>JAPSGF010000049.1:1626289-2015244 GCA_035772895.1 Perdix hodgsoniae | reverse complement strand
ACAGCAGTAGGCGGGGCGCTCCCTCCAGGCTCTCATCACGTGACAGCGGTGGGCGAGGCGCTCCCTCCAGGCTCCCATCACGTGACAGCGGTGGGCGGGGCGTCCCCGCAATGCTCGTCACGTGACAGCGGTAGGCGGGGCGCTGCCTCAGCACAGCGCAGCCCGGGAGCCGCGCGGTGCCGGAGCGCAGGGCGTTATGCGGAGCGCCCTCTGCAGGGCGGGCTGAACTCGCAGCAAACGGATGTTTTCTTTACAACACGCAGCAGCTTTACAAGAGCAGAAGTTCCACTGGAAGGATGCTCTGCCTGCGGAGTTTTACAGTTTGACTGTAACAAGTTTCTGGTCCAACTATTGCTAAGTAACAGCAGACAGCAAGCAGCCAAGCTTCTCATTCAGTATGCGTGCACGCTTTGCACCTTGTCTTCCACCCACTGCTGGTGTTTGGATAAGCTTCCTTCGCCCCAGCAGCAGCAGTTCTGCTTCTCCTCAGAAGAGCAATGCCCAGGGGAGTGCTGGGGCTGTGCAAACAGACGGCAGACAATCAGCCCTCGCATGTCTCCACTGATTCACAGCCCACAACAACAGCCCTACCTTCGTAATATAAAATCCCTATCATGCCCTTCATCCACATTAAGGGAAAAACACCAACATACCCATCTTAAAAAATGAAGAATGTTTCATGTTACACGACTATTAATTTCCTGCATCTCGACAGCTCGTCGAAAACCTGCTCCTGTTTGCAGACAAACCCATCACTTCAGCAGTGCGAGGCCATTCCAAAAAGGCGTGATGCCCTGTTCTGTACCAGCTCAGTATGCAAACAACCTGAAGCACTGAGGCTCTCAGCAATGCCCCAAGCACAAGTCAGCCCCAGGAAATGCAGCTGTTTTTAGCACTCCCAATTCATCACTTACAGAAACGTGGCTTGCCATCCTTATCAGCCTTTTACCCTAATGCAGAGAGGCACGAGCTACTGGTTTTCATGTCCAAAAAGCACTGAAGGACTCACAGAAGGGTACATACATATATATGAGGTTTCTACCTGAAACCTTGAGGGCACGAGCATCCTGACCTCAGCTTTCCTAGGCACAAACCCTTGCAAAGGCAGGCAGGCACGTAGTCTCAGGAGGTGACCCCTGAATGGAGACCTCAGCAGCATTACAACCCCAGATTTGATCGAGTGACACAGGTGTCCATGTCACAGAATCACAGAATCACCACAATTGGAAAAGACCTTCAAGATCATCCAGTCCAACCATCCACCCTATCACCAATAGTACTCAGTGCCAGAGTGGTTCTTCCTTCAGATGTAGAGGTTGAATAGATCTGCACCCCAACCATCCCTAAGTTAACAGCAAGAAACAGATCCTTCCCTTACCCCATTACCAACCTCACACTGGTGGCAGCTCCAGCAGTGTCCCTTGCTGGCAGATGGGAGCCATCAGCTACGTCAGGGAACACTGAGATGTCAGCAGGAAAAAGGAAAAGAAAGAAAAAAAAAAAGAAATATTTCCCAAAATCTGCTTTGACAAAGCAAGCTACTACCTCCAATTAAGATACCAAGCTATTCAAAAAAATCACTACGCCTCTCACTTTGAAGGAGGCTGAACTCGCTCACATTGAATAAAGATTACATTTTGTTTTTTAAGACTTCACGCCTTGCTGCCTAATGAAGGGAAGAGGGAAGCTGCTACTGCCTGGGCTCACTGCATCACTGGGGATGAAGGGCCCATCCCTGAGCCCTTCAACATCAGCCACATCTCCAAGATTACCTCGCAGCCACACGAATGCCAGTTTTTAATTACTATTTTTAAGTAAAAGATTCTAACGCGTAAGACATTCGTTACTTAATTAAAAATCCACTTAGTTATTAAACTACTATTAGAAGGCCCAATTGAATCTCAAATGAGGATAAGTTACTGTTGTGTGAAATACATCATTAAACTCTTGCTCATTGATTAGAAAGGATTTGCTCAAAGCAGGTACATGCAAAAGATAACACCGGTACAAGAAAGGGGTTATGCAGACAGCATCTGACAAGTAACTGCTTATCAGCGTGCAGTTCTGTGTCCTATTCCATCCCAACCTGAATCCGGGGTAGCAGGGGGACACGACAAAGAACAGACCATAGAATTTAATGAAGCCTTTGTGTTTTAGTACCACAAATCAAGCGGTTCCTGCTGGAGGCTCGGTTGCTGGCAGTGAGTTCCCTGATGCAAGCCATTTCTAGGGGGCTGCAAAAGCAATCTCAGCTCATAAGCACGGCTCATAACCCCCCGCTCCGTCCTGCAGCCTGAGGACCACATCATCATCTCTGGTGGAAAAGCAGGTAAACACACAAGGTCGTGCTCTTGAGCTTTGCTCACATATCTCATACAGCAGACACATCTCCTGTTTCAGAAAAATCTGTGATTATCCTTCTAATCTTTCTTTGAAGAGGATATTCATCCTCCATCTAAAGGGATTCAGAAAGATCTCCTGAAAACCCTGCTTTTAGGCACAGGCAGCAACTCTAAGAACTGTAAGGGTGGTAAGAATTCAGGGCTATCTTCAAACAGCCATTTCCTTGAAAATAAATCACAGGAGAAATGAGGAGTTACAGCGAGGTGAGCTTTTTTGAACGAGCTCAACAAAGCCCAAAGGCTCAACAAGGCAAAAGATGGTTTGCCTCTCCACGCACTGCTAGGAAAATAAAGGAAAACCTCCACCACAACCCATCTTCCATAAAGACGCTTAGTGAGAGGGAAGCATTCACTGCCCACCAGTAAGGCCAAACCTCAGCTTGCAGCCATCACACCAACAGACCCAGGCTGAGCTGCTGGCATCACAAGGAGCAGCACCCAGAAACTCAAATGCACGTTTTGTGTAATCAAAAGATGAGGCTGTGTCTGCCTTGAGAATTCGGTGCGTGTTCCTTAGCTTCCATCAACATAACCCAAGTAGCAACTATCCCATGTGCCCTTAAGAAATAGGAAAATACATCTGTGTGGGTAACCAGCGCACCAGAAAAGCAGATTCTTTACACCAGTTCAAACAAAGTTCCCAAACTTTTGCTGTCATCATCCTGCATGCCATTCATCTCTGGCAATATCCTGATGGAAACGAGTGACAAACAGCCCAAAACACTGCTGGGTTCACCATTTAATTTCTAAAGATGATGGCTTCTGAGCCACAACAGCAATAAAAAGCACAGCTTTGAGATCTGAATTCAATGTCACACACAGCTCACACGCCTACTGCATTTCCTGTTCATCAGTCCCAAGTTTTGCACACACAAGGCTTACAGCTTTACGTCAGTCATGAACACAAGCAGCAATTCAGGGTTTGAAACCAGTGGCCAACAGCAGCATCCATGGGAGGGCACACACAGCCAGAGCTGTTAGTAGCTACAGATCTTAAGCGCATCTCTCAATACCAATTTCTCCTCCCAAGAGGATCGATAGCATTGCCACAGTTCTTAGCATAAAGCATTTTTTTTTTGCTGTGAAGCCACTAGAAACGAGCAAAGCACTGTACACACAGAGCAGTACCTGAGATTCACCCAGCAGGTCCGAGCTCTCGGTGGTTCTCCTCCTTTGCTAGAGGGCATTTCCTCACACCTCTCCTTTCACCTGACCAAAATAGAACGATGAAGGCAAGCCATTTACAGCTAGGAGAACTACCACTTATTAGTAGATGCTATTTTTAAACCAGCTACGCTGAAATTAAAAACGTATTCAAGAATTATGCCACAGCTTTCAGCAGCAACATTTATGCCTCCCCCCGCCAACTCTGCGCATCTTCCCCTCCTTCCCATTAATGTGTTTATCCAACCATAATTCCATTAGCATTATGTAACAGACAAGCTTCTTAGGTGTTTCATCACCACCTCACACCAAAGCCAGCCTGCTGCACACGAAGCCTGGCCCAAATGACTGCTGCCTTCCTGGGCTTTGCTGACCTACAAAAGTCTGGCTGATGTAGAACTGAAGTGACACCTTCAATTACAGTGCAGAACTGCCTGGACCCACAGCCAGCCCTGCACGGTGCGGACTGGGGCTCATTGCCCAGCACTCCCTTCTTGCTCAGTCGTGCTCACTGCATGCCAATGTGATCTGTGACAGCTCTGCTTCTTCTCTTAAGGAGAAAAATATCCCCAAAATACTCCGTGTTTGTCAGTTGTCCACCAGCTCTCACACAGCACATGCTATTTGCAGTTATGTCTGTAATTTGACATTAATTCCTTAATCTTCTTAAGCCAAGACAAGCTTGTGGATCATTATGAGGTTATTTAGAAGAGCACATTTCAAGTATTACATGATGCATTTTATTAAGATAATCAGTTAACTCAAGGTCTGGTTTTTGTCATTCATACACCTAAAAAATAAATCAACCATCTTCGGAGAGCAATAAAAGATACACTAAGAGCTATTGCTGCTATGTAATCCTCTTTCCTGCACTGTAGTATCTGGTAACAAGATTGTGTAGCTTTCACATTGGATCAGCAAGACTGTGACCTCTACTGACAGTTATTATAACCAATGTTAATGCTCCAGCATGGGCAGTGCAGCAATGCACACAGTTCTGCTCTGCGGTACAGATCCCACGCAGATCAGCTTCCCTCGCCCACCACTGCTGGCTTCTCGCTTGCATCAAGCAGCACGTGGATCAGATCCAGCAGTTTGAACACTGCCTGCACAGCAGCACGCAAGGCGCAGGCTTCACCCAACCAACCTTCACCCCAGCAGCCTTTATTGCACCACACCTCTGATAGAGGTCAGAGCAAAGCAGGCCTTGCAGTCACTGCGGGCCCCTCGGGGCACTGGTGGGGCCTTCTGCCATCCTGACTGCAAGATGACCATTTCTAATTCAATCATTCCTCTTCAAACACACACCGACAGCAGAAACAACTCCCCCTAGCTAAAGCAATCCGACAGCGAGCAGCTGGTAACAGCATTAGCAGGAGCGCATTGCCTCCTTCAACGCCAGGCTAAATAGAGACACACAGTGATAAAAACTGCACTTACATATAGTCAAATCTGACCTGCAACTCATGCACTGACTGCTACAGCTAGCTTGCAATGAAAGCAAACCTAAGTAACAACCCAGCAGCAGCATACTTCTGGCTAGGTTTACCATCATAATGCATTTTGCAGTTCTGTGGGTAACGTTTCAGAACCCAGTTTTACTCAAATATACACATAATTACATTCATCGATGACCCTGTAATTGCATTTTGCAATTTGATTTTTGACTCATAAAGCTTGAACGGGTGAATGTGATAAACAGATACTCCCTGTTCTGGGTTCTTGGAAGGAGAATAAAGCTGAAAATCAATGCCATTACAAAAAAAAGCCTGGATTATTTTAAATTTCAATATGTTTTCCAATTAAGGCTTACCTGGAAGACACAACCACTCGACAGAAAATGGTTCTGCAGTGTCAATGAGGCGGCAAGTTCACCTCTGCACGAGGAGAGCTGAGCACAGACCCTTCAGTGAGGGACGTTCTGCTCTTCAGAGTGGGACAGAAGCCACATGGCTGCTTGTGACACACACACTGAAAGGGGAAAAGGACGGCTCCTGCACTGCACCACCCTGCTTCGAGAGCTTCTGAAGCACAGAGAGCTTCCCAGCAGCTCTTGCTGCCTTGGAACGGCTTCTATTCAAATGATTACAGTCATTTCCAGGAGAGGTCAACTACCAAAACCAAAGGAAATGCTATTTTAGAAAATTGTTTGCACCTCGTGTTCATCTAGTGGGCACGGGAACGTTTCAATGCCTGCTCCTTCAAAACACCAAGAGAAACCACAGCATGGGGAATGCTGTGCCTCAGCACTTTGCCTATTTAAAAACACGCTCACACCTCAACATGTGATTATTCTGCTGTTGTTTGGGGAAACTGGAACCAAAAGCAAACACTTAACCCAGCGCTGGCTACAAGCTTCTTCTCTAACGTGCAATTAGACAACTTCAAGAGATCCCTTTCAGGAATAGATACTTCCCAGCCATTGCAGCCCAGGTCTGTTGCATAGCGTTTCCTGTATTCCTGGAAACCTGGAAAACAGATTCCCTACAAACACAGGTTATCATGCCTTGCCCGGTGCTTTGACTGGCCAGCTGTAAATGCTCACCTAACATGGACATCTCTGCTTTTCCCTAGCTTGGCCATTGGCTGCACCACGGTTAGCAAAGTGGTGCATTGACCCTGCTCTTGCCACACTTCATTACCATGCTATTTCCACACCTGTGCAAATCAGAGCCTTGCACTGCAAGCATCTCCCACCCATGGCAGGTGGGATCCAGACAGCAGCACTGTGAGACAGTGTTTCTATACACCATGCTAGCCAAGGCTGTGTAGATACCAAATACACTGCAGATGCAGCAAGTATTTCTTTTAATAAACCGTCACGGAAAGGCTATGGGGAAAAAAAAAAAACAACAAAAAACACAACGACTCAAGCTGAGGACGTGTATTGATGGGTACAGAATCCTCCAGGCATTATGCAGCTCGCGCAGGCTCGTGGATCAGTATTATTGCAGCAACCAGTGCCGTCAGAGCCAATTACCCCGGGGACGTCCCTGCGCGAGGAGCGGGGCTCTGCTGCTGCTGCGGAGCTGTCAGGGCTGCACGCAGCGCCGAGGAAGGAGCGCTGAAGATCTGTCACAACCAATTACTGCCAATGTTTTATTTATGTCAGGATGCACCTGATCAGCGAACAATAAAGCCATTTTATACAAAGCGATTACAAAAGCAGAATGCAAAATGGCAACAACTGGTAGCGAAATGGCACGTAAACGCGGCACGTCCGCTAGCCGGGCAGCTACACGTGCAATCAGTTCTGCAGGCTGAAGCAGGAACATGCAGATTTTAAAGCCTTCGACTCAAAATGTGGACTGCTTTTGTCCCCTGGGCTGCTTGAGTGGTTCTGTGGGCAAAAAGATGCAAGTCCATCCATGGAAATGGATGCGAGGAGCGACAGGAAAGCAGAAAGGGAGAAACACATGGACACAAGATAGGGATGAGCCCACAGAAGATGTTCTCTGTGCCATGTCAGCTTTTATTTCAGCTGCCCAACTCAAGTGACAGAAGAAGATGAGAGCAAGAGATCTGTGTTTTCAGTTCAGCCTGAAAGCAATCTCTGCTATTTACCAGCTGGAGATGGTCAACATTTCTGGCACCATTTCTATGACCTCAGACTGCCTCAGTTCCTAGAAGAACTATGAGAGCAACATCCAAGCTCACAAGGTGCTCTGAAATGCCCAGAACTGAGCGATCCAATTAAGCCAAGTTCCCCTCACGCACCATCTGGAAGCCAAAGCTTTTCTTAGAAAGATCCCTTTCTAAACAATTGCAAATACAAAACAGATTTATTAGATTCGCAACATTTCCTAAGCTCATGGACAGCTAAAAATTGATGGCACTTACTGCAAAGAGCCATCTCAACGTTGGCTTCTGCTTCTACTTGCTCTTGGATTTCACACAGTAGCAGATCAGCCTAGAGCCTTCAAGCACCTCCAACCCAGATGTGCACATAATGAAATAGCACTCTGCAACAGCCTGGAGGGAGAGCAGCACACCAGCAGCCCAACAGTCCTGTTGGCCACATCACATCCCCCACTGCGACAGCCACCTGGAGGGCACAAGCAGCCTAAAAATGCATATTTTGCAGCCACAAACCAAAATAAATACAGAAATCAAGATGACGTAACAGCAATTACCTCGACTGATATCAAACGGAACAAAATCTGCAACAGCATCTGGAGTACGGTTAGTCGTGGGGGGATTGGAAAGGGTGCAAGGAATTGGCATTGCTGACCTGGAATGAAAGTAGAGAGGAATGGCTGCTGGGTGCCAAGCAGGGATTTGGAGTGGGATTCCCCTTCTCCCTGCGTATGCGACGTGCAACAATTTTCACATGGTCCTTTGTTCACAGGTTACATCCTGCACAAGCAGAGCTACACGATACGTATCTCAGAAATACAGCCTCTGTTTAGAGAGTTGTGGATATTTTGGTTTAATACATTTTTTAAAATAATCTATCCTGAAGCAAACATGTGGCTTATTGTTATGGAGCTAAATGAAAGGAGATCAATATTATTTTAATTTTTAAAGGTCTGTTTATGAAATGCAATCATCCTTCATTAAAAATGCAAGCTGTGCTTCGCAAGAGGTTAGTGTAAATGATTCATAGTTTGATATCTTTCCAGTACGATCATCCTCTCACAGGAGGGCCCATCAGATGCTCCAACACATCACAAGCTGCTATTATTAAGAAAACAGTCATCCACGACAAAGAAGCAAACATGGTTTCAAACCCCGTCCTTCCTTACTATCCGTGACCCACACACAGCCCCATGCTCACCACGGAGCCAATGGTGCAGCCACTCCAACCCCTCTGAAACAAACCCAAACACCGACCACAAGAAAGGGAGAAAAAAGACCCACACAACCCAAACCCACCCCCCCACACACTTTATCACATTACAGAAATAAATCAAATAGTTCAAACTCACTGAGCTGGACGTTGCTGTGGAGTTCTGCCCTGCCTTAGAATGAAAGCATTCAACGCTGGACTTCAATGAGTCCCAAAGAATGAGATCTTCAAAGTCAAAGCTGCACAGCATTAAACCAGAGAGCCTTCCATTTAGAAACTCCAATTGCAGCTCACCATTTCAAAATAGCAGCGCTGGCTAATTATAACAGGAGGTTTTAACGAATAAATTCGTCATTACTAAACTCCAGTGTTCAATTTCCTTCCCACGGATAAAGCACTGCTACGTTACAGCAATTACAAACACTGTGGATATACCAGTCACACACAAAAAGCCTGGTATCACAGAAACCCCCTTGAAAAAGCTCACCAGCTGCTACATTAAAGCACAGAATATAATGCTTATATTACAATAATGTCTGTAGAAGAAGCGTCCTTATGGTCCATTATACACAGATGCATGCAGCCTTTATCTGGCTCACAGATATTTCACCTTGCTATCTCCTCATGCATAACACACAGCAGCTCTGTTTGTGCCCATTACAAGACTATAGGCCAATAATTTTCATCTTTATTCTTTTCTCTCCAAAAGCGCATCTGAGTTTAATATAACCATGCTACCCTCACCCAGCGTATTTATGTACGTGCTGCTGGAAATATATTTAATTAAGGGGATATTACACACCGTGGTGTCCGAGCTCCGGGTGTTCCCTAGAGAAGACATCAGGTTTAGCCTTTCATACCTGGCTGGGACACCTCTCCCCTACAAAAATATATTAAAATAAATATAAATATATAAATACAGCCAGTTCTGACAGAATGTTTTACAATGGAGTTGCAGAGGATATGCATTCAATCGCTCCATTTCCCAGAAGATTCATTACAGTTACATTAGAAAGTCAAATCAGGCAATTCTGCAGTCTGGTGAAAGCTAGCATATGAAAGCAGGTTAATACAAAAGAATTTCATTTTAAATAGAGGACATTTAGGACTTTTAAAAGCGCCATTATGATAAAAATTTCAGGGTGTTTGTTCTGGCTTTAGAGCACGCTTTTCAAGCCTTGATTCAATGATGTCGCTGATTTCCAAAGGAATGAGGGAGGGGATGTTACATCTCCAAGGTTTGCCATCTTAATTATCCGCCTGCTTCCACGCATCAGGGGGAATCACACTGCAGATGCCCTTCTCCACTCAGCAGCCAGCTCACAGCCAGCAGCTCCAGCTCTGCGCCTGCCGTGCTGTGCACTGCACACCAACAGGGGCTGCAATCCAGGCCAACGTGTTACTGGCCACAAAACATGCCCTATTTGAGGCTTTCTTACAGCAGAGTTATTATATGTAATTCTTACGATTTGCAAACTTGCTGCATTCCGCCAAACGAGCTGCTGAGGGGGAATGCAATTAACCATTAAACCAATAATGCAAGATTGACACAAAGGAACCAAAAATTTTTTGTTCAAAGCATTAACAACTTATTGGCTTATCTGAAGTCAGTCAACTACATTTAGAACAACTCTCTATCACAAACAAGACACCTATCAAAGCACAGGCACTGCCACATACGCCCTACACAGTGAGAAATCAACACCAGGAAAACAACAAGGCCACAGGACACAAAACCCCATGTTTAAGGCCATGCAAGTCCTAAACAAAGCTAAGGAATCACAGAATGGCCAGGGTTGGAAGGGACTTCAAGGATCACAGAGCTCCAACCCCCTGCCACGCGCAGGGCCACCAACCTCCCCATTTCATAGCAGCCCAGCTGCCCAGGGCCCCATCCAACCTGGCCTCCAACACCTCCAGGGATGGACGGGGCAGCCACAGCCTCTCTGGGCAGCTGTTCCAGCACCTCACTGCTCTCATAGTACAGAACTTCCCCCTGACATCCAACCTCAATCTTCCCTCTCAAATGGAGCTCCCACCTCTGCTACAGCACTACGCACAGGGCTGGTTATGTGCTGCTGCAAGGCAAGCGCACATCAAGTACAAATGCACCGCACTCCAACTAAGAGCCACGTCTGCCTTCAGTTTCACACATTTCAACTCAAGAGCTGTACAAAAAGTTATTAAAATTAATGCATCAAACTATCATAACTCAGTCTCTTTTATTACCGGTAATATTCCTTCTAAAATATTAGTCTGCTTGGCTGAACCGGCGTGTCTTTTTGAAAGTTGTCTTTGAAGATCAGAATCTCTTTAGCATAAGAAGTGAAACATGCCATCATGGTAATTTGACAAGGTAAAGGTGGGGGTGGAACACATCACTTCGAGTTAGTATTTCTGAAACCCAGACTGTTCTATTAATTTAAAATTTTTTAAAAAGAGCATTTTTCTCCCCTGGTTCCCACGTGATAATGGCAGCGAGGAGGTAAGGAAAGACTTCATTATTCAGAGTACTTGAAAACGAGGAAAGGATCAAGCTTGGCAAGTGACCCAAGTAAGCACTTTCCATCTTAAAGAGAATTAGGTGGTGAGGATAAAACTGCTGCAGCACAAACGTTTCAGAATGATCCAGAGAGGGTTCGTTTGCCCTTGTTTGCATAATAAACACCGTGCATGTGTACACACACAAAAGGTGGGGGGTGAGAGCGCATGAAGCTGTGTTTTACCAATAAGAAATGCACAGCTGGGACATCTCAGTCCCTCCTGCAGCACAGATCACACGTGTAGCTACCACACGGTGTTACCCAACACTGCTTTAGCAAAGTGCAAAACAGAACACCCACACACCATGTTATCGTACAACACAACACAGCTCCAGGCCCTCATCAGCTGGCTGGAGTGCCGCAGCTTTCTGATCTTCTATAACTGTTTATGATAACCTCACGCATGCATATGCTGCACTGTCTAATCACCTGTTGCTGGCCCACCTGCTCCACACCAGGAAAAACAGGTACTGCACTTGAAAGACCTGGGACTGGCAAGAAAGGGGTTCCTCCACGTACAGCTGAGCTTCAGGCAACCCGAGTTACCAGTCCTGTTGGCAAGCACCGACAGACAGCCAAGCAGGGCTCCAGACTGCAGTTCCAACTGCGCTGCTGGAAGAGCAGCTCACTTCTTGGTCACCTTCCTAGCCAACCTGACAGCCAGAACGCAAGACTCAAGGAGATGATGGCATAGAACATGTCTGAAATTACACTTGGCAGAGGTAATCCCTTTGAAATCGCAAGCTCCACCTCTATACATATGTTAAGCTTCCTTCAGGACAAACACCCACATCTTACAGACATTCAAATGAAGGCATGCCAAGTCTGAAGTCACAAAGTAAATAAAGTCACAGGAATTCTGCAATTACCACAACCCCCAACTCCCCCAGCACCAGATACTCCCCTCCAACAAAAGGAACCATCTCAACAAGTAGCAGACAACCCCCTTTTCATAACTATTCACTCCATTTTTGAAAACACATTCCTCTCCCTTACAGTTAGAGAACAACTCCAAAAGCACAAACCCATTACATCATCGGCTTCGGCCTGCCCTCACCAATAACCTCCCAAGTGCCAACTCCTCACCTGATCCCCAAGAGGCCCTGCAGGTGCTGCTGCTACTGGCTGAGCATCCTCTCTGCGCTGCTCCAGAACAGCACAGCCTGTCATGGAGCCAGCAGGACACACCGCAGTCGTACGGATAAGTTCCCCTTCTTGCTTCTTTGCAGAGACCTTCACCGTGGTTGCTCACAGCCCAGCACACTCCTCTGTCCCAGCAGAGATCCTCGGATGGCCAAGATATAAAACAATCTGCTCGATTCAGAGTAAGGCCCACCCTGCTTTGTACCACAAGCCTCTATCAAGCATATCGCTGGGGTGCAAGGCAATAAAATGGAAGTGCTCACAGGCCTTCCAATTGCACTCATGTTCCTCAAAGGCATGCGTGGGAGGTCAGCCAACATACACTCAGTTGCACTGCAACCATTTCCTATAGTGCAGCTCAAGAGATAATGGTATCAAAACACAACTGAAGGGAGTACCAAATGGGGCCCTTCTTATAAACGTTCCATCTTCAAGGCCCACAAACATAATTAGACCTTTTAAGGCAGCATAGCTATCCCAAAGTTTGCTTTAAGAGACAGTCAACCTGTGATGGCCATCATCTGGCCAGTCCTTTCTCATTTAAAGACATCTTTCTATACATTTCCCTGTCTCTTTTTCCCAGATCTCTTAACTATTAGCCAGGTAGATAAAACACTCTAAAACAAAAACAATGCTTTCAGTATTGACCTTAATTTACCCTCTGAAAGGCTAAGTGCTCCAGGAAGCCAAAAGGCACTTGAGCAGACTGAGACTGCAGCAGAGATTCAGGCTGCCCGGCATCCACTTCCCTGCTGCAAGAAGAAAAGGGAACAGAAAAACACACCGAGTGGGAAAGGGAAAATGTTCACAACAAAGCCAGGTGCTGGTGCCATTCCATTCTACACGGCCACTGAGCTGCAATAAACCACAACACACACAGAATGAGCAATCTTCGGTGCATCTCAGAAACCCTGAACTACTTGCTTTGAGATAAGGCTGCCAAAACACACCAGTATGCAAACATGAGAGTCAAACAACACATCAGAAGAGAAAGCTCTGTGCTCTCAGTCATGTCATCTCACTGTGTGTTTAACCTGGGGTTGACAACTGAAGCATGAGGCTTGCTGCATTCTTCTCTAAGAAAATAAAAAGGCTCTATAACTTGCAGACAAAAAGTTGGCTGGGGTTACTTTGGGGCAGCACGGACCAGTCCTAGAACACATTTCCTTCTGGTTTAAATCTTTCACAATAAGAACGCAAACACAGCAGAATTTAGCAGTTTATACGTTTTATAAACAAAACCCAGAGCTTGCAGTTGGACCTAAAGCCACGTGGGGAGCTGCATGAAGCTCCTTGGTCTCAGCAGTGACACAGCAGGATCCTCCATCCCCAGCTACCCACACGCTGCCATTGGGGCAGGAGGATCTGTCACACTGACTGCTCCGTGTCCTGCTCAATTCAAATGTTTCCTGTCCTAGGAGGACATTCTGACAGCCTTGTAAATCTCCTCTTAACCCCTCTGCTTCCCTAATCCTCAGGAGAAAGTATAAGAACATGTTTTCTTAGTATCCTGAACTGTTCCAGTGATACATAACTCACATTTGAGAGCTAACATATGGTTCAAACAAGCATCAGATTGCTACATGCTTTTCATACCAGCCCTGGATAATCCCTGGGTTCCCAACATCTGTCTTGCATTTGTGATATAATTACACATTTATTTTGCCTTTTACTAGCTAAGTTTCATATATTGTTTACTTGATCCTAGGAATGGTTTTGCAGCAGCCAAGGGACATCCTACTCCTTATCACAGGCTTCGCTGGAGCTTACAGACGTCTGCAATTCTCCTGCTCACAGATCCAACTAATTACAGAACACAACTGCTCATAGCATCTCCCTACCTAAACAAACTCACTCTTCAAACTCCATAAAGGTCCAGACCAAAAAAAAAACCAAAAAAACATAGAAGCACGAACAGTTGTTCTATAAAACTTTTTAGAACTGCAAGGGAATGAAGAGTGCCCTGGAAGGTGAGAAGGAGAACAAGGCATCAGTTTTTAATGTACCATTAAGAGTTCGGTGTCAAAGCAGTGTCTGGGTGACACAACGTTGCAGCTGGTTTCATTTTCATGTTCTCCCGTTAAGAAAGAAGATTTTCCTTTTGCATTGCATTAAATACAGTACGTGTTTTAGAATCTCAGCAAATCTCTAGGTCTTGCTAAGCTTTAATGGTCGAGAAGCTGGATGTAACATTTCAGAGGCCGGAGACACGTGACACACTAAATGCAGACAGAGCCGATGCTAAGTTTGTTCTTACATTCCCTTCTGACACATTCTTCTCAAAGCTGCTCCGTTTGGAAGGCAGAATGACCAATACAAGCAGCACGACTAAGTTCAGGCATGTCTGTGCTCTCCACGCTCAACTCCAAGTTCAGACTTCCCATCCACAGCAGTTCCTTCACTGGGCAAATTGCCACCACGTGGTGAGCAGGTAGCACGTCTGTGCTCTGCCATCTGCACGAACAGAAAAAAAAAGAGGTTCTGGTTCTAAACAGTGATGCATTCACTGTGTGATGAAAGCCTGCTTTTGGAGGAGGCTTTGTTTTTTAAACAGACAGGGATTGTGCTTTCACAGCACCGAGCAGACAGCACGAACGATGGCTGCTGTGTGAGCTGTGAGCCCACACACACCTCACTCAATACAGGACTTCTCAAGGCAGACACAGCAAACAAGCCTACATTCAGCAAGCTGCGCACGTGCCTCAGCCAGCAGCAAACAGCAACCGCCATTATGGGACGGAGAAGAGGCCAGACAAAGCTGAACTGGATGTGCTGTTAACACAGCATCAATTAGAACTGCCAGTCATCTTACAGGCCTCCCCAGCTGAGGTGAGTGTATCAGCACATTGGGGACTTGGTGCTGAACTCAAGTTTCAGAATCATCATTTTGAAACAGCGGCCTCAGTGCCGTCAGCTCACAAATGAGGCACTGATCACATGTGATGCACTTCTACAGCACCACATCCCACTGCATTGTGTGTGTGCATCCATTAATGACTTACCTGACCCGTAAGAATTCACCCCATACTTACCTTTATGCATCAGCATAAACGGAGGCCATAAAACTCGTCAGATCCTTGTCTCCCGAGTTTGTTTTCCCCTCGTTGTAGCACCAAGTTCCACAGCCTGCCTGGCACCCATTATTAAAAGCTAAACAGATGTTTACCCAAACTACCACCACTGTTTGTGAAGCATGCAGGAGCTGTTTGTATCAGCACAGAATGGATGCCATTTACTTACATTGCTTGAGGATGAATGGGAGCCCCTAACAACGAAAGGCATTCAAGCGCAGCAACACTTGTTAATGTGCTTTGATAAGATGCACCCACTGCATACCACTGTATGTCACACTTCGTTCTGAACAGATCTAGATGTGTACCATCACACCCAGCATCCAGTGCTGATACGCTGTCTAAGCCCAGGATTCATTCTGCCTTCTCCGTGAGGCTGGGCCCCAGCACCAAGGATTTATGGGCCTGCTGTAATTGAAGCAATCTTGCCCAGAACACGTTCATTAGCTCTCCACACTCATTTGTGCCCTCTGTGCCTCACGTAGGGCAAAGTGTGCCATTCCTGAATACTTTTCCAACCGCACTGTTAAGAATCACCACAAAACGCAGAAACACCAAAAGCTGAACTGCTTTAGAAAAACGGGAAGGGAAAACAACTAAATATCCTTTATTATTGTTGTTTTTAAGAGACAATCATTCCCAAACACAGCTTGGTTTGCTCAGCTACATCAGACTGAGAATTCAGATGCCTGCATTTTGCCTGTCTGCCATTAGTGGCAAATTGAAGCTGAGAACAAACGCTGCGTAAGCAACAAATAATTTGACCAACATGCCAACAATCGCTTTAATCTCTTCCACTTCACCACTGATGAACCTTTTATGAACGTAATCTTCTAGAAGGTAACTGGTAATAGGAGATAATCCCAGCAGAAGTTTAATTAAAAATACAAACTACGTACAGCTCCGTGCTTACCAGCTCTCCTTGCGAAACGGCGAGAGCAGCAATTATTAATAGCTCTGTTAATCTGGCAAACTGAAGTGCACAGAAACGAGCTGGAGAAGCGTTCAACAGAGCATTTCACACTGAAAAATTAGTTTCCACAAATTATAATTTGCCTTAGTTAAAGCATCAGAGCAGCTATTTTTAAACTGCTGGACTGAAGCGTGCTTACAGAGTTACAGATGCGGGGCACCCACAGAAAACCCAGCACAAAATTGCTCATTGTTGCAAACCACCACAGAACGTAAGGGGGGGAAGGAGGAAAGCAATTTGCCTGCCCAAGTAACGCAGGATCTGAGCTGTCAGACGCAAGTCAACACAGATTTCACTCAAGTTTGGAATGCCAAGAGCCTTATTTGACCAGACACAAAATGCATTTGCTATTTTTAAAGACACCTCTCGCCATCATTTAACCAGAGCCTGCAATTCACGGGGAGCTTTCACATCAAAAAGCTCATCAGAAGACAGTCCCATACACATTCAAGCTCCAGCTCTTCAAATATCAACCATGAGCTCCCAAGCTCCCCCAGCAATCGCCCCGCGGTTCTGCCCCGTTCTTCCAAACCCAGGCAGAGGATTTCAAGCTGTGTGAAAGCCCCCAGAAAGCTTTTCCTCCACTGATTTTTAGCACAGGCAGCGTATCACACACAGTGCCAGCCACCAAGCCTGTCACTGATACAGAAACAGCCCCTCTCCTAACCCCAACCCTGAACCCTTTTCTCATCTTCAGCTGTCTAACTCTGAGCCTCATAACCACTGCAAGTAACAACAGAAATTCAGCACAAGTACCTCTAACGAACAAAGCCAACACACACAGAATAAAGGCACCCAGAGGTGAGCTGTGACATCCTTCCCACTGAGGAGCACACTGTCCAAACCAGTACATTTCTCCCATCGACTCCTTTTGGATTAGACTCTGCCATGACCAAAGGCCCTGTGTGGACTCTTTGCACACCGTGAAAACAGCAAGAAGCCCCACGCTGGAGGGGAAAAACGTGTGGACAAGCTAGCCAAATTAAACCTGGTGATGTAATGCACGTTTCTCTAAGCTGTGACACTTCACTGAGAACTAAATGCAGTGTAAATATTTCTCCCTCCTACAAGAGAGCATCGAGTTTCAGACAGCCGAGTTAGCAAAACAGAAGTGTGGGCAGCAGTACTGTCAAAAAAAAAAAATGCAAGACTGTAACAGGCTTTGCCTTTCCAGGAATAGAGGCAACAAACAGTGACAGCCAAGTGCAACTGATGGCAACACAGCTGCTGGAGGGGCTGGGAGCGGAGCTGCAGGCATAGGGAGAGCTGCAGGTGCTTCTCTTAGAGGATGGGATGCGTTTTATTACCCTGTGCTGCCCGTTAATGTCAGGCATTTTGCACACCCTTGTCTCTAAGCAGCTCCTCACTAACGTGAGAACCTCCAGCACAAGCCTCTGCAGCGCTCAGTCCCCAGAGAAGCAGAGGTTTGTTTTGATACCAGCTTAAAGAAAAATAAAGAAGTACAGCACAGCGCAACTGTATTGAGACAGCACTTACAGCCCACCCTGACAGCCAATTCATCCAAATTCAGAAGTAATCAAACCACTACAGCAGGCGTATCAGCCACACACCACGCTCTGCAAGCTCCTCTGACAAACCCTTCCAGCAGCTGCAGCCCTTCTGAACAGAGGTGTGCAGCCACAGCTGCAGGAATCACACTGCTACGGATGGCCACCCCTCTGTCTGCTTTGTGCAAGCAGGAATGGGGGACCGTGAGAATCGTCAGCACCCAGGAACTAAGCAGCAACCATCAGAGGGATGTGTATGAGATGCTACCCAAATAGGTCTCCCCTCACTGATCCACTGCTTGCTAAACGTACAGAACCTTTTGCAACGAAAGCACAGCCTGGAGAGAAAGGCTGCCCACGCTCAGGAGCACATCCAGCCACGCAGAGAACAGACCTGGCTTGACTTCAAACAGAAAATCTGAGATCACAGAAGGATCAATCAGTTTTCTGCACTGCAAGTATTAATCTCTTCTGCTTAACCCTCTCCTCTGAAGCCCTTCTTCCCCAGGAATAAAAGGAGTATTCCAGCCTTGCGCACACCCACTGAACCACGTGCTGGTTGGTAAGAGCTACATTTAAACGAGATTCAGCTTACTCTCCTACTACTTGCTGAAGAAACATTTTCAACAAAAGCAAACGCGCTCATGGCAAACCACCTTTCCCAGGCTGATGGGTGACACCACCTCTTATCATCTCGAAAAGCTCATTCAACATTTATGCCTTTACCTCTGTATACCTGAAAGCAAAATCCCAATTTCATTCTCTGTATGGAGGTGGAGAGAATGTTACTCAGGATGTAACCCCAGTATTGATTCAGAGCCTCTCTGAATGAGCAAGCAGTCAATTAATAACAAGAAGGGACTAAGTACAGGAGCTCTCCATTAGCAATACCTAAGAGACAGCCTGTTATTACAAAGCATAACACTGCCTATTTTCTGCTAAAAACCCAAACAAGAAAACCAGGGAGCATCTCCTTCGAAATGGAGAAGTACCAAACAGGTATCAAAGACACATCACGACACAGCAAATGCAAAAAGCCTAACTCCCCGTGCCTTTCTATGAAAATAAACATCACCCCATGGAAGCTTTGCCACAGCACTGGTGGTGGCCCAGAACACCAACATCTAAACTCTTCTTAAGGAGGGCAATGCAAACCTTCCAGCCTCTCCTGTCTCCTTGCAGCACGACCATTTACCATCTTCAGGAACTGAATACGTGACCTAATTAAAATATCTCTGGGATTTAATACAGGAAACGTGTTTAATTTCCAACAGGATGTCACAAACAAGAGGCATCATTCATTAATAATCCTCCCAGCCCTTCTTTTCAAGGATATCCAACACGTGTATTAGGGCATGGGAAAATCCCAGCATGGAAAAATGTGAATGTAATTTATCAGGACTCAGAAGGCTTGGCTACACGTACACACAAGTAATTACCTTCCACATCATACTTACTAAACTTGTACTTTGGGACAAAAAGCTACGGAAGTAGTTATTGGATGAATAATTAGTTTAGGAAAGAGTGCAGGGCTCTCATGAATTGAAGCAAGCCTGCATGGAGAGAAGTGACACACAGTGAGGACACCAACAGGGCCACTTTCATTTGTTTCGTAGATTACAAAGTGAGACAACAAAATTCAACAATAGAAGGCCACATCGATTCCACACGAAGAGAAGCAGGAAATCATCAAACGACTTTTCCCCTTCACAAAATCAGGATTTACAGTCACAGCACTGCCCGCACCATCACCTTCCTGCTGCCTGCGCTCCCGCATCATCTGAAAGCTTCAATGGGAACGGCCAAACAGCAGCCACAAGTGCTGCAAGCAGGTCAGAAGAGAAGCTGGATCCCACCTAGCTCTTCTTTCCAGAGCATATGGTAACATTTGTCTCAGCCCTCCACTAATCCAAATATTATTCAGACCATCATCCAGAACCACGCATCGCAAAATCCCCCCAATTCCAAGAGACTGCATACAAACAGAAAAGCCCTAAATCTATTTTCTCTTTACTCAGACACTGGGCTGTTTTATTTTCCTCTGGGGCTTAGCAGAACTACTTGCATTACCATATTCCAGCCCACATTTCTTCAAAGCACTCTCGCCTTCCTTGGGTTATCCACATTTCACCCTTTTCTCTCAGCTCCTTTGATTTAAGGCTTAACCTCTGGAACAATCTCCCACTCTACACCGGCCAGCCAACACTACATCAGCCATAAACCATCTCTCCACTGTCATCAGCTGAAAGCCCTCCGTGGCTCCTGCCCAGAGTTTAGCTGAATCAAGCAGGGAATATCAAGTTTACCATGGAAACTGCTCTGGAGAACAAGGGGGAGATTTCCTTCATTAACCACAAATACAGGGGGCAGATCACAGCAAGCTTAAGAACCAGAGCACCATAAACCAGCCTGTGCGTGCAATAATGAACAACTGCCACTTCGGTTTTAAAAATAAAAGTCATCAGAAATCAAACACTCGGCTCCAAACAGCCCTACGGTGAGACACGTTATCCCTGCTGCCCCTTACCAGCCGGGCATTTGACTCTCAGACCTCCAAATGCTCTGGTACCTTTAGGTTCATGCACTGCCTGAACCTCACCTGAAGGGTTCACGCTGCAGGGCAGGCAGTGTAATTCAGTGGTCAGAGGCAGGTCTATTAAGTTTCATCAAGTGAAAATGAATGACCTTGAAGACATAAATTAGATTTCTGCATCTCTCTTCCAGTTTGTAAAAATGAGGATTAAGCGTTTAAGTCTCCTGCACCGACCTCATTAGCAGATCTCTAATGGAGGCACTGCGTTCATTTTTATGTAAGATGTGCCATTTTGGCACACAGAGATCATGGAACAGAAGAGTTGGGAGCTCAGCTACCGCTGTGCATTTTGATCACCTTCACAGCCTCTGGTTGATCCTCACTCCTAAATGAACCAAATCATGCGAACAATTTTTTGAAGACCTGTAATTCTTAAAAATATTTAATAACATCCAGCACAAAGCTTTTGATTCCCCAACACTCTGTTAATAGTTAATTAATAACAGAACTTGTCATCTCTCTTCTCTAATTCTCACCAGATTATTAACTGCTCGCCTGCAATGCAGGGCAATCTCAGAAATAGAGAATATTCAAGACTCAGAAATGGAGACCACCATGCACAACTTCATTGCCTGTTCCATCAAGCATCACCCCTCATCACACAGCAGTGCAGCCATGTGACTGTGGGAGCAACTCAGGGCTAAAACAGCTCAGCCAGGTGCTGGTGCCGCAGCACAGCAGTTCCAGAAGCAGCACAGAACAGACCCACCTCAGGCACAACTCTGCCCCACTGCCTCCAACAGCAGCTCCAACATGAGTTCAGTGCTCACAACGCATTTTGCCCCTCCTGTCTCCACGCTTCCACCAGTTTCTCACTTAAAGAAACTGACAGCCTCTCTTCACTAGTGCACTGCCCAAAGCCCAGGCAGCTCTGGTTAAGGCAGCACCCAAGCCAGTCTGTCAACTCAGCAAGGTCCAGGCAGAACAGCACTCACTGCTGACTCAAGGTACAGATGTTGAGGTGAGGTCCCAGGGGTTACAGGCACTCTGTGCTGGCTGCCCAGAGCCGTTTACCGAAGGAGGAACGTAAGCAGGCTGCCAGAATTGGATGTCAGGGGTAAATTCTTTGCTATGAGATGGTGAGGTGCTGGAACAGCTGCTCAGAAAGGCTGCGGATGCCCCGTCCATCCCTGGAGGTGTTCAAGGCCAGGTTGGATGGGGCCCTGGGCAGCTGGGCTGGTATGAAATGTGGAGGTTGGTGGCCCTGCGTGTGGCAGGGGGTTGGAGCTCTGTGATCCCTGGGGTCCCTTCCAACCCTGGCCATTCTGTGAATTCACCACCCCTCATCCCTTGGAGACAGATGGCACCTTGCACACACTGCCATTAGGAGCTCATCTTTGCCATAGAGCTGCTAGCACTCATTGAGCTGCACTGCAGCTTACTCTGCACTCACTCACATATGAGCCCTTACTGCATTTGAGGCACAAATAGGTACAGGTTAAGTGCACAATGTGTGTGACCAGCAAACCCCCAGATTCCCCCCCTCCACTCCCCTGCACTCAGTCAGACTGCCACAGCTCCACGTACAGAAATCTGACTGCAGGATCAAGAGCTCGCTACATAATATCTGCTTAAGAATTTAATATATACAGCTCACAAGGAATCTGAGATCAAATAAGATCCATCAACTCTAAATTTCAGTCCCTTCAGATCAATTAGCCTCACTATAGGCACATCATTTGTTGGAGACTCCGAATAAAACCCACCAACAGCCACGCAGAGGAAAGTATCTATGAGCATGAGGTGACAGAACTTCCTTTCTCCTCCTTTAACCTGGTTTCTCACAGGGAAAAACAAAACAAAAAGTCCCTGCTCCCCTCACTTCCTCCCCCCCCACATCAGGAACTGCTGGTGCATAAATGAATTCCAACCCAGCCTACCACGACAGTCATCCCAGCAATAACCGACATTCCTGAAAGTTTTGTGCAGACCAGCAAACGGATGGGAAAAAAAACCACCTAATTACATCCCCACTGAGGCATGGCCAGACAGAACCCAGCATTTACACCGGCTGGGCAGCCAGCAAGGCAGTGAGTGCATCCCTGCCTGCTCAGCTGCTCCAAGGGCAGGGGAAGGAAGAAGGAACCAGATGCAGAGGGCAAACTTCAGGGCTCACGAGCTCTGCCTCCTGTAGAAAATTACTGGAACAGAAGCTTCATTAGCACTGCTGGCCATGGAAATAAACACTCCCTACAAGCTTCACTGCATGCAGCAGAATGCACCACCTAACGCTCTGCACTGTGAACTGGAAGCCTGGCTGCATAGTTAAACAGGCCCGACCTGTTGGGATCAGGGTTAAAAATAACACCACAGTAACATTTTTTAAATATACTCAAGTAAAACACATTGAGTGGGAGCTCAAAACGAACCAGCCATGGCTTTCTGCCATTTTCCTTTCGGATTTTGCTGCCTCTCTCATTCCAGGTCTGTAAGAACAAAAGGCAAACAGTTTCCAACAATTACCTGCTTTGCAATAACTCAATCCAAAAAAAAAAAAAAGACAAAAAGTTAGTTTGGGATCTAACAGAAGCACTCACTAAGCTGACCCGCATTTCCCAAGCTGCCCTTTTAGCAGAACCCAAGTGCCAAGCACAAACACAGCCCTCTATGCACGCACCCAGAGCAGCACCACCAGCTCCCACGCGGCGCATTTCACACCCAAGAAAAGCCAGCACATCCCCAGGAGCACAGAGGGCAGGGAAGCCTGCAGCCCGCACCCACATCACTGTCACTTTCCACCCTGCCACCACACCATTCCGGCTGCTCAGTGAGCTACGCAGACACGGGTATTGAGAAAAAAAAGCCAGCCGCTGAGATGGGGAACGGGCAGCCAATATTTCCACCTGTTTGGGTGTTGTTTCCTTTTTTTCAGTCACTCACAGCAGCGCTTTGCCTCGGTAGAATTCTAAATCAAAAGGAGCCGGCGTAGCATTCATATCTTGTTTGCTCCTTTGTTCATACAGCAGCCTCTCTGAAAAGAGCAGTTGGGCACAGCCACCAGCGCTACAAAAGCTTGTGTACAACACCACGGGCAATTCAGCCTAAGGAGCACAAACCACACGGGGTCCCTTTGCCCAGCAGCTCCATCAGCCCACGGCTCAGCAGGACCTTCTGCCCGGCGCCTTGCTGGCACCCAACCCCACCCAGCCCTGCAGAGGGACAGACCTGCCCCCCTGCAGCCCGGCTGCAGCTGAGCCACCTCACGTTGGTGGAGGACAAGATTCCTTTCAAGAAGCTTCAAGAGAAAACAAACTCAGTGAACAAAGTTTGAGAAGGTTTTTTTCTTTCCTTGTAACAGCTCTTACAATCCTGCTCTCCCTTGTTGCTCGCTCGCCTCATTTCAGGATGCTGTTCAGGATACAGTGCAATGTTTTCTACTCAGCATTATTTCCTTATAATCTGGAAATTAGCTACAAATCAAGCCCTGTGCCAGCACCACGGAGCACAGTGTGCTTCTGGAGCTGACGGTGTCCTTAAATATGGCAGGTAATGAAATCAAAGCCACCCTCAGGCAATCTTAATGTACCAACAGCTCTGCTGAGAAGATAACACAGGTTCTGCTGTGCTATTACAGAGCCTCTAACACATACTTGCAAAATTCTATATGCTCAGAGCACATTTTTTCCTCCCACTCCCAAAAGTGAAATAACTTCTTTATGGGCAGAACAACGGCCCAGTATGGCTGGAACAGAGATGCATTCTGGAGCTATGATAGTACATTTAAAAATAGGATGTTATTTTAAATACCAACTAAACAGCAACATCAAAATAGCATCTTTCTTACCTAAGCTGTAACCAGCATTAAGAATTACACATACAATCTCTGCTTGCAACTGTGAACGCTGCCAGTTATTAGCCTTGTGCTGCAGCAGCACTGAGCCCATTCCCACAGCTCCACAAGACAGACTTCTGCAGCACACCAAAAACCCACCAAGGTACAACAAACTCCTGGATGCAAGGAAATAACCATCAGTTAAACCAGCTATGGAACTGCTACTGAAGGCAGCTCTGTCTCTCCCAGCTCCACTTACTTTTCCTGCTGGAGAACTGCACACTATTTAGCACAGGGACGGCAGGGCTCTGCCCAGAAGGGAGCTCTCTCCCCTGGTCACAGCACAGCACAAACTTAGAGCCCACTGGACTCAAAGCCACAGGAAGGCTGCACAAGCTCTGCATTTCCACGTGCCCTCAAATCACAGCATCTGCGCTGACAATGGCTTACAGTGTTAAAAATACTGCTAGCCACAACAAAGCCTTCAATCCATGGGCAATCCCCCATTTGATCCAGGTAGGGAAGCTGAAGAAGAAAGCCACCTATCTGGCTATAGCCAGGGCAGAGTTGGAAACAACTTGGAAGGCAGTGCAGCCACTGCCCCACTCAGCTGTGACAGCCTTGCAGCCTCCTCTCCAGGCTTTACCCAGAGGACCCAGCACCCATTCCTCAGCACTCACCATTTCTTTGCACACCTGCCTGGTTCCCATTACCCCACATGTACCCAGGACAGCCCCATGCTGCCCACACCCGACCCACGGCAGCTCCAGCCCTCCCCTTCCACAGCCTCAGCATACGCTGCAGTTGTTGTTTCTAGAGATGGTGCCAAAAAACAAGCAGCATTAAGCAATCAAGAAAGGAAACTGTCTACACTGAAACCACCTTCTGGCCTCTGTGCACTTCCTTCAACTTCCATCATCCCAATGTGTTTATGGGAAGTGTTCGCCCCCCCCAGAGCTCAGGAGGAGCAGTTTCTCATTTCAGGGCTCTCTCTGGGGATGGGGGATGTGACAGAGCAGGAGAGGAAGTTGAGAGAGGTTGAAAGGAGCACTCTGAGCCTCACCTCGCGTGCTCCCTCCTCTCTTCATGCTCACTCACAGAGAACTGAGCCAGCACCGGGAGGGGAGGAGGGAAAGCACACAATGTTTTGGCATCCTTCAGCTTCTCATTAGCTATTTTGGCTTTTCACAAGGTTACCGAAAGGCCATTCTGGAGAAGGAGGAAGGAGGTAGGAAATGCTCCCTGCTCTCTGTCTCTGCTCAAAGGAGAGGAGCTCTGTCTGTGCGAGCACAGTCCCAAACACAGCAGTGCACCGCACAGAACAATGAGCTTCAGCCCGGGCATTGTGTGCATCCACCTCCTCCTCCCCTCCGGCACTCAGCAACCGACAACACGAGCCCTAAAATCGCCCTCATCTCCACCAGCCCCAGCCATAATCCTCCAGGACCAACTCAGGGAGGGGGGGCCGAGGGAAGATGTATTTACCAGAAGTGCTTTTATTATTATAGAAACACTGCCACCCCTCTCAGCCACCACAGATTTCTCAATCCTAAGGGAGCAGCGCACACAAAACCAATGTTTGCCTAGTAATGCTAGAACTACAGAAAGCATTACACATCACCCATCCATCCGAGCGTTTGACGGGAGCCTTTTACAACCCGCATTTCTTTTGACACGATGTTTGCTTTTATCCGGGCGAAAGCTGTATTTAAGGCCACGCTACGTGAATGATGTCACCGGGGTTTGCTGTGGGTAAGGCGGACTGTAGCAACGAGCGGCGGCCGGGGCCGTCCGCGCACACACGGCACCGATCCGAGGCGGCGGTCAGCGCCGCGGGGCAGCAGCGGGGCACGGCAATAGGGCACGGCAGCGGGGCACGGCAAACTCCTCGTGCCAAACCCGTAACCCGGCACGAACTGCGCCCGGCGTGCGAACGTAAACCCGAAGGAAGGCGCCCAACAATGAATCACATTGTTTTCCTCCGGTGGCCGCTTCCAGCCCGACGAACCCCCCCCCCCCCCCCGCGACTTCTGATCCCCGGCGGCTCCCGTCGCACTTCGGAAAGAGAACAACGGGAAGACGATGCCCGGGGAAGGGCGGCTCTCCCCCCCCCCCCCGTTGCGGGACGTGCGTTCCGCCCGCTCGCTCCGCTCCCCGCGGCCCCCCGCGCCTTCCTTTGTCTCCCCTCCCCTCGCACCGCCGGGCAACTCCGGCCTCTGCCGGGGAGCCGCTCCTCCGCTCGTTACTGCCGGCGACGAAACAAGACAGCAAAAAAACGCACGTACACACAGACACAGACAGACAGACAGACATTAAAAATAAATAAATAAATGAAAATAATAACGATAATTAAAAAAAAATAGAAAATAAAACAATAGAAAAGCAAAAGGCGGCCGCCGGAACACCGCGACCCCCCCGCAGCCCGGCAGCCCCACGGCCGGCCCCCCCCGCGCCCACCTACCTCGGCGGCGTTACACCATCCGCGGCGGCTCCGGGTCGCTGCCGGGACAAAGCGGCGGCTACGAGGGGAGGAGGAGGAGGACGGGAGGAGGAGGAGGCGGCGGGGAGCGGCTCCCCTCCGGCTGTGGGGCGGCGGTCGGTGGGGTCCCCGCGCGGTGCCTCAGCGGCGGCAGCCCACGGGCATCGTCACGGGGAGAGCGGGAGCGGGGCGGGGGCCGGGCGGCGGGCTGGGGGCGCACAGCCGAGCGCTGCCTCCGCCTCTGCCTTCCTTCCCTCGCGCACGCACGCACAGCACGCAGCGAGCGGGCACCCAGCAACGCAGCCAGGCCGGAGCCGCCTGCCAGTATCCCGCGTTCCTATTGGTGGAAAGGACGCAACACGTGACCCGGCAGGAAACCGGGACCAATCGCGGCAGTGAATGGAAGTGATTTAAAAGAATAGGGGGAAGGCGGCGCGGGGGGGCGCCGGGCCGGGCAGCGCCGAGCGGGCGGAGCGGCACAAAGCCGGCTCTGTCCTCGCCCGGCACCGGGACCGCGGGCCTGGCCTGGGCTGGCCTCGGTGCCTCGCAGCCCCCCGAGCCGCCTTCGCGTTAAGCGCCTCGTGCGCCGTGCGAGGCCGTGCGGCAGTACGGGGAGCCGGGGTGAAGGTCGCCCCGGTGCAGCAGCGGGGTTCGGAACGGGAGGGAGCGCTGCCCGGCCCCGAGCCCAGCCGGCCCGGCTGCGGGAATGAGGTGCGAGCAGGGCGAGGCCTCGCAGCCCAGCACGGCGCCGCCGCCTCAGCGGCCGCCAGCACTGCCCGGGTCGTTCTTCGAATGTACGAACCGCTGTCAGCTTTGCGAGTAGAGGCATTTCGAGAGCCTTCGGGAAACGCTGAACCAAGGCGGAGCGAGGTGTCAGAGCCGTGCCACGTGCCTTTGTCTGGCAGAGGCCGCAGCCGGCCAGGCCTCGTGGGCTGCACTGCTGGGGAGCTGAGGCTGCGTGTAAGGCATCACTGGGTGCAGCAGTGATGGTGCTCCTGGTGCTGTGCTCCTCCTGGTGCGGTGCTTCTCGTGCTGTGGTGTCACAGCAATTCCCAATTACTGTGCAGCAATTAATAAAGCACCGGGTCGCTCAGGAGGCTCTCAGGCTTCTTCGGCTCTGAGCTGTCACGCTGTCACAAAAGATAGCTATCAATAGAGCAAACTTCTTGTTTAACCTTAACCTTAGCTTTCATCTGCAGAGTGCAGGCCAGCAAAATAAATCACATGGCCGTAAAGGAAGTCACGCATCCTTCCTGGGGAGCTGAGAAATTTCGTGTGGAATTACATCTCCTTTTCGAAAAAGTGCCAGGATCTGTCAGGATGGGTTTTGCCCTCAATTACACTCATGTAACCCCAACTGTTTGCTGTCTCTGTAAACTGCCTTCACGGCTGATTCCAGCGGTATCGCAGGAGAAACATTTGAGGCTGTTAACATTATTGCCTTTAGCAGAGGAAACTTTTTACCGAGGAGAAAGGCACATGCAAGATCTGAGGTCTGCACATCAGAGGAATTTAGCTCATCACCCTGGGCAAACAGGACAAATTTATCCCTGGTATAATTCCAGGGACGTTTCCACCACTGTTTGAGACACAGAGTTGATTGTGTTCTAATAACTAATTTAGATAAGCGTCTAAAAATGCACATCAGTTAAATGTCTGACACAGCCATTTTGGAGGCTGTGCTTTAGCTGTCCTTGATAGAGGCTGATTCCATCTCTCCTATTTTCTGTGCTAATTACAATTTCACGTTCCTCGGTCTCTGGATGTACGCCTTAAGAGCTGTACAAATTGCCACAACGGCAGGCTTGCCTTCGGCTCTCTGCAGCCACCATCTCTGTGACAGCAAAAATTCCCCACAGCAGTCCCTCCTCCCCACCCCCCCGCCAACCTCCAGGTGATCATTTGGATGATATATTTTGTTGTTAAACAAAAATAAGCACATTTGGGGGGGGATTTCCTCTTATGTGGATGTTGTGTAACTAACATCTGTGTCCTGAAATCCTCACAGGCAGCTGAAGTGCAGGAGCAGGTGATTATTCACAGCCAGTTACAGCAGGCAGCCCCACATCCTCATACCACGCACAACTGATCCAATTATAAGTTTGCTTCTTAGCCAGAGGATTGTTGCAGGAATAGCACTTGGAGAGTTTTCTTTGGCAAAGATGCAGCCCTCCTTGTGGACAATAATAAACAAAGCCACAGACCTTGTCCTGTAATCTTCTACCAGCTAAAGTGGCACGAGGTTTTAGCCAACACGGATGATCAAGGAAGATCCAAATCCTGCAGTGAGATCATTGTCTCCCTATCTGGTGGCTGCAGACTTGCATGGTTCACATCCCTCTGGAGAGAGATTGATGATGAAATTGCCAGGCATATCCTACATGTAAAATACTTTTAACACGTATGGATTTTCTATGTGAGATCCTAGGAGGTCTCTAACAAGGCGTTTTCTGACATCCTTGCAATGTTTCGTGTGTCTATCCCCTGGCACTCCTGGGAGGTACAGAAGTGCTGATGCAGAGAAAGGCTAATTGGCTAAATCCACGCAGAGACTTAAATTCCAGCATGCTACATAAGGTACCTACACAGAAAATCTTAATCCTCAAAATCCTGTTCCTCACCCCTGGATATTTCTAAAGATCTGATGCAGCAACATTTCTGCTCCCTGAGTACACCGGATCCGAAGCACTGCTTTCTGAGGCCAGCTGGAAATGCCTCTGCCTCAACAAGGTCACCCCACCATCCCGTTGGCATTCCCAGCCCCACGGGGGCTGCCTGGCCCTGCTGCCTGCTCAGGGGGCCGTGCAGCCTCTGTCTCGTTGAGGGCATTTGGCCAGGAAAAGGCCGGAGCTCCTCTGCCTCGTCTGCTGCTTTTTCATCTTCCACGCTTTCACAAAGCCGTCCCCCATCAGTGTGCCAGCTCCTTCAGCCTCTCAATGCACAGCCCTGCTCTGCCAGTCCTGCCTTCAGCACCCATTGAGGCAAAGATGCAGTAGGAACCACGTATGTTATTGTTACGTTATGGAAAAATCATGCTGAGTTTTGTCTGTTACTTATCCGTATTCCTAAACACACATCTTCTTCATTGGGGGGGGGGGGGGGGAACAACAAAGAGCCAGTGGCAAAACACCACTTTGTGGAGGAACAGAAAGCAAAGCTGATGCAAAAGCAAAACCACTTTCAGACAAAATAGGTCAGCAATGCGTGAAGAGTTAAAGTGTTTCATGACAATTCCGTTGCCAAATCCAGATAACATTCACGTGGGCGGAGAAAAGTACCTGTAGTGCAGCCAGCAAACCTGAGAATCACTCTGGAAGGGAATAAATACATTTACATAATAATGATGCGAAGCGCTTCTGGGTTCTTAGAGTGATGCAAGAACTCTCACCCTGGGCGAAGGAGGGTTCTGCACTCAACTTTTGTCCCCTTTCAGATGCTGATCTGTTTCCTGCATGTGCATAAAACTTTCCTGACACTTCCCTTTTACTGTCAGCGTATTGCAGAGACCATGAACTTATCTGCTCAGCCAGTAGCCATGGAGGTTTATTACATGGATAATTGACTTAGTTCTGGCCTGGATTGTTTTTTCTTTGCAGTTTTAGATTACATTTCTCTCCTCCTCCCTTTGCAAGCCCTTATAGCTGACGTCCATATGTCAGTGTATGTGGTGTATTTAACTGCTTTAAAGTATCTCCTTACAACTGTGTTCTAACATGGCTCTTTTTTTTTGTCTTTTTTTTTTCTTTAATAAGTGTTACTGAATGAAATAAAAATCTCTGAGAAAAATATCTGACGAGGAGCCATCGAATAAAAATATACCAGAGCTGGGAAATCTGCAAACATTGCCTCACCCCACCCAGCAAAAAGGAGAGACAGGGAGAGATTTTTTATGCCACAGTCATGAAATTCCAAACCAGTCTTGACCATGACAGATGAGCCAGGTTCCAACCTCAGCAATGCAGTAAAAACTCAGCTCTAATGAAACAGGCAAATGTCAATACAGCGATTAGCCGGGAAGATAATATTCGGAGAGGCTTTTACAGATGACCTAACTCCACTCACAAACAGGATTATATTCTTTCTTTCCCTTTTGTAATATCTGAAAACCTGCCTTTAAAATGAAAACCATTCGCTGTGGGGCTTTTTCTGTTTTGTGTTGCTTACGGTAGAAATCTCAGGAATTTCACATCTCATTTTCACTCGTATTACAGGGGAGCTTTTTGGTCTCACACTGCTTTAAGGACAATGCTCCGGGTGGGTGGGAACCCCTCCCAGACACGGTTATCTCCATATACAACTGGCTGCATGGGTTGCAGTGAAAGCAGAAGTCATGTAAATGAGATTTGCATCCATTTGTGCACATTCCCACACATTCAAGCACGAAAATTATAGCAGCTCAACGGCCTTGGTTTAAAAGAATGGTGTTATTTGTTATCCTGACACAACTTTCTAGAAACGGGTTGTGACTGTGCATTTCTCCAATTGTTTGCAGGAGGCAGTGATGTGTGTTCAGCCTGTGCTGGTTACCTGCTGTCCCTGGGTTTGAGCTCTCTGGGACCGTAGCTTTGATTCAGAAACAACCCCGCTGAATATGGATGAACTGCTGAATCCGGGTCTGTATCCCTCTCGGTCTTTGTCGAAGCTTTTACTGTAACAGCTGACAAAGTGCTCCCAAAATATTTGGCTGTTGGCAAAATAAAGAGCTGACAACAAACTGCTCAGACTCCACGCTTCCCACCCAGCTCTCCCCATGTGCTCGGATGCCAGCGCTCTGTGAACTCACCGTGGGAAGGAAGGCAGGAAGGCACAGCCCTGGTGGCACACAGCACATCCCCACTTGGGGGTCTTCTTTCCCACTGTGCCACACTGGGCTCCCGCATCACCTCCGTGCTCCTCCTCACTGGGCTCTGTGTCTCAGCACGTGGCTCAGTCCCTGTAACCCTGCTGCGAAGTTTTGGATGCGCTGACAGCACACACAGCTCTGAAATGTCTATTTTTAAATATTCTGAAACATCTCTAGAAATGTTAAGTGTTATAAATTAGTTTCCTCGGGGAAATATATATATATATATTTCTTTTTATCTTTTAAAGGTTTTCCATTTCCCTGACTCAGACCATTTCCTGGTGGGTTCTGCATAATGAATATTAGCAGAGGTTGGCTTACCACAGTGTCTAGTGAGACTCATTTATCAAAGCCCAGGATGTGCGCCATGCAAAGGGGAAAAAAATCCCATTGAAAATGAACAAAAAATGTCAGCCCTAACAATCTCTCCTCTCATTTCTGTATCCTTGGGTATGTTCCAGTGCACGCAGCGAGGAGGCAAAATGGCCATCTGCAGAACATGGGATGTATCTAAAGAGAGATTTGTACACCTTGAAAGTCACCGGTGCCGATGCTGCGAGTGAATAATGGCACGGAGCGGGATTAATTGCATCACCCCTCAGGGCACACTGCTGTGTCCTCTGCAAACCAGGGCACGGCCACAAGGCAATCCATGCAGCCATTACTCTCGTTCCAAGACCTGGGAAATAAAGAAAACACAACCGACTGACTTTGCACACCAGTAACGTTCCAAACTGGAGGTAATCCTTTCAATCACAGTACTTTCAATCGGAGGATCCCAAGCAGCATCTTCTGGGGTGTGTTTTTGTGGTGTGTTAATGCACTTTTTTACCTCCAAGCCCCCCAGCCCTGTGTATGACAGGCAGCTGAGCATGTGCACATACCCAAACACACGGCATTTTTAGATCTGTTCCCACAGCCACGTGCAGGAAGGTCAGAGGCAGGTTCATCCTCTTCCTACAAGCAGAACAGCGCCCGTTTTGCACAAGGTCACCACGAGCAGATGAGGAGCACAGGGAGATGTGGTGCTGGCAGCTCCATGCCCAGAGCAGGGCAGCACAGAGGCCAGCTCCTCCTTGCTGCCTGCTGCACCCAAGGCTTGCTGTTTGCTCAAAGGTTTCCTCCAATGTTTTTGAGCCATCCTCTACTGCTAATGTGGAACACCTCATCCATGCACTTACTGCATTTCCACTATAAATTCACTGCTTATCCGTTAGTGCAGAAAGCAGTAAATGGATTTACAAGCTTCTCTTCTTGTCCTCAGCCACTGACTTCACTTTAAACTGTTATAAATGGCCGAAGTGCAAGAGGCAGAGCGATGGATTGATTTCAGATTTGCATTTTTGTCCTTCCCTCTGCAAATGTGCTCCTCCAGGAGGAGGGTTCTGGCTCTTGCCTTCCCATTGTAGCTGCTCTTTCCCTGGCATTGCAGGGATGTTACCTTTGATGATACATTTCAATATAGTTTTCTAAAGGGAGAGAAAAAATAGCGATGGAAATGGGGAAATTTCCATTTCAAGCACCGTTTCTGCTGCTACCACCTCTTTTTTCCCTTCAGCACTTGATGTCTTCAAAGCACTACACAAAACCGAGTGAGGAATTCTGCCCACCTCTGCAACAAGTTGTCCATCCCCTGGGGCAGGTGGGCCATGGAGAGATGACACAACCCCAGCTGTGTCAGCACAGCTCCATGGCCCGGAGCCCACGAGCCACCGTCACCCACCTGGAGAGCACGGCCCTTCTTCTTTATCTCAAACAAGAGGATTTAGGTCTTGTTAATTAGTAGAGAAGTTGCCTATCAGCAGGGTCTGCCTATGGACATATACCTCTCCTGTTCAGGCTGCACACCTGCTTTCCAGATGCTGATGTGAAAAGGGGCCTTTCAGCTCTGAATTCAGCTAGTCCCACTGCCAGTGGTTTTACAGCCCATGGAGAAGGCACAATATGCTCCTTTCAATCGCTGTTATTGGTGGAAGAGAAGAAGCAGGCTACAGAGCACAAAACCCATGGGTTGGGACTTGTTTGAGGCACCACAGCAAAAGGGACTGATCAGATATGCAACAGAAGAGCAGGGCAGCAGCCTGGGAGCTTTTCTTTCTCAGCTTTCATTTGCTTCAGTGACAGAAATAAACACTAAAAAACTGTGGAGGTAGGAGCACAGCCTGGAACCTGCCTCCACAGCAGCCCTGCAGCTCTGTTCTGATTAGTGAGCAGGACTTACCCTCTAAAGTATTGCCTTAGGAGCTTCAGCATACCCTGCTTTTTTTTTTTTTTTTTAAATCTATTTGATTTTGCACGTAGCTCCCAATGTGAGGACTCCAGTCACTGTAAGAGGGAAGCAGAAAGACAACACAGATGTCTCAACCTGCATTTTGGTTTTAATAGCTGCCCAGCTAGCTGAATTAGCAGCGTCAGCCCTCTTGTTTTTCAGCACTAGATGCCTGCTAAATGCAATATATATTATTCAAGAACCCTCTGCAAAATTTCAGGGAGCGAGGACAAGAACGTACGATGAGACAGAGATAATGTCCACAGCAACCAGCCAAGGCACACTGGCATCTTGATGTATGGAGTTCTCGGTGCCCTTTGCTTTGAATAATGCAGCTGCTACAGGACATCAGTGCCTCGACCAGGCATTTTGCAGCTGGTGGGCCAGGACGACTCCTCAGCTTAAAACACATCATGAAATGCTCAGTGAGCACAGAGACTCAACAACAAAGGTATATGTTGGTGTCACGGGGTGAGGTGGTCAGGCAGCTCACGAGCTGAATGCACACAAAATGCAAGCTTCTGTCTCCCTGTGTGCACACAAACCTCATCGGGTCACCCTGAAACAGAGACATTCAGCAGTGTGGAACATCAGCAAAGAAAATGTTTTATCTGGCAAGAAACGTTCCGTTTCCTTGTTAGTTTGTTTTGAAAGCTATCCTAAGGAGTTTTCAAAAGCAACATTTCTTGAAAACAAAGAGAGGGCAAATGTTTTGTTCTCAAAATGCTGACACAGAACACAGCATCACAGGAATAATATTTCCAGTTCAAATCATTTTTTGCCAAGTCTGTAAGCAGTTCCAGGTGGGCAGCAGCCAGCTTTGCCATCACTGCTGCCAGCAGGAGTGGAGCTGGCTGAAGGGATGCTCTGGGCAGGGAAGGAAACATTGCTCCTGAAAAATCCTCTCTGTGCAGCACAGAGCAATGCTTGCTAGGACAGCCATCTGTGCAAAGGAACCACAGAGAGCACCGCTGCTGCTTGCAGAACGCCCCAGCTGGGGTGATGCCCTCAGTCACTGCCAGAGGGAATGCTGTTCTCCACCACAGGACTCCTTTTCTCCAGTTATTCTTTGGACAACTGAGATAACCTTATACACCTCGTTGCACTGTTGAACTACAAAGGCAGTGGCTGGGCTGCAAGGATGGGCAAGGGGAGGGCAGCATGCCTGCTACAGGCACCACTGTCAGCAAAGTGTTGTTTTGCCTGGGCTTCGTCCCAGTTCTTTGTTTGGCAGGACTGGTTTGTGTTGCTTTTCTCCCCTGTAACTTAAGCCTATAACTGCCAACCTAGATGATTAAAAGCACTGCTTAACAGAGCTAAGCTTGTGCATTGTATTAGAGACAGGAGATTTTTCCCACACGCACAGTTCAAACATCAGGATGGCACAAGGAGGTGAGCTGGAGCTGGTGGTTTTCATCCTAACAGTTCCCACCTGCTCAGAGAGGAATGCTGCAGCAGCAAGGCTTCTGGCATTTCACTCCCACACCCACCCTCTGCTCCTATCTACAAGGAAATCATCTCACCCAACAATACAAAAGAGAACAGTAATAAACACTTTCCAAGGGAGTGGTGGGACAACACTGGCGCCTGGCACGGCTTTTAAACCCAACTGTGAGAGGGAGCACAAGGCTGCAGCAGGCAGGCAGGGCTGGCTGCTGCCTGCACAATCCACTCCCTGCATCCACCATGAACCCCTACAGCACAAACAGCAGCAGGAGAGTGAAGCATCCTCCACACAAGGCAGAATATGGCTGTTGAGCTCCCATTTTGCATGCTCCTGACGCTCACTGTGCTGCAGCTTCTCCTGCAGGTGCTGGCTGAGGGTGCTGACACGTATTTTTATGGCTGCAGATGCAGCCAGCAAGTTCCTTTCAAAGAAACATGTCTCGTCCCAAAAGCCCCACACCAAGCTGGGGAGACAAAGCAGGGGCAGGCCAAGGTTTCTTTCCAGGGATGCAACAGGGCATGGTGTGGGCAGCACTCACCGCAGAATCCCCAGGGATGCTTGCACTGCAGCTGGGCACACAGAGTGAGACAGAGACATCATTGTGGGAGAGATGCTGGGGAACATCCTGCCAGGTGCGAGCAGGAGGTGAAAAAACACTTGTTTGTGCTAAAGGCAATAAAATCAGAGCAAGTCCCAGGATTCAACTGAGCCAAGCAGCTCCTGTAGGGAGCAGAATCAATCGGCTGTTCAATTACAGTTTTATTTCTTTTTAAAATCAATGGTCTGAGAAGAAAATCTCACATTTTTGAATAGCAAAGAAAAAAAAAAAGGGGGCATAAAAGTAACAGGAATGGAGCATGGGCACTGAACAATCCAGTACATCACCCTAGCCAGCATTGTGTTGTGAACGCATATAAAGCCAGGTCCCTGCTCTAGGGCTAGAGCTGTCCCTGCAGGATGGCAGTTGGATAGTCAGCACCCTGCAGCAGCTCCACCAGAAGCAATTACGTGATTCACAGGCAGAATTACATGCAAAACAGAAGTGAGAAACAAGAAAAAAAAACCAGAAAACCAGAGGAGCAGAAAACATGCCTTGCCCTGACAGCTTCAGTTTCTGAATGATGTGCTGACTCCCCACCAGGGGCTAATGCCTTGGGAGAAAGCCTTGACACATTCAGCTTCCTATCAATTAGAGCAGGAGGGACCATTCCCTTCTGTCCACAACAAGCTCTCTGCTACAGGGCCAGTACAGGAACTAGAGCTTATGATACTGGAGGGAAATGATTAATAAGAGCTGGGCAGTTACCTCTGTGAACCTAGAAATAGAGCCAGTCAGTAATGGGAGATCTTTCCCACTCCAGCTCTTTGCATCACTCCATTATGTATCCTGTTACCTGAATAGCTCCCTGAAGTGCCACCTGCCTCTCCCCTCTGCTCATCAGTCATCTCTTCTGCCTGCTTCTCACTGCAGATCTGCTTTTGAGGCTGCCTGCTATTCTCAGAATAGCCTCCCAGTCCATGTTTGCTAAGCTGACGCCTCCTCCTCCTCCTCCTCCATAGAGTGCCAGCCCTGCAAATTATTACAGTAATAAAGACACTGGCTGTGCTACATTTGCACTCTGTTATAAAGAACAGCCTTTCGAGCAGGAGCTCTGTGGGGACAGCACGGAGCAGTGAGGAGCTATGCAGCAGGACTGAGCCCTGATTAAGGAGCAGTCACAGCTTTCCTCCTCTCCAGCACTACAGGTTTAGGTTTTGATTTTCTGCCATCAAATCACACTCCCTGTTCACTTATTCCCCTCACACCAAACACACACACACACACACACACACACACACACACTGATGATTCACATTCCTCTAACACACTTTAAATTCTTATCTACAAACCACAGTCCCATGTTCCAGCACTTTGCTATTCTGGTCTCTTTTCTTCCTTCAGAAGTAACTCCTTTCAATGCCATAGCCTCATTAGGTGCAGTCTGAATTGCCTGCAGCTGGAAGCACCTTGCTGATCTGGCCCAAATACTCTCTGATTTAACTTGAAAGCTTTATATAGCACTGGTCTGATGGGACAGGGCAAGCACAGCCTTTGACATTGTGAGATTGTGTTGCTAGTACAGAAGAGAGGATACAGCTCAACAGCATTTAACTTAGTAGTGTTTGACATTAGAATCCAAGCAGTGTTCTCCTAACCTTGCCCTTTTACATGTGAATTATTATTTTTTTTAAAGACAAAACATTCAGTAATTGTGTCTATAACTGTTCTCCATCTCCAACTGATATCAAAGCGTGAATGGTGATGAATTAATACCTGGCCTTTTATTCCAGTGTGGTTAATCAATACAAGTCTCATCTGACAGAGCTGGGTCCAACCCATTCACCTGAACAGAGGAGCATTCCAGCTCTGGGAACTCACTCTTTCTCCCCCAGATTTCTATAACCATACACAAGTACAAAAGACCAGCCCGTGCTTGTGTGCATTTTCTCATCACAGATGTACTGCCAGGCAGGATTTTGTCGCTTCAGAGCAGCTGGTGAGCTGCTTTCCTAACTGTAATTTCTGGCTTTCTGTTGCCTATGAAGAGAAAACCTCCAGGTGTAAACACTGAGGCCAGGTAAGGTGGGCTGGGAATTGAGAATCCACTTTCAGGAGCAGCAGGTGAAAAACAACCACAGTTGCTGCTTCCTAACACAGTGATGCTAAAAAGCTTTCTAAACCATTCTGCATACATTACAAGCTTGCCACTTTGACAGAAGAAATAAAATCCCTTGATAGGATTTGTGTGTAATTAGCTGGTATATTCATTTAACAGGTCTAATTCAGAGATCAGCTGTGTGTGAAAAGTGCACCAGGTTTCAAACCTACATGGAGTGCAACCAGCTTAGACCAATGCCTCATGAAAGGACAATTTTGCACAGGAGGAAGCATTTACCATGGACTGAGCTGCAGCTGGTAAATTTGGTATTTATAGCAAAGCTCTTCTTAAGAAGGGCTTGACAGAGGAGACAAATCTCATAAGGAGAAGCAGTTGCCAGCCATCCAACAAAGCAGGCACATTGTCACTGCACCAGTTACTGTCTCTGCTGCTTTGTTGCAGTGGCCAGCTGTGCCTGCATTTGCTTTCAAATCCCAGCTGCTGAGCTGGCTGCAGGGCCAGGGCAAGCTAAAGCCATGGTTGGGGATGGAATGTACCTCAGTCCCCACAAGTGCTGGTCTGTGCTCACTGCAACTCTGCAAAACACAGCCCTGGCTCCAAACAAACACACAGCCTGGACCAAAAGAACTCAAACACAGAGGCTCTCCCTGCTGTTGAAGGGAGCAGATGGTAGGGCTATGGGCCACACTGCCCTGTGAGCCCATCTTTGACAGGGGCTATGTGTCAGGAAAAAAACTGCATCATACAAGACATTTTCCCCCCTCCATAGTTCCCCTTAGAGGAAAGACGCCAATAACTCTCTTCTCTGAGGGGTGTTTAGCATTCTCTGCAACTTGCAGTTTCTCCAGTCTTCCTATCAAATGAGGTATTTTACAAGTGCCAACAACAGATGAGTCTTTCTAGTAAGAAAACATAGATCAATGGACTCCATAGAAGCCAAGACTGCCCATGAACAGCCCCCAGTGTGCTAAATCCTGTCACAGCCATTACTCATGCTAGCATGAGGCACAGCTAACATCTCTGGCAACTCACAGCTGTCTGTTTGGCTCTGTACTGGCAGGCCTGTACCCTTCTTCCCATCCTCTGCTGCAGATTTGTTTAGGGATGTTACAGCCCTCACAAATCATTTGCTAGCTAATCACTGTACTCTCCATAATGATTTCTGAAATCAAATCTATTTTCCCCAACCTAAACCTGGAGGTTTAAATCGAGGTTTTGATAGCAAGCACCTTGCAACATCAGGAGCATTAAGTGTGCCATTTTCTCCTTACTGATTTAGAACTATAGCAGGTATAGAACTATTTGCAACACAATGAAGCGCTGCAACACAGGCAATGGCCACAGCGGGGCACTGCTGTGCTCCTTACAACAGCAGTTTCCAGCCATGGTTGCTTTGATTATTTGGAATTGAATAGCAGTCATTGAAATGAATCAAATTCATCTCTACCTCATAAATCAGTCGTTATGGAAGAGATCATAAGCCGTAAGAGTTGGCTTTAACAACCCCTCCCTCAATTATGCACCATTTTTCCTGTCTGGTAAGGTTTTACCATTGTAACTCCTCACTGCTGAAGGCTCACCCAAACAGCACTGGTGGCACACTTCAGACAAAAAGGTATTCTTCATCTCCAAGATCAGCACTGACTGGGAACAAGCTGTATTTTGCAACTCCTCTCCCCACTGAAGCAGCAGAGCTGTGACTTGAACAAAGCAAAGGCTTTTGGAAATATATGTTTAGCTCTTAAGTCTTTTGTTTACAGCCATCTGTTTTCCAACAGCTGGAAAGCCCCTGAAGACTTTTCTTCCCCCCCCCCCCATGTGAAATACTGTACCTAGCTGCTAATAGGGTAAAAATTAAATGCAGCTATCACATCCATTTTCAATTATAATATTACAATGCTATTAATGAGCATAAAACCAATTGCTGTAATTAACTAAGGTTTTAATTCAGTATAGCACCCCACTCTTCTTGGGCTTCCTTGTGCTTTTAGATAGAAATCTTTACAAACTACACAACAATCTTCCAGAATCATTTTAGTTACTTCACATATAGTTTTCCCTTACCTTACCCTCCCCTTCACTTCAAGGGACAAGTGTTTGCAACAGTACTGCTCCACAATTCAACTGAGGATGCAAAATTCACTTGCAATATCACTGTCAGCTTCTTGCTATACATCAAGGCTATCACTGATTTTCTTCACTACTGAAAAGATTAACAAGCAGACATCTGCAGCAGCCTATTGTAAATGTCAATCACAGCACTTGCTAGGACACAACTCACCCTTTGCTATGTTAAGGAAGTCCTGAGCTTTCCTCTTCCCCTCCAGGATTGAAATTGATCTGTTAGAAACCTACTCCTAGTCCTACTTCTACAGAACTAAATATATCCTTAAGGCTACTTGATTACAGACATACATTCAACTAATTGTCTGTTGGTCACAAAGCAATTTAAATCCACCTCCCAGCCACAGTTCATCTCAGTCAGCACAATTTTAAACAGAACATGTTTAACAGAAGGTATCCATCTTCCTCAGCCTATTCCAAAACAACTCAGTCACACCTTGTTGGGTTGTTGGATGCTTTTATTTGTCACATGTAAAAACACTACTATTTCTGTTTGCAGGTACCTCTTACTGCATTGCAAGTCACAGCTCCAAACACTGAAGAACAGACAGGCAGAGAAGTGTTTATGCCCAGTGTTAGAAGGTCATGGTTCCAGAGATGTTTACCACACAAAACCCCACTGAGACTGTCTAGAAAAGCAGTAGAGCATTACAAGTAACAGATCAGAGCTGGTGAGAACACTAGGTAAAGGAGTCATCTAGGAGGAAGGGAGAGGACCTGCAAACTTAACTTCTTCCTTCAGCTGCCCTTATCTTTCTAATACAGGAAACTGTGATCTAAACAGGTGACTAGTGCTTTAAACCAGAACAGGGTTGTATGATCCAAACACCTTAGTTGATACGAGGGTTCCTGAAGTTTCTTCCAGCAAAACGGGCCTTGCTGCCAAGCTCCTCTTCAATTCTGATGGAAAGGCAACAAAAGGCTGGTATGAGCAGTCAGTGTAGAGCTGCATTAGCACAGCTGCGAGCCTTACACTGAACTACCTGACCTGCCTGCTGCTAACAATACTATAGCAATAATACAATACTACTAACAACACAGTCACAAGTTGATTCCCTCCAAATAACTTCAGAACTCACAAATACTCCACTACATCGGTTGCTCTCTCGACTAATCGACGAAGAGGACAATCTCTCAGACATAATATTATCTCCACTTTGATAATAACTAATCCAACTCACTATTGAACCAACCGCCAACCCGGGAACATCTCTGCCAGTGTCAGTTTATGCACTTCTGCATCTCAGAAACTGAGCGGCTTAAGAGCAAGCTGGACCCAAATGCATTAATGCAGACCCATTTTATGTCAGACCTAACTCACAACCCTTTTCCCACTGTGAGTCTCACCTCAACAGCTGGTTGTACTTGGCTAGGCGCTCAGATCGGCAAGGGGCACCAGTTTTGATCTGAAAGGGAAACCAAAATTCATCAGTAACTACAGCAGAAGTAAGGCCACAGATGCAAATAGAGCTACTGTATTCAGAGCAATCAACACAACAGCAAGCTTTATTTCAGCATCAGGCTATGAATTCCTGTACACTCAATCAAGGTAAGAGTTTGGGAACAGTAACCAGTGTTCATTCACTAACAGATTCACTGCCTGGAAATCCTGATACACCCAACAGTAAAATATCTGAAAGATTATTATTTTTTTTTTTAATTCCTGGTTAAAGGTGAGTTTACACAAGATACGTTCCACTGTCACATTTCCCATGAGGCAGATCTTCCTGCATACAGAAGCAGGAACTCCTCATGCCTTAAGTCACAGAACAGTCCACTTGCAATGCATCATGGCTTCATCATCACATTAGATAATCAAGCAAGAAGGCAAGTTGCAGCAGCTACAGATACAAACCTGACCAGTGCAGAGACCAACCACCAGATCAGCAATGAAGGTATCTTCTGTTTCTCCAGAGCGGTGACTCACCATCACACCCCAGCCATTGGACTGGGCAAGCTTGCAACTGCAAGAGATAAGCAAAGTGTCACATAATCCTCATTTGCATAGCAGCCTTTGCTCTGGTGAGACTGCCAAGCATTGGGTATCCCCAGATTTGGCAAGGCAGAACTGCTCTTCAGTACACATGAAAGTTTAGTGCCACAGAGCTGCTTTTCCACGTGCTCACACCTATATGACAGGAAGGATGTGAAGGTACAGGTTTTACTTGCCAATGTTCTGAGTTAACAATTCATTCCTTCACAAGCACCTCATCAGATTTCTATTCCACTAGACTATTCTCAGCCCCCTCGGCTATACAATCTCTTACGCAACACAGGATCCCTTTTCCCTAGCATGGTAGAAAAGGGAGAACTTACGCTTGCAGAGACTCTGTAACAGAGCCAATCTGGTTGACCTTAAGGAGCAGGCAGTTGCAAGATTTCTCCTCCACAGCCTTGGCAATACGCTTTGGGTTGGTCACAGTCAGATCATCACCAACCACCTGGATGCCAACACTGGCAGTGAACTTCTTCCAAGCAGCCCAGTCATCCTGATCAAAAGGGTCTTCAATGGACACCACTGCAGAGGGACAGAAGGAGCTTTAGGGTATAGGCTGCTCTCAAACAAGTATTACCCACTACAACTTCCATGAAGCTCACTGCTCTTGATCTGCACATAAGGGTGGCTGCACCTCAACTCTTCCTTCAGCAAACAACCCTCATTATCTGCTACTAATATGGGCCTGGAACTTTGAAACTTACACGGGTAGTTCTTCACAAAGCCCTTGTACAGGTCAGCCAGTTGGTCAGGAGAAATGTATCTGCTGGGATCATCAGGGGATTTGAAGTCCAGGTCATACTTTCCATCACGGTAGAACTCTGAGGCAGCCACATCCATGCCAATGACAACCTTGTCAGAGTAGCCAGCCTTACCAATAGCAGTCTTCAGCAACTCCAGAGCTGAAACATTGGAAGATAACTTTGAGATCTTGTTGCACACCTTAACACAAAGCTGTTCTTTTGCTAGCAGCACATTCACTTGGGCAACAATTTCCATTACTCCCTACAAAAATCCTGAAGGCCACACAGAAGAGGATCTTCTGAAATAACTGGAACAGGATACGACTTGAATGCTGGACTCAGATTTGAATACCTCTGAGACAGCAATTGCTAATCTCTTCAGGCAGGACTACAGTCCAAAAAGCTGAAGACTAGATGATACTATATCTTTCAGCTTTATGAATGTGGGCAGAAAGCAGTGACCATACTTGAATCCCTTTAAGCCCCAGATCAGGTGCTGTTTGTAACAGGTTACACCTAAATACACCTAAATGCAATGCACAGCTTGCTACTGCATAGGGCACCTTCTCTTTACGTCTGCTGTTCTCCTCTTGTACACAACTGGCAATCTAATTTCTCAGTTCAAATATCTCTGTACTACCCACTATGCTACTCTGTTTGCTTTAAGCAGAGTCCAAGCAATGAAATCTAGTATGTTCACAACCAGGAAGACTCTTCAAGCATTCCCAACTCCAAGCCTAACAGTCAGGTCAGCCAAGCCATTTACAGTAGGAAGCTTACATAAAGTGTTTTTAAAGATACTAATGTCATACAAGCTGCAAGAGCAGCTGCTACCAGCAACACAGATTCCTTGGACTGTAATAGTTATCCAAAGTCATCTTCACTGAAGTCTGCTAGTGTACAGACCTTGTAAAAGCTGCATGCTCCTGCAGGACTCAAACACACCAATTTCCAGTGCTGGCTCCTCACCTTCAGTATCAGAAAAGGCAGCTGCAGCTCAGAGGCCAACAATATAACTAGCAGCTTTAAACCATGCAAGTGATTACAGAGTTGTAGTACTGTACTGGCTTACTATCAGCTCCACACAGAAAGCAGAAAATAAGCCCTTTTTGGTGCACACTTTCCTGGTAGGAACAAACATTTGACTTCCCATAAGACAGACTGTGTCCCCACTTCCCTGAAGGCTTCTGAACAGAACTGTCTGGCTGTGGAGGGCATGTGGAGCCTCCCAAGCCGACCTGAATGCAACCTCACACATCACCCATTACAGTTCAAACTGTTCTCCTTTGTCAGCAAAAAGGAAACCACAACGATTCCACTAAACTGTGACTACTGACTTTAGAAAACTCAAAGGTACACTGACACGCCCACACCACCCTTTTCAAGTGCAAAGTGCAAAGACTGCTTCAAGCCAGTACAGAAGCAGTGAGGAAGGCACACCACAAAGACTGGACCACATCCACGAAAGATCTTAGAAATCTCCATAGCAGAAGCAGAGCAAAGAAACAGCAGCAACTGGTTAGGTCTCCTCCCACACTAAGATCATTTTTACCTTCTTTATTTTCAAGGATATTGGGGGCAAAGCCACCCTCATCACCCACGTTGGTTGCATCCTTGCCATACTTCTCCTTGATAACATTCTTGAGATTGTGATAAACCTCAGCACCAATGCGCATCGCCTCCTTGAAGTTGTCAGCACCCACAGGGAGGATCATGAACTCCTGCATAGCCAGCTTGTTGCCAGCGTGGGAGCCACCATTGATGACATTGAAAGCCTTGGAGAAACCCAAAGGAAAAGTCATTTAACATATTTCACTGTGAGCAGACAACAGCAAGAGATACTCCACTATCAAAATAATTTAACCCAAGACCAAATGACATTGCAAAGCACTCGGTCAAATCATGTCTCTAGCTAGTCTTATAAGGAAACTTACAGGAACAGGCAGAATGACTTCAGGGTTTCCAGCAAGGTCAGCAATGTGGCGGTACAGAGGGACACCCTTCTCAGCAGCACCAGCTTTGCAAACAGCCAGAGATACACCCAAAATGGCATTGGCACCAAATTTAGCTGAAATAGGAACAGATCATCACAGAAATATTACATTCTCCTGAAGAGATTCAGCAGTATCAGCACAATCATGGTCTTGGTTAGCTAAGTGCACATAATAAGCCATTACCTTTCCAGAAACAATGCGCAGTACATTAGACCTATACAACAGCCTGTTTTTCATGCCTCAATATAACACAAAGCCCACTTACATTTGTTCTCTGTTCCATCCATTTCCAGCATCAATTTGTCTATCTTTTCTTGCTCTACCACGTTGACATTCTGCAGGGAGAAACAGGCAAAACACTGTGTGAGGAGCAACATGGCTCAGAGAACTCCCACCTACCCACTGCAGCTTTATTTCCCTGGCAGGCATTAGGAACTGCTTAAGCACAACTACCAACAGTAACCTAGTTCTTACTGCTATCAAACAGCAGCTTCTTCTGGTCACTTCCAGCAGATCAGAAGGCTGACCTAAGCTTGACACATCAAAAGCTTCTTTTATTCTTCGCATTCAGAGCTACGAGGCCAGGCTCTCAGACTGCCTAACTGTGGACAGAGTTACAGTACCATGAGTCTGACCTGGGGGAAAGCTCCCATTTGTGACCTCTGCTCCCTTACTGCAAGCTCAAAGAAAACTGGCTTACAAGCCCACCTGTAACTCAATACATACTGTTAGAAATTGTAGCTGAGGATGTGCAATCTCTTTATGCATTATCACCATCTTGCCCCATCACTTGCAGCTAGGGCTTAGTGCTCACAAAAAGCACAAATGTCTCAAGTCAACTTCACTAAGATTCTTTTAAGACTATCTTCCAAATTAGCCCAGACAAAACCCAGCCACCATCACTGTGCCCCCTTCTCACCCCCCCCCCCCCCCATTCAGCCACCCTTTTAAACATAATGCAGTTTGCATCTTAAATGCACTCCACTGATACTTTCAAGTGCTAAAGTGCTACTGCACACCGCTGGAGATTCTTTTGATTAAGTGTTAGAGAGGCAATCATTAAGGGAAGCAATTACTGTAGGTCAGTTTTTTTTCTCATGCACTCCAATACACAGGCTAACATCCCCCAGGTAATACAGTTCCTGTAACTGCCTCTGAGAGAAGACACATCGGGTAGGATGCACTGGATTGGCATTAACTGATGTTAGCAGAAGACAGATTGCTCCTACCTTGCTAATCAGTGCAGGTGCAATTGTTTTATTGACGTGCTCAACAGCTTTTGATACACCTGGAAAGAACAAGCAAATCAGACACTGGTCAACCACACTTGTTATGCAGGCATTAGTAGATGATCTCAAATCATCTCATGCTATTCAAATCCCAGTTCAACCTGAGCTCACTGCTGAACACGTAAAGACACCATCTCAACTGAATGGAAGTTGCATGAAGTAATCATCTAGAAATGCCTGCTGCAATGTTAGTTTGCAAGACCATGCACTGGAGAAGTCTGTCCAAGTGACAAGGTTGCACTAAAAGTACATCCATTACCTGTGTACACAGTGCTGTCGCCAGGAACTCGTTAACATATTTAACAGCTCTGGATACACCTGACAGAAGTGAAATGGACAAGAGAATCAAGGAAGAGATGAAGGCTCCCAGCCAAAGACAAAAATCAGTCATGCAAGAAAAAAAGCAAAGGTCACAAATAGGAAAACAGGCCTACAGATCCCCAAGTGCCTGACACCGAGCAGTAGTATAGAATCAAAAGAGTTCAGAGGGCAGAAGAAGTTGTGCAGCAGTCAGCCAGGCTGTGTTTTTGTTCCTCCCACCATGGTTTGATACTGCAAAATCAATTGCAGACCCAAACCTTGAGTGGCCAAGTGACAGCATTTAGAATAGGTTTTAGGATAGCCTACTCCTACCCACTGGTAGACTGCATGAGTAGGGGGAAAGGAAAAAGGTTTCCCTGGAAGTTAAGCATGCAACAGCTCAGGCATTTATTTGCCATGATTTTATAGCACTCCTGAGAAGTCACCTTAGCACACATATGTCACTCTTGGTGCAACACCAAAGAAAATACAATGTCTGGACCGAGATGTAAGAATTGAAGTGGGCTGTTACCACAGCAAGGAAGAGCATGTGAACACAGCACCTTTTTAGTCTTTGTGGACCATTGCTAGGTAAAAACAAGAGCTCCAGCATCAACTTGCTTCTTTCCCATAAGCACAGATCAGTTGCCAGCTACCAACATCAGCCTAAGGAGTGCTGTCACCCCTGCACAGCATATAAACAGCCCTGAAAACCTAAGCTTCAGAACCCAATAAATGCTGATTAAGCATAGCCTGAACTGCATTAATTGCCTTTCAGACAGTTCAAGTCTAGAAATTTATATTACAGAAGACCTTCTAGCTATCTATAACTCATTCCATATGGTGAGCTGTTTTTCAACTCGTGTTACTTGCCAGGTGATATAAAACCCTGAGCTGTGACAGCCTATGGAGGAAACTCAGACTATGCTGTCTAGTTAACTGCCCATGAAGAAGTGGCTACAGAATCAGGTTTAGCAGCTCTAAGCACACACATTTAGCAGACTGAGCTAAGTACATATTTATACTGCTCAGGGAAAAAGATGCCTTAAGTGGACAGCAAGCAGAAGCTCTTCTGTTCTTTGGTATATTCAGTCATCTGCAGTTATTTTGTACTGCAGCAGTAGCCATCATGGATCTTATGCAGTAATTACCCACTCTGACCACATAATAGGCACAAAGTATTTCAGCTTCCTTTCATCTGCCTGGCAAGAAAAGTTTGGAGTAAAGACAATTAACCTTACAACTGAGAGAACTGATTGCAGAGAGTTGGAAACTATCACCAATAGTTTTACATCAGCAAGTTCAAGTGGAGTCCTGCTGTCCAAGTCCTAGCACTAAGAATTGCTACTAGGAAGTAGCAATTGGACACTGTTACTCATTTCCCTCTGTGCTACTTTCTACACCAGTCTGTTGGCTGGTTAGTTACTTCCCAGGACATCAGTCCACAGGCAATTAAGATATAGTAACTAAAACAAACTTCAGTATTATGAATATCCACAGTGAAACACAATAGTCAAATGGCTTTAGCTATGATGCAGCCTGAAGTGGAAGCATTTCAGTGGTTACTCTTGTAGCACTGCATGTTTCCCACTGCCAGCAGTTGGCATGAACTAGAAATTCAGGACTTTGTATGTTGGGATCTAAGGAGTTTTACAGTGCCACAGTACACACTGAACAATGGCTGTCTGAATTTTTTTCTCCTATTATGAGATCTGGTGACTAGCTGCAGTGAAGCACTCTCTGTACCTTACAACAACGTATAAGGTAACAAAAAGTGCAACCACTAGGTGTGCCTCAGCATGCAGTACTACAGATGCACTCAGCCAGCTGGCACACCTGAGTCCCATATGCACTGCTGGAAGCAGCCACTCTGCCCAGGCCCCTGGGAAGCCCTGCAATTTGTGCCTTACCTTCACTGCAGTTATGTACATCTTACCGTTCATCATTTTCACTTCATTGCCATGCCTTGTACAGGCTATGGGAAGCAGTAAAGAAGCCCAGGTTTCTTCTAATACAATCTAGCCTAACTTCAGCAGCAATGCTTCCATTGTAACAAGTCAAGCCAAGCACCCATATTCAGGTTTACCTTTTCCCAAGTAGCGTGTCTTGTCATTGTCACGAAGCTCCAGAGCTTCATAGATTCCAGTTGAGGCACCGCTGGGAACAGCAGCTCTAAACAGACCTGTTTATTAAAAAAAATTGCCTTAGCACATGGAAAACCACCAAGTATGCTTCACCCACACATCATCCCAACCTACCGCATGTTTCCACCCACAGAGATAAGGGAGGTCATAGCTAAATCAGATCTTCTTGATCCTACGCAATTTGTCCGCTCCATTTGTAGAATTGGTGAAACTGTGTCTCCCCACAGCAAGCTTTCACTCCCTCAGACAAATATATATTCTCTTCCTGTGTGAATATCAACTGCATGTTTGGAAAGCTACCCATTCACCTTCCAATACAGTAGGTTTATTCAATGAATCTACTTTTAAGGCCAGTCTAGCCACTGGGCTCTTAAGCTCTTGTGAGATGTGGCACACAAGACAATTCACGACTTGTTTTGCTCATCTGAGCTCTTCAGACTACTCATTCTTCCAATTAAGGGTGCTGGAGTCTGTTTGGCCTGTTCAAGATGTCAGCCTTCCATCTCCTGCCTTTCCCTTATCCCAAGAGCTTAGCAGGGGAAATCTCATTAAATGACTGCATTAATCTTTTGAGGCAAAAAGATCAGCTATTTAGTTAGTGTATTACAGCCATTGTATTTGCTCATTCCACTGAATCACCCCGGTCTATGTCTGTACAATGCCTTTGTCAGATCCTATCAAATATGGTATGAACAACTAACAGAAACCAAGGAAACACCATAATAATTAGAAATATAAGATGTTATAATGTGAAAATCCAATTAGCGAGGATGCTGGGTCCTGCCTGATTACCTGTGCAGAGAAGAAAACCTTACTCGGGATTCGATTCCACAGCAGAAGACCTTCATTACAGAGCTTGAGAAGTTAAACACTCTCAAGTGCAGTCAAATAGACTCAAATGAATACAGGAAAAACTAAGTTCATTAGGAACTGCTTAGGGACAGGAAGAAGGTATTAACTGAGTTGGCCAATGCTGTCAAAGTTAAACTCAGGACAAGGGGAGGGAGGCACATGACACTGTTTGCATTAACACTTGTGCAATGTAGACAAATATCTACTAAGGACTCACCCTTGTTGGTGTAGAGGTCTACCTCAACAGTGGGATTTCCACGAGAATCGAAGATTTCACGGGCATGGATCTTAAGAATGGACATCTTGAACACCTGCCAAAAGAGTTCAGCATTAATTCATAACCAGCAGTGTCACCACAAGTCATGGGAACAGCTCAGAAACACTGCTTTACACTTTAAGTAAGAAAACATGTAGTATTTGACTGGAGCATTACACAGGAAGGAGAGGAACTTCAGCCTAAGCAGGAAGAACCATCTAAAACCAGAAGTTTATATGCTCAGCATATAAAAGCAGTCAAGTAATCCCAATACAGGAAATTTCTGCAGCTAGTTAGAATTCTTTTAGCAAAAAGACTCGAGGGCAACAGCTCTTAGTATGCACAGCAGCTGTCCAGAGCCCAGCGTAATCTGTCTTGAAATAGAAACAGGCACCCACAGCTCTAACTAAGCACTAACAGTTATGCCCTTTCTTAAAAGGAATACATATAGGAAAAGCCTTTCCTCTTACAGGAAAGACAGACCACCACAACCTTTGAGAACTTCCTCCTGCCCCCATCCCACATCCCTACACTTAAGAAAAGTGCAGTAAGGAATGCCTTATGTAAGCTCAGATGGTACTTTAAAAAAATCAAGTCAGGTGAATGCCTGTAAGCCATGGAGCAGCACCAAAGACTAGTTCATCTGCAAAGAAAACAGCCTCAGAACCATCTGGAAGCCAGCTCCTGGCATGCCCGTGTGGGTGGTAGCTCTGTATGACAGAACAGTCACGAATCTCCCCTCAGTTACTGAGATGACAGGCTCTCAGCAGTACTGCTGCTTGTGCCAACACAGGAGGAAGGCAGTTCCACCACCTTTCTTCCTCCACAGGAAAGTTGTCCTCCCCTGCATTAAAAGACACAGGTAGCCATTCAGCTTGACCCCCCCGGAACAAAGTGCCCTTCAAACTGCCTTGCCTCTGAGCAGCTGACTGTACAAGGCAGCTCAGATATTTTAGACACCGTTTGCCCTACTGTAAGGCTCACACCCTGACAGATGATACAACTGTCCTAACAAGCAGAGCAAGCTGGCTCCAACTGCCCTCCATGCTGTCACTACTTAATCAGTGAACATACAAACTAGAGACAAATCCCTGCAACTTCCATGTTAGGAGTTGCATCTACGCAGATACATTCTTCTGCCACATCCTCCAAGGAACCACTAAGGAGAACAATCCCCACTTATCTTAAAAAGGCTTTTCCAGCTTCTGCTGGCACCTGCTGTGCCTTGATTTCCTTTCCAGAACCAGATCTGCTACAAGACACAAGGTACTCTGTTCTCTGAAAGCACAGGCAGCTCCCAAGGAAGTCTCAGTGCAATGCAAGAACTGCCTGTTCACATTCACAAAGGTGTCACCCCAACAATACATGCTGATGAAGCTTCCACTGGTACCCCAGGTCTGATATAACTCAAATGTCCTTGAAATGACCTCCCCAAAAGCCCCTCCCTGCTTTTTTAGAGGGAGGCATTTCACAGCACTACACCATCCCAACAATTCCCTGCGCTTTTTTTCTTTTTTCCCCACATTTTCATACTGACTTCAGTATTCCAATAAGCTGTTTTCCAACTGAGTTGTCCCCCAGGTAAAGCTGGTAGCGTCCAGCTCACCACAAGCTATGGAGATGTGCTCTGCCTCCATCTATGCAGCTAGATGGAGAACCCACACACAGGCCTAGCTGCAGGAAGGCTACTGTACACAAGTTTGGACAGTTGTGTGGCCTCTCCAGACCTTTGTACTCTGTGATGGAGCTAGGCAAACACCCTGATAGCAGAGGGGTCGTTTATGCACATATTGCCTTAAACCTTGTTTTGTACTCTAATCTGCTGGCAAGGTCAGAGCCTCCCTTTGGCTTCCCAGGTCTGGCTGGGAGCAGCCATGTCATTACTTCCTCCAAGGCCACATTACAGCCAAGGCATCGAGTCCTATCAGTCACCACCTACTCCCTGATGCTGTGCTCTGCACAGGGAATGCAGTACTCCAACAATAAAGCAGGAATGTGTTCTGCCTCTTGATGGTAGTTACAGTTCCTAATGGAAGTTACAGTGATTTGCAAGCTCACTGCCAAGAGATGAATGCATGGAAGCTATTTTGCAGCCACGTTTCTCCTAACACATGCATCTCTCTTCACACATCACTGCAAGAATCAGTACGGAGAACAAAACCAGTAGTAGTGTGGTTATAGAGTGCTTATCACAGAGCTGCCACGCAGTTATCAGCAACACTTACACGCTTCAAGTCTGCAACTCTCATACGACCACCCTGAAAAAAAAAATAACCTTACTGCTCATTAACCCTTGACCTCACCGACTTAAATCCTAGCAAACGCTGTGCCCGGACCAAACACGGCACCTCCTGCTCTCACTCCCACGTGGTGCCGGCTCACCAACGCAGCACGGCATAAGGCAGTTTCACACCGTGCGGCACGGAATGACTCAAAGGCCGGCCGGCTCCTTGCTGCCTCACCAAGATGGATGCCTTGATCTGCAGCCTCGCGCCGTGCGACGGCCCGCACCGCTTCCTGCCGGCCGCACTGCAGCCCTGCCCCGTGACTCAGCCGCGTGTAACGGAATGGAGGCCAAGATCCTCCCGGCAGCCGCAGTTTTTCCGTACACGAATTGCCCACAGATGGGCACCGCGTGACGGGGGGCCGCGCCCCGCAGTGCGGCCTGCAGATAACCGGGATGGAATCCCGCCCGCAGAGCCCGAGCGCCCAGATTTAGGCGCCGACGTCAGGCATCCAATATTCGACATGAAACTGAAGGACATCCGGCGCCGTTAAAGAAAGGAAAGGTCCAAAGCGCGACTCGCCGTCCGAAACGTGCTGTTTAATCATTAAGAGACAGACGTTAATCGCCGCACGGACGCAGCGCGCTGCCGCCCCCCCACAGCCCAGCGGTTCGGCACGGGGCCTGCAGGCCCACCGACCGCCCAACTCCGGTCTGAGAGCACCCAGCACACAGCCGGGCAGCAGCTCGCAGCTCCCCACAGCTCAGCCCGCGGGCCGTGCCCACCATCACCACCGCCACCCTCCTCCCAGCCCAGCCACCCGCTCACCGCTCAGCTCCACTCCGCACCCGGCTCAACGCTGACTGAGAACGGGCTGCTGCCCGCACGCCAGCCTATACCCACCTCATGCAGATGACTTGCCCGCCTCCCACCTCCTATTGGTCGGCTCGGCCACCTACGTCTTCTCTATTGGTCGATCCTAACGCATGCTGATCTCCCATTGGTCGGCACCGCCTCGCGCCAGCGGCGATTCAGAGGGCGTGCGCTACGTGCCGAGGCGGCCTGCCCGGCTGTGCACACGGCGCGTGGAAAATCCCACTGAAGGGGGGGGGAGGGGGGCGGGTTCACAGCGGGTACGCGGGCGCGCGCCGAGCGCGGGAAGCTGCAGGGAGCGGGGTGGGCGCGAGGTACGGGAGCTGCGTGTGCAGGAAGGTTTGGTGCACCAAACCACTGCAGGTCCGCTCAGAAGGCCGGAGGCATCGACGCACAGGGCTTTTCTGCAGCTTTATGCGCGAAAACAAAGTGCTTCTCGCGCGCGTGGATATTGGGGATATTGGTTTGTTTTTGCTTGCAGTGTATGCAAAAGCCAAACCTTTTGCAAGGTCTCAGCTCAGTGCTGCAGTGCCCCTGAAATCACTGGCTGGGTGTAAAGGTAAAGGCTTGCATGCACAGGAGGGGGTCCAGCCCAGCCCCCAGGCTGCAGGGAACAAAAGGTTCTGGCTGTGCACAAGATTGCCCCAGAGGCACGTGCTTGGGGACCAGCAAATGCATCAGAACGGGGCCCAACAGAGGCCCTTGCAATAGGAAATTGCACAGAGATTGTTATGCACAGCAGTATTGGCCAGGAAGCTAAAAAAAAAAAAAAAAAAAAGCAACAAAACCCAAAAACTGGAGCTGAACTGCTGCTCTATAGGCACATCTCTCGTTGCATGCCAACCCCCACAGCTGTGTGTCACAGCCTTTGTGTCACATCCTTTGTGTGGCGCTCAGGGCAGCAGCAAGCAGCGAGCACAGCATCCTCCTGCTTGCAGCAGCACAGAGGTGAAGCTGCACTGCGCCACGTGGAGGCAAGCAGAGGTCCGGGCTGCTCTCAGCCATTACCCGGCCTGGCTCTGCCTGCCTTCTGTAAAGAAGAAATGAGAGCATCCCCGAGGCTATGAGCTGGCTGGCAGCAGTTCCTGTGGCAGCCCGGGCAGGGGGGCACGTGGCCAATGGGGCACACTGGGAAGGAAGACGTTTTGGCACCTTCAAGCTGTGCAGCTGCAATTCGTCCTGACAGCCCAGCAGCCCCACAGCAACACACAGCGCTGGGCAGCGCTGGGGCAGAGGGAGAACGTTCCTGGGCACCCACACGGCACTGCAAAACCCAGCTGTGCTGCAAGGCTGGGTTGCATGATGTGCCGTATGCAGTGCATGCAGCTTATTCCGCTGCTTGCAAGGAGCTCATGCTTCCAACCACCAGGATGCTTGGGGAATGGAACCTGTGCAGGCCAGGACTTGTTCCCCAGCTCAGTCATACACCCCAGCAGCTCCATGCAGAACAGGCTGCCTGCCAGGGCGTGAGCTTTTGCTCTGTGCATGCGTTTCCTTAAGACTGCAGGGATCTCTCTTCCTTCCTCAGAGCACAGCTGAAGGGCAAGTGCTCCTCAGCTCAGCTCTGCCAGCCGGGCCCTATTTCCATAGGTTTCTTCCAAAAAACAGCCCTGTGCACCAGCAGCCTCTCAACAAGGCTTTCCTGAGTGCATCTCCCACCCGCAGCCATTGGGGGCTCCGAGCAGCGCTCGCTGGAAAGGTAACGGCACTGCCCAGCACTGCTTCTATTGCAGATCTTGCATGGCTTCTCAGGTGTTCTCTTCCGGGCAATCCAACCCCCTTCTGACTTTCTACCTTCTCATCCCTCCGTGCTGTCATGCTTTAGCCTTGCAGCCTTTGGGTGATGAAACACTGCCGATTTTAGGCATGAGAATAACAAAATGACCGGAGGTGACAGACTGATGTTTTTCTTATAGTGCATAGCTTCACTCTTCCAGTTCTCCTCTGTCCTCCTGGGGTTTGGCAGATGGGCCGCCGGATGCTCTGGGAATGGTCTCAACCTCCTGACTTCAGGCACTGCCCAGCTGTGCTGCTCAGCCCGAGCAGGGTGATGCTACCAGGGCACCTTTCCCAGCAGCTACCCATCAGAGATTGAGATCTGTGGGTAAACTGGAAGCTTTGGGAGCAGTTGGATGTGAATTCCGAGCTCTGTGCAACCTGAGCCCTGGTCATCCTGCTGGTGGGTGAGTGGTCAGCTGCTGTTGGGAGATGCTGTTTGGTACTGAACCAAGAATGGAAGGCAGCAGACAGTATGGGTGAAACAAATAACAGCTCCTTTGTTGTCTGAATGTGCACTCATGCAAAAAAAAAAGGTTATCAAGCAGGCTTCTCTGCTGCAGAACAGGTATGGCACAGACAGGGAGGATTTACATTTCCTTCTTGATGCTCTCCTGCCCTAAAAATCAACCAGGTTCTCATGGGAAATGCTCCCAGCTCCTGTTGCACAGGCAAGGTGATGGCAGTGGGATGTGTGCAGCCTCTCCCGGTGTGCTGGTGGCATTGCCCACCCATCTGTTTGCCAAGCTGTGCAGTGTTAGGAAATTAATGCTTGCACAACCCTTTGGAGGTGCAAAGTGCACTGGAGGGGCTCATCCCAAACCTCACTGCATTGCCTCTGGCCACTGGATGTCACAGCTGCTCAGTGCGCCATGCAGCTCATTTTTGGCAGCAGGGATGTGCTCTGGGGAAGTGCAGAGCACCTGCAGCCCTACTGAGGTCAGGTGAAACATCCCAGCTACAGCACGTTGCAAAAGCTCCACGAAGGATGAATTCCCTGCCAGCCCCAGCTACCGGCTCATTGTGGGCTGCTTTTATCCCAAGCCAATCAATGGAGTGCACAGGGTGATGGGCAGCTGCGGGGTCACTGCACCCTCCTGGTGCAGCTCCTGCTCCGTGCTGCCTCCTGGAATCCAGGAGTGCACCCAGGTATGAACACTGAAGTGTCTCCTCAGCGGATTTTCAGGCTTATTTACCCAAGCAGATCCAGGCGGATTAGGGAGTGCATCGCAGGGCACGTTTGGTTAGTTCAGCCCCAGCACAGTTCAGTGCAGCTGTCAAGATAAATGATTTCTTGAGGGGAGAGAAGGAAAAGTGTGCATTTGCTTAATTAACTCCATATTATAGCAGTTCCCAAACATTAAACACATGCTGCACAAAACCGCCAACCACGAGTGCCTTGCGAGGCTGCTTTTTGCTGGGCAGTGATGGCTGGGGAAAGCAAACATCTGACAGTGTACTGAGCAGCTACAGGAGCCCACAGGAGCATCGGGGCACCCAAAGCCTCTCAGCTCTGATGTGAATCCCTCTAACAGCCACTGGGGCTTTGTAGAACCATACAGTCATTCTGGTTGGAAAAGACCTCCAGGATAATCATTTCCAAAGGAGCCAAGTGCCTGCAGCACAGCTGGGGTGGGATGGGCGCTGGAGGGGCTCAGCTGGGAGGAAATGGGCATTTTTTGCTTTCTGGGTGTTTTTAAAGACAAGTGCTCCCCATCTCCGTCCGGCTGCAGATGCAGGAAGAGATGCTCATCCCGACGGCCCTATTGCTGCTGCAGCTGCTGAGCTGCTCCCACGCCGTGCACTGGACCTACCGAGGTAACACAAAGGAGGAGGCTTTGGGATGGCTGCTGCTGCCAGCTTGCTGAGGCGCTCACATTCCTCCCGTGCTGCAGAGGCAACACTCAGCTTGCTGCTCCTTTTGTTAGCAGCAGCTCTCCGGCGAGCAGCCAATTCATTCCGCTTTATCGCTGACTGTGTATCTTGGAAGGGGTCCTCTGGCTTTGTGCTGCACTGAGCCGTGAGGTGTCGGGGCTGGCAGATGGACTGGCTCAGATGAGGGGGAAAACCTTTATATCTTAGAGTAAAAGCTGCCCTCGGGGTGATCCTGGAAGGAAACGCGCTACCTGCTGCTCGCTCCTTGTTTTATTGTGCGGGTCACAAAAAAGGGGCTCATCTCCGTATCCATAGATCCTATGGAATGTTACATGGTTGTTAATTGTTTCAGGGGCTCGTTTGCAGAGCTCAGTGAAGCGAAGGGCCGTGCTGTGGCTGGGGCCCAGGCTGGGGGCTGCTGAGGGCCTTAAGTTACTTTCTTTTCCAAACAATCCCCTCTCCTTCCAACCCATCACTGCAGGATTTGCACTCAGTGAGGGCACAGCCACTTGCTGATGATTCCTTGGCTGTAGCATGGATTATCTCAGACAGACAGAACTCTAACAGTGGTGGGTATGTGGCAATGCTGGAGGGTTGAAAGGAGAGAAAGTCACCCCAGTCATTGTCACAGCCACGACAGACATGGCATCAAAATTGCTGCTCAGCCTTAAGATCTTAACTGCAGCACTATGGAGAGTGCAAATAGCCCCGCTGTGTTCAAGCAGCTGTGAGCAGTTCCAGCAGCTCTCAGACCTCTGCAGGAAGGATTCCAGTCAGGGTTAGGAGGCTCAGAGCCACTGGAGGAAGGACAGGAGCCCACATGCCTGCTCTGCCATGCACTCATTTCCTCCATGGGTTGGCACAAGAGGTGAGGCAGTGTGCTGTTATTCCGCCAGGCAAGCTTCACACTTTGCAGCTCAGCAGCCTTGCAGACAAAATGCTGTGCATTTTCTGATTCCTGAGCAAGCAGCAGCTCCCACCACATGCTAATAACCTGTCTGCTCCTCCACACAGAGGGTGAGCTGGATGAAGAGCACTGGGGGTTGCACTTTGCTGCATGTGCTGGCAAGCAGCAGTCTCCCATTGACATCCAAAGGAAGAAGGTGGTCCACAACGTGCAGCTGCTGCAGCTGGAGCTGAGCGGGTACAGCCAGCCGTTGCAGGGGGACTTCACCATGACCAACAACGGGCACTCAGGTAAGGCTGCAGGAGCAGGGTCAGCGCTGGAGGACATGCAATGCACAGCTCCCTTCAGCTGCACTTTGCAGGCAGCAGCAATCCCTTCCCCAGCCCACACACTGCTGCTGTGACCTGGGGGATGCTGGCAGCAAAGCCAAGGCACGCGGTTTTAAAACGCAGATGTTGTTAAAGTCGTTCTGGCCAGAAGCCCCAACCTTTGGGTCTCTGTAAGAGCCCTGCACCCGCTGGGCAGATGCCCTGGGAGAACATCAGACTCACACCACTGCAGGAATAGACTGCTGGGTTTGGCCATTTAAAATGCTGTTCGTTTTTGAACTTGCCTTCCTTGGCTCTGCCATCTCACTTCATCCTGCACTCCAGGCTCTGCTCTTTTCCCCAGTCACATGGGAAAGCTTTCCAGAAATGCATCAATAAACCAGAGAAATGAAAGGCAGTGACATCTCTGCAAGGTACTGTCTGTTAAACATCAAACAGGGATGGAAGGCAGCTGGAGGATGGCAGATGAGCCCCTTCTTTCAGTGCACTGACAACTGCAGCACCGAAGGAGCAAGTTTGGGGCTTACTGACTCCTCTCCGCATCCACAAAATGCATCCTTTGCCTTTGTGCAGTAGGAAGCAGAAGTGATGGGGCAGATCTGCAGCTCAGCAGTGAGCCTGCATCCAACGTTGTGTTCCATATAGTCAGACAGAGCAGCCGTCCTCCCTTTGAGCAACAGTTGGTTTTCAGCCCTTGGGAAGGGAAGCTGGAGCGCAGCCCAGGCTCAGTGCCCTGCCTTTGGTCACGCAGGGCCTCCGAGCAAGGCTTTGCCATTAGGAGGTCCTGGATGCTGCCAGAGCATAATTCATTACCTAAATAATTCATCAGCTGGTGGTGGTGGGATAATGCTTTTGGACTACTGATGTGCAGCGAGAGAACTGGCTAACAACTGCTTCAGGGGGACTGAGCACTTTCATGGCATTTGGAACATGGAGGGCCCAGTCAGTCTCTAATCGTCCCCCCGCCCCCCTCTCCCCGCAATGGTCCTTTCTTCTCTGCTGCAGAGAGAAATCAATAGAGAGGGAGAGCAAGGAGCTGAAGAGATGAGAGATGCTGTCTTCAGAGAGAGACTGCTGTGATCATATTTCTGCAGTCTGTCACGAGCAGCACTCCTGTTTGTCTCCCACACAAACCCTGTGCCCAGCGAGCTCCCACAGCAGCACTGCCCAACTGCCTGCACACCAGTTCTGCAGGTTTAGCATTCACCTCTCTGACTGCACGTGTGTATTTCCCCCATTCTCATGCTAACATCAAAACAGTGACTTGTGGGGCATTCTGATAAAGGCAGATGGCAGTCTGTATGCACAGATACCATAAAAGCAGGCTTGGTTTTCCCACTGACTTCGGTGAGGGAAGACAGGGTGGCAGTATTCCTCAAGGAACTCCTAATGGAAAGCACTCAGCAGGAATCTAATGTAAAAAGTAAGGTGTGTGTTTACTCTCCACCGCAGATCCCTTGGGATATCACATGGAAATGCGTTCTCATCTTGTCTGCCTGTCAACAGCTAACAAACAAATAAACCTTTAACCCAAGCTGAGAGTAACGATGTGCTCTTCAGCAAGGAGAGCTGCTATTTTATGACGTGCTCTGGGCTTTTGCCTGGATGAGGCAATTCTCCATTTGCAGTATTCAGTTCGGCATGTTTAGCACCACAATATATGATTTGTGGCAGCACACCAGCAGAAAACCAATTTTTTGTAGTCCCGTTGTGAATAGCCTTCATAGTGAAACAAAGAGCTCTGCCTGCTCTGGCCCTGCACAGCTGTCCTAAGGAGATGCACATCCCAGAGCATGGAAAGTGATGGTGACAGGTTAGGTGAGGCCGGTCACTTGGCTGATTTCTTACTCCTCTGTTCTGCCTGGAAATAAAGACATTAATGAATGCATGCAGAGCTCAGCAAGATGTGATGTACTATGCCAAGAACAAACATTAAAGCATTTTTATTGGTGCCTGAGAAAAAACAAAAAACAAAAAAAACGCAGCTGCCCAACTGGGAAAAACCCTGCAGACACAGCTAGCAGAGCCAGCCTCACACTTACGGCCATCTCCAATCCTGTTTTTCAGTCCAGATCGATTTGCCACCCACCCTGTCCATCTCCCGTGGGCTCCCACGCCCCTACACCGCAGTGCAGATGCACCTGCACTGGGGAGGCCTGGATCTGGAGACCAGTGGCTCCGAGCACACACTGGATGGGATGAGATACGTGGCAGAGGTACCTGCAAAGGAGGCTGGAGGAGGGATGGGGCCAGGGAGGTTGGGATACAGTCCTTTACGGTGATGAGGAAATGTTTTGTCACCTCTCGCTCCATGGCCCTCTCTCCTGGCAGCTGCACATTGTCCACTACAACTCTGCAGACTACTCAAGCTTTGAAGAAGCCAAAGACAAACCCAATGGACTGGCAGTGCTTGCCTTCTTATATGTGGTAGGTTTGACCCCTGGGAAGCTGAGCAATGACGGCCCATGATCAGTATTCATCCCACACTGGGAATGGTCCAGCTGCCTGCAGTAGGGCTGCATGCCTGGCCTACAAGAGATGGAGGCTGAGCAGTGCTACTGAAAGCTGGGCAGCTCTACAACCTTTCAACTTTCTATGCTGTGTTTAGGAAGGACACCTGGAGAATACCTACTACAGTGAATTCATTTCCAAATTGGCAAAAATCAGGTTTGCAGGTAAGAACTGGGGTTGCCCTTCTCCATCCTCAATGCTCTCTAAGCCTCTACGTATGTACTGAGGCTGGGGACAGCCCTGCTGCTGGCTTTGCTCACAGCTAACACTGCTTCTGTTTCCTTTTGAGGTCAGTCAACCAAGCTCACCTCTCTGGACGTCCAAGCCATGCTACCAGAAAACCTCTCACACTTCTACAGGTACCAGGGCTCGCTCACAACCCCACCCTGCTCTGAGAGTGTCATCTGGACCATCTTCGACTCTCCCATCATCCTGTCACATGCACAGGTATCTGAGGGCTGCTCAGCAGCACAGCAGTTTCTCTTTCCTCCACACTTTCCTTTCATTCTCCATTCCCCGGTGACCTAAGAGAAGAGCCTGCAGAACTACTGGGGTGTCTTTCATAGGGCATTAGGGATAGACTCAAAAGCAGCTGGAATGACTGGTGGCTGTTAGACCTGAGGTCTATTGAGGAATAACAAGGCTCTGCTCAGCTGTTCAGCCATGATGAAGTACTAAAGAGACCAGCCAGAGTCAACAAGGTGAAAAGTACTGCAAAAGACAGAGAGAAGGAAAAAAAAAATCATAAACGATCCATTCAGGGCATTAAAATCATTGCAGAACAATTGGCACAATTCTAGAGAAGTGTTCCTTTTCTTCTTGCATTTTGGCTGTACAGTGGGGGTTCGTCCATGCTCTGCCTGAGTTATTGCTGAGGACCTCGTTGCGTGCAGGTCCCTGTGCTCAGAGCCTGCAGCTGGATGCTGCTGCACGGCAGGAGGCCCAGCTCTGCCCTCCATCTGCCTTGTCAGCACAAAGGCTTTGGCAGAGAACAAATAGCAGCAGTAAAGTGAGCTTATGGGTGAGTCTTGCAGAGCAGTTCATCTTCTGTAATGAAAAAAAAAAAAAAGCATCAAACTGTTTCCAGGAGAACAAGGTCAAGTAGAGATGACAGCAGTGGAGGACGACAGTCTGTTTTGGGTTTAAAAATGAAATACTTTGTGGTGGGGAAGGCATTAGTGGGCACTTGTAATTAGGCAGTATACCACAGAATAATTGCATCCATGCATAACACTTAGAATTACTTCCTTCAGGAAAAACCTTCATCAGCACGACTTTGCTGATTAGAGCCTTGACGTGCTGTTCCCTTCCCTTGTCAGGGCTTGGGGAGAGACCCTCTCACAAATGACTGTGTTTAACCCCCAGCTGCAGGACCTGCCCTGCACTTCTAGGCTAAACTCTCTGTCCTGCTGCCCTTATAACAAGGCTGCCCTGCCCCCAGATCGGCCTGCTGGAGAACACCTTGCTGGACTGGCACAACAGGACGCTGCGCAACGACTACCGGCACGCACAGCCCCTGCACGGCCGCGTGGTGGAGGCCTCCTTCCAAGCCAGGCCCAGACAAGGTACGAGGCAGGAAGGAGCTGGGCTGCAAACCATTTCAATGAGGTAAAACTGGGATTGCAATCCCCAAGGACAGCTGTGTCCCTGCCGTGCATCTTGCTTCTGATGGCGTGGCAGCGGCTGCAGGATGGGTGGCAGCGCTCCGTTTTGGTGCACTGGCAGTGTCATGAAGCCCAGGATTGGTGTTGCTCTGTGACTGGACACAAGCAGGATGCTGAGTGAACCTGCCTCTGCATGGGTGAAACACACGAACGGGTGTACAAGCAGCTCTGCCATGGCTAATCAGCCAAGTGCTGTAATTAGGGCGATACACTGCATTTTAAAACAAAGGTTTCCTCCAAGCCTCCTGCAAACTAGCAAGCAGAATTACCACGCGTAGCTCCTGGCTCTCAGTAAGCCCCCATCTGTCTGATTGCTCTAGAACAATGCCAGCCAGAAGAACTCAGCCTCAAACTGGAACAAATCCAGACACAGCTCCGAGACATGAAGAAAGAGTTCCTGAATGGAGTGAGCCACACAGGTAAGAAATACTCTGTTTCCAAGTCCAGCTTTCCTGCCAAGGATGGCCCAGGCCTGCTGTTCTCGATGGCCTACATCATCAACAGGTTTGGTACTGATGTGTGCAGGTAGAATCTTGTTCCATGCCTAGGCCAGCTGGAAGACTTCTATGAGCTACAGCATCATTAAACCCAGCCCAAATCTAGCACCTCTCCCAGCAACTGCAGCTTGTCCTGCAGCATGTAAGCACAGGTTTACAAACAGGGAGGCATTAAAGCTCACTGTTCCCTCAGGATAAATAATCATTATCTTCATTTTGCTAAAGACGGGAACAAAGGAAGGAAGGGGGGAAAAAAGGATTTTTCCCAAAAGAGTTGGGTGAGGGAACCAAGCCAATAAATATGGCTGAGGCAGCCCCTGCCAGCGCCTGTGGGTGTATTCTGTAGGAGCTGGGCTCATCTGCAAGCACCAGAGAAGACATAACAGCTGGCTTCTCAATCATTTCAGGAATTACACCCAGCACTTTCCCAGCTTTCTACTTCCCCATGGAAAACATTGAGAGCTTTGTGGAGGTCCGTCCCAGCCATGAGATGTCTCTCCAAGCCTTCACCCTGTGCTTCTGGACACAAGCCCAGCACGTGGGCACTCAGACTGTTCTCTCCTATTCCACACGGGAGAGGGACAACGAGCTGGTGATGACCACAGGCACAGATGTGGGACTGTGGATAGGAGGCCATTTTGTCAGCTTCCCCCTCTACCACAGGGCAGCACAGGACTGGCTGCATTACTGCATGGCATGGGCTTCCCAGTCTGGAATAGCAAGTCTGTGGCTCAATGGAGCTGCTGGTGATGCAAAGAGCATCCAGAAAGGCTATGTGAGCCAGGCTGGAGGGATGCTTGTCCTTGGGAAGGACAGAGACACGCTTCTTGGGACATTCTCCAATGGGTTTGCAGGGTGGATGACGCATGTGAACCTGTGGAGCCAAGTCCTCAGCCCTGCAGACATTCGGGCACTTGCACAGTGCAAAGCAGGAAAGCTGAAGGGAGATGTCATTGCGTGGGGGGAAACCCCCATGACCCTCTTTGGGGGGGTGGTGGTGGAGGCTGACACCAGCTGTCAGTGACCCCAGTATATATGTTTTTTAAGCAGCTGAAGAATCCAAACTTCTTGCTGAAGAAACTGAGAAAGGAAAGCTTGCTCCACCTGCTTGTTCTAGGTTCACGGCCTGTTTCCTCTATTACTTTATATAGGGTCACTAGGCACCTGCTTAGTGCTCCAGGCTGTTTTCCAAGCAGGTACGAGGTGGCAAAGCCTCCACTGGTCAGTGGGACAGAGGCAAAAAACAAAGCACAGTTCAACACCTTGTATCTGCACATCCCTCCCACTACTAGGTTAAGATTTCCACCCATGGACCTTCCTTTTGTATCCCACATGCCACTCTCTTTGGTTAGAGGAACAGCTCTCTCAAGCCAAGCTTTTCTCACTTCCCAACATCCCATCTCCATTCTCAGTGCCTTTCCTGCACCATGCTTTATTCCCATTTATCACCAAGTCACCACTGCTGTGTAGGTGTATCACATAGGAAAGTGTACGCAAAGGGCAGTGCGACTCCCACACAGTCACTCAATGACAAGTCTTTGCTGTCAATGGATGGAGACAGAGCATGGGAGCAGCTTCATTTCCAGCAGGTGCACATCACAAGACAAGGCTGAGGGTCTATATGGAGCTCATCTCCTAAGTTGAAGTACATCACATGAAGGGCTATCGCCAAAGTCCATGCCAGGCTGTTGAACCATTCTGCTTTTTTTCCCCAACAGAGAGCAGCAACATTGCACAATTAACTCTATTTCCACATGTTAAATAATGGAGTTAACCCTAAAATCCTTTACACAAATAAATACTTTAATAAATCCTCCATTTATCAGAGTGCACTTTTATTTCCCTGGTGAGTCAGCGCTAGTTCTTCAGTCTTGGCTCCTTCAAACCAGTTCAGCCTTCAGGTGGAGCTGTGCCCTTAGGGACACAACCAGAAAGAACCATTCAAGGACCAAGCTTTAAACCACCTGAGAACTTTTTCAAGAAGCCAGGTCCCTGAGAAATTAATTCCTTGGAAAACTATCAGTAGTGTCTCACACCAAGGTGCTTAAAGGCAGATCTGGACATGCTTGGAAACATGGCCCCATGGTCACCGCACAGGAATCTGCCTGAACCTGACCCCAGCACACAGCAAGTTTGCACATCTCTGGGAATGAATGAGCTCCACTTGGCTCATATACACAGAGTGTACCTCTGGGGGCTATTAAAGGATTAGGAGAGGGGCTGAAACTCTTTGGCAGCTTCTGTGCTAGCACTAAGGAACAAAAGGAGCTATTTCCAAAGACTGGAGTGCCACAGGAACAACTGTGTATCAGCAGCCCGTGCATAAGCACGGGGCCAATGGAACACTCCTGAGCTCAAGAATAAGGCTCTGGTAGGACTCACCAGCAACAGTTAGCTATCCGAGAGTCCGTCAGATGAGCAGGGTGGGGGTGAGATTAAAGTTATGTGCATTTCCAGTCTTAAGGTCCTTCGTATAGGTGACAGGATACACGCCATTAGGAACACATCTATCAGAGCACCTCGGTGCATCTGACACACTCTCCACTCAGAACACCAAGCACCAAAGGCCTGCCCTCACACATGCTGGACCCTCAAATTCATGTTCAAGAAATGGTCAAGGAATACAATGCGCTCCTTGCACATGACTGACCAAAACCCAGCCCAGGTGCTGCTCCATGTCACCTGAGATGGTTCACTCAGGACACAAGGGGCATGCACCACTGTGGGAGTGGTGGCACAGAGGAACTGAGCTGACTGCAGGCATCGCCCCTTCCTAGTGACAAATACAAGGAATGGGAAATTTGCCTCTGAAGCCACCATGCCACAAAGCAGAGTGGTCCTACTGATTACTCAGAATGAGAACAACCTTAAGACAGAACAAAGGCTTATTTGAAAACTTCTGTGGGAGTTGTGCAGAAAGTCTGAATGAAGGTCGGAATTGAGCCATATTCTTCCACTGATTAGATGCTGGAAAACACCTGGGTCAGGTCAAGCACTGGGTTGTGTCACAGATCACTGCCCAAAACTTCTGGCTTGTCTGCCTTCACACTTGGAACAGTCTGCAAATCCATCATCTGTTCTACATCTGTCTGAATCTCCACCTTGTTCCTTTTGGCCATGATTCTGTTGATTTCCATGAAAGTTTTGTTCTTCGTCTCAGGTACAATGAAGAAGATGTAGATCATGGTGGCAAGGCATATACCACAGAAGATGAGGAAGCTGTAGGCCCCTAGACCAGCCTGAAGCAATAAAAGATGACAGAGCAAGAGTCAGGGCAATGCTCCAATTATGGTCAGTAAATACTGGGGCATGCTGAACGCTGCAATAGCTGTACATGCAGCCACAGTAACGTTCCTTCAAGTGGAACAACTCAAAGCTGATGGCAGTTCAGGATCCTGTCTTCTGATACCACCAAGATGGGTTTATTGGAAACCACCACGGATTTACTGAAAAAGGTGCCTAAGGGTGAGGGCCTGTCACACAAGTTCAAGTGAACTCACCAGTTCCCCTTGCACAGGCTAAAATCAGTCATTATAGCAATGTATGGGTCACTTCTACTAGGATCGGTGTGAACTGGCGACCCAGAGATCACTAATTTTGAGCTAAAGCCATGTGCCATCCCCTGCTCACACCTTACCTCCATGTAGAGGAACACGAGTCCCACGGTGAAGTTGCAGAGCCAGTGCACAGAGCCACCCACCATGAAGGCAGCAGGCCGGGACGACTGCAGGAACATCTCAGTGATCATCACAAAGGGGATTGGACCTAGAAGAGTTGTATGCATGGAAATCCCAACGGCATCCCTACAGATGCTGGTAGGTCTCACCAATCTCAACACAGCTTTGCTCGGGATCTCACTGTACATCTCTGTACAAACTCAGTTGTGCCTTGGCTTTTCCTTTTGAAAGCCAGATGCTCCCCTGCCTCGTGGGCACGGCACTCCGATCACTGGAGCGCCAATCTAGCTGACAATCAGCCAGGTGCATGGCTGCACAGGAGGAATTTGACCTCCTTACATCAGCCCCACACAGCTCTTAGTTTGATGTTTAGTGTAATGCCTGCCTTTACCCAACCTGTGGAGGGGACTGGGCTAGCTTGTGCATACTCACTGGCTCCAATAGCATGTCCAATGATATAAATGATGACACACACTATGCTGAGGTAAGACATCCACGAGACAGTATTCTGTGAAGAATATAATCAGGAGTTAGAGTTGGTTCTCAACTCAAAGTCACCAACACTTGCCTTAATTCAAGGCATTAACTGATACAAGATTTGGGGGTGTTCAGAAGTCATCCCCTGTTGCCAGCTATGCCCAAGTTGACATGCCAAGCTGTTGAGCACATCCTCTGTGTATCACCTTTGCTGCCAACTACAGGATGCAACAGCACGAACACAATAGGCTGGGAGAAGCATTCACACAGCAGCATCGTGGCTCTGCCTGGGTTCACTTTGGATAGATAGGCAGGTACTGAGAGACCTCCCACACCAACTCCAAAATACACCATGAGCACCAAGGTGATGCAGCTACACACCTGGAGGTTGAGGGCCAAAGTCAACACTGCACAGGAGCCGCAGCACAACCCAAAGCCAGCAAGCAGCAGGATTCTCCTTCCCAAGGACTCCACAATAAAAACCTGAAAGAGACAGAAAAGGGTAAGGGATCAAATAATCAAAGCACAGAGCTTTATTCTACCCAATTCTATTAAGGTAATATTTGGCTATTAAGAAATGCAGTGAAATTTCCCCCATTTGCTAATGTATTGTGAGTAGGAAGACACCCAGGAACTGCAAAAAGCCAGGCATGCCTCTTTTGGTACCCAGCTCCAGAGAGCTGTAGGGGAGCACTGCATGGCAAGAGGAGGGCAGAGCAGCCTGGAAACCAAACATCCAAACCACTGAGGCTCAGAGATCCCGAACAGAAACTTACAGCAAGGAAAGTCATGAGAACGTTGATGGCACCTATGGACACGGTGACATACTGAACGTTGTTGGCCTCCACACCTGCTGACAGGAAGATTCTGTCCGCATAGTAGAAGACCTGCAGCAAAACCAATTGTGTTTAAATGTGGCCAGAAGCAGAGCACAGAAATCCTACTACTCTGGTTGTTTCTACAATCCTAAAAGTGGAACACAGGAAATTCAAAAACTATTTCAGTACTGGAGATGTTGGTGTTAAGATCCAGACACAAGCATCTCACCTCCAAAAACATCCCAACAACCCTTACAGGACAACTGGAATCACATGCATACACAGTTTGGTACAGGTGAGAGTGACTCCCCCATAACATCACCCAGAACCAGTGTCCCTGGTGAAGGGAGTACTCCTGTCTCCTAGTTTCCAGCTCCTACACCAGTGCTGCCCCAAATTGAGTTCCAGTTACTCACTGCATTGACCCCTGAAAGCTGCTGGCCCATCATCATGACAACAATAGAGATGAGCTGCCAGCGCAGGCCTCTGAAGGTGCACAGGGTGAACACAGAGAGGTGTCCCTCTTCTTTTTCTGACTTGTCTTCTTGGCGCATTTCTTCTATCTCATCATCCACATCATCCCAGCCTCTCAAACGCCGCAGAGCTGGTTGGGAGAGGAAGATGAGCTACAGACCCCAGAAAGTTTTCCTGCTTTACATCAAGACACTACAACATTCAAAGCCAGGGGAGTAGTACTGCTCCCAGGATGAGAAGTAAGAAATTCATGGAAGCAAAGGAGCCATGCTGCAAAAAGCCATCCACCAACAACACGTCACCTAAGGATTTCATGCTCACTTGCTTTGTTGTTGGTTGCTGTCTGCCATGTCCTACAGACAGACTTTTGCCATTCCAGCTCACCTTCCAGCAACAGGAGATGCCATACCTTGTCGTGCTTGATCCTCATTGCCCTTTTGTATCAGCAGATATCTGGGACTTTCAGGAAAAAAGGGCAATGTAAGGAGCTGAAATGCTGATGGGATCCCAGTGAGCCCCAGGAGCAACGGCCAGCCTGCAACAAATGAGACAAGATGATGACTGGGAGAGATCTTTCCCCCATGGAGCCGACAGAGAATTTCCTGAGCCAGAGCTTTACCTTCAACATGCCCAAGGATGCTGGTAAGGCCGAGGATCTGAGCTACGAGGATCCCAAGGGTGATGAAGAGCTGGGGTACTATCCCAATAGCACCTCTGAGATTTCTAGGGGCCATTTCTCCCAGGAACATGGGAACCACATTGGAGGCCAGACCTGGTAGGCAGAGAACAAGGTCAGTCCTGCAGCACTCCATCAGCGCATTCACCATCTGCAGTAAGATGCTTTTTTTCCCCCCTCACATGTGAGATCAAAGTGATCCCTGCTAGACCACAGGATACATGGAAGCTTCATACTTGAACTCCTTTGCTCTGGCTAAAGATTTAACGTTATCCATGTCAAGCAAAGAAGCTGTGTACTATGGCTCTTTTTCTCTCTCTCTTCAGTAGGATGTTTGGAAAGCAAACTGAAAGGTAGAAGAGGAATTTCTGCTTTCTTTAGGGGCACAGTATATTGTTAGCTGCAGTAACCCTGAAAGCTGCCAGTTCCCATGCTTATGCTGTAAATCTTATGGCTGTATGCTGTAAATCTTATGGCTGTATGCTGTAAATCTTGGCAGGCAAAACCCAAACTCTAGAAGTCAAATGACCAAACAACTCTTATCTTACATTGGTAACTAAGTTCCCAGCCTTCAAGTGCTAGGGGTTAGAAAGGAGTTCAAGACATTATCTGATGGCCAAAAGGCATTGAAACAAAATATTAACACAACTGGAAAAACATTATAAAATGAAATTCATGAGGTGCAGTGCTTTATGTTGGCACTACAACAAACCTTCTAATTGCCCTCATAAAAAAGTGCTAGCAGTGACTTGTAGACTTGTAGACTTGTAGTGCCTCCAATTAACAATGGCTGATTGCTCAGAATTATGCTGATCAGTGCCCATCACAGAAGGGCCCTTGGTGTTCCTGCCAACTGCAGGGCTGCCCCTTTTGTGAGGAGGAACCACACCAGAATTCTAAAGGAACCCCAGGCTGGCTTGATTCAGCAGCCTCCCTTCCCCACAGGCAGGGCACAGGCAGCCCTGACTCTTCTGTCAGTTATCCATAATTGAAACTATCTGGAGGGATCCTTCCTACCAGCTCCATCTGTAGTCAGAGAAGCAACACTAAGAGCAGCTGCTGGGCTTAAGAGAGCAAAGTCAAAGCAAAACAGACTAGACATGTTTCCTGCCTTAGAGCAACAACTGCAACTGGGGCATGTTATAGATGGCATTGTTTTCCTGTGCCAGTTTGTTTTCTCAGATACCCAAACTCACCAAACTACACAGCATATCAGCCTTGCTAAGCCAAAGCCAATTAATTAAATCTGAGTGGTGTCAGGACCCTCATCAGTGTGGCTTGGCAGGAGTTCAGAGCAGCAGAGGGTGTCCAGCCATCCCATGCCTGTCAGGTGTGTGTTACTGCAGCTCCAGCACAGCCACCAAACCAACTCACTCTCTGTCCCTTGGCTCCCCACTGGCCTTGCAATAAATCCAGTGACCCCGCACCCTTCGCTTTCATGTTTTTTTCACCCCTGCAGGAAGAACAACCAGTTCCAGGAGTGGATTACTGGATCTGGCATTCTATTCAATGACTTGAGCTTGGAAGGACTCTTCTGTTTTTTATTATGTTTAAAAACAGCCTATCTGCTCTAAGACATCTGGGAAAACAGATGACCATCAGCAGGTTTCCAGGCTGATGGCACTCGTGCTGAGCAGATGCTGACTGCAGAGGGCAGCTGCAGCCACAGACATCTCTGTACAGCCCACAGCCCAGCCTCACTGCCAGTGTCTGCCAGAGATCTGATACTTCTGCAACAGGCAGAGGACAACTGCTATTCAAGCAAGCACAGAATTGCTATGCAGGTATGTGGCTAAAATATGCTACTTGCGAAACCACCTGTTGTGCAAAGACCTTTCCATAGCAAAGAATACTAGGTTTACTGCTCTTCCTTTAGCATTCAACCTCTCACTCACCAGCATATATCCCCATGATAACACGGGAGACAATGATTACTTCAAAGGTTTTTGCTATCTCCGAGGTTCCCATAAGAACTGCAGCAACAATGGAGAAGAGGTTGTTTATCAGCAAGGTGCCTTTTCTGCAAAGTAAAAGAGAGACAGAATCAGTTTATTTTTCTAAGACCTCCCTAGCAGTCAGACCCTCCGTTGTGCTACGCTGTTCAAAACCCAGAGGAGCTGCCATCCCAAAGACTAGCCAAAAGAAAACAGCTGTTGTCCCATTTTTCCCTGCAGGGAATGAAGAAAGCTCAGGATACGTGAGCAGTCAAGGCCTGCACACAGCTCCCAGGACTTTCACCACTGCTGCCCACCTGGCTCAAAGCCCAGTGCGCAGCCTGGCCTTGACCAGACTGGAATCAAATAAATTCTCCTACACGTGTGAGACACCACATTCCCAAGTCCAGCGCGGGGCTGACTGCTTTAGGATCGAGGCGGTGCGATGTTGCTCAGCTTGGTGAGCCGGAGCAACCGGTGAGGGCAGCCTTATCTGAGCCACACCGCTGTCACGTACCGGCCACAGTTGTTGACCAGAGGTCCCACCATGAGCGACCCAAAGAAGCCACCCAGGGGATACATGGACACAGTGAGGGACCACAGCAGTGTCTGGAAGCTCGCGTCCATGGGGACTCCATGCCTGTTGATGTAGGTTTGGTTGTAGAAGTCTTGCATGTACTGGAATGAAATACAGAGCGTGCTTAGCAGCAAGCAGAACTTCTGTGTTGTAAAAGCTAATTAATAATCAATGCCATAAAACTTTAAACAAGTGTCTTGATAAGACCAGAACAGCCGAGTCAGAAAAAGAATGCAAGGGAGAGTGGGAGAAGCCTTGCCTTATGCAAGTCATCCTGCCTTATCGGATTTGAAACAAATTATCCTGCCTTATCGGATCTGCCTGCTTCTCAGGAGGGAAGGCACTCCTCACACCCCATCACTGCTGGGCACAAAGCCACGATGTAGCCTCAGCACAACCCATGTCCTCTGCCAGGGACCATTGCTCCCCAGTGCTCAGCGATTCCACACGTGGAGCAGCACGAGGAGCTCAGACGCCTGCCCTGACAGCTGTAACCGAGCTCCTCCTCCACCCTGTGCTATTGAACCTCCTCCTCCATCACCATCCACATTCCAACCTACCGGGGCTGGAGAGTTGATCACGGACACGTTGTAGCCATACTGGAAGGATGATCCAAAGGCAGAGATCAGCGTTACCAGCGCAAGTGGAATTGTCAGCCTCTGCAGAGGGAAAACACAAGCACCTCAGAATCAGGTTTGGCTTTCAAGCACAAATGGCATTGTGTAAAAACACCGAAATACTTTTTGCCTCACCAGTCGTATTTTTGGCTTTGTGTTATCCTACAAAGAAAGCCCAACTGGTTACTTTCATCCTAACTCCCTTTGTTCTGCTTGATTTGCACAATCATTACAGTAATTCATTCTACTCTTTCCCGGTATTGATGGATCATTTGGATGATGAACAATTTCCAAGTTATTACACTTAGAATACCACCCTGCAGTGAGAAGGGAATTGCATGCAATTATTCTTTTTTCAACATGCAAGTTACTGGTTCAATAAGGCAGGATGCTGCTGGAGGAGAGCTATAAGAAGACAAGGTTCTAGGTGAAGCAGCAAGCCCCTTTCCTGCCCACTGCCCTCACAGTTATATCAACACACCACTGAGGCTTTCTGCAAACATTCAGCCACTGTTCCAGCCTCAGCCCACAGCCAGCCCTGCTTTGTTGACTGAGCTGCCTTTTTTTTGCTTTTTTTTTTTAAATATAGCTCACCAATACATCTCATTGCTGCAATAAAACCACTTTCCATTTCCACTTTACATTCATACCATTTTCTATCCTTTCACTATCTTTAATGCCTGCAAGTTTTGCACATCCCAACACACAGCACGGGTCCCACATGGAGGAGATGACATGGCCCTCACTGAACATCTGCCCTACAGGTCTGGTGCTCATCGTCCTCCAGCTCCTCAGCAGCTCTCCTGCAGAGCTCTGTTCTCTCAGGGGCTGCAGGAGGTGGAAAAGCCAATCGATCTCCAGCAGGAGAAAGCAGAGCCTTCCAGCACCACTTTCTACCATTAGACTGTTGACACACTTGCAGTGGTGATGAAAAGCAGGCTGCTTCACTGGCATTAAGCAAATCCCCAGAGCTCAGAAGAGCCGCTGGTGTTAATTATATAAACACACCACTTTTAGGAAAACCTTTGGCACACGGGAGCAACGCGTTGTGCAAGAACCCACAAATGCTGCTTTGCAAGGCAGCCCTCATCCAGAAACTTCTGCAGCCTAAAAAGGATTAGGAAGCAGGATAGAAAACACGCAGACAGAAGGGGAATTTCACAGAGCTGTACGGTAGGTCAGATGCACAGAGCAAATTGGGAGACTCAGTGCAAGGCTGTGCTGCAGACAGACTGGGTTCAAAAACATACAAATCTCTGCTCTCCCTCTCTGTGGGTGCCCAACGAGGAGATCGTGGTCCCCTTCCACTACAAACTTTCACAGCCCAAAGCTCACTCAGCACCCATGGGAGACAGAGCTGAGAACAGCCTGGCATGCTTACCCCCTTCCTGCCTTCCTCCACGCTGGAGCTCTCCTGCTTTTCTCCGTTCATCTCCATTTTGATGTTTGAATTGCAGATGCTGAGTCCAGACTTTTATAGCCAAAACAGACGACACAGAGGATGGAAACACCCTCCTTGGAAAGGAAACCCGCCCCGTGACGTTGAAGGAAATGCCCAATCGATGGCCAGCTCTATCTGCCAAAGTCAGTAGATGGTTGTTGGGTCATTTCCCAATCCCTAGTATCTTCTCCTGCATGTCTTCTCTCCCTTTTTCTTGCTAAACTTCACCAATGTCAGATGTTCTTGGGCCAGATCCAGACTCAAAGCAGAGCGAGCTGTAGGGGAAGCAGCCTCATGTGCTCCAGGAGGAGGGTGGACTTCTGGCCAAGGCTCCCAGAGGTGCCGTTCCCCCAGCGCTAGCATGCACAGCAGTCAAATTGACAGCAGGAGAGCTGCTGTTCACTGCAGCCACTGCCTGGCAACCACTGTGTTTTCCAACAAAAATGGGACATTCCATGGAACCTCAGAGAGGGCTTTTGCCATGGGTCAGTGATAACCCTGAGCTGCACTAACCCTGCACACCTCTACCCCCCGGCAGAAATACCACACCTGGTCCCACCCTGCAGAGCAGCTTGCTTTAGGCACAGCTGCAGCCTGCAGGTTCCTCCTTGGGTTCGTTCTTGCCAACACACAGAACATGCTGCTTTTTACATCAATGCATAACAGTTGCTTTCCTGCTCTGTGCAAGGTGCACCATGCTGCCGGCACAGCATTGGCCTCCTACACGAGGAGACTACCTACAGCAGTCCAGGACTTAGTTAACCATTAACTACAACTCTTAGAGTTTATCAGCACAATACAAAGTTCACAGATACCCTTGGCAGCCACAGTAACTGAAACCAAACCACATTATCGGCCCTGCTGTCTTTTAGCACCCAGTTAAAGAAACACCAATCTCAAGCCAGACACACTTCATGCGTCCTGCATGCATTCCTCAGCTGGCTGCAGCCTCCCCACTTGATGAAGGCATCAGGTACACAATCTACTCAGCATATTTATTATGTCCTTGATTATCTTTTTGCACCCATTAGTAATATTTCGGGATAGATATTTTAAAGGGCAAAGAACACGCAGTAGAAATAGCGAGGGCTCAGCAGGAGCGAAGCCAGGCACTGCTTCCTATAGGTGTACTTGCTAAAGCTGCTTATGTAAACGTTCAGTGTGCAGTAGGAAGTGATGTATGTGGCCTTGTATTTGCAGGGCAGGGTGGACCAACTGGCTGCCAGCTCGTACTGTAAGCAAAGCTTAGAAACTGGCAAGACTCTAAAAATAGAAAGGGGAACAGAGCCCTTCTGCTTCAGGGCAGGGAACACAGTTCCAAGAGTTCTGCTATTCATCCCTTCCTCGACCTGTCGTATTACGACAAACTCCACAACACTGGTCAGATTTTGTGACAAATCATAGAATAACCCAGGTTGGAAGGGGTTCACAAAAGCCAAATCAATAATCTTATGGAAACTGTCCTCAGTGGCTCACACCAAGAACAGTCCTGGATCCTTCAGAAACCTGCTCCCTGCTCCCACATGTCTATCCCTTGGGGTTCTAGCTGCACAGAGATGCAAACAGGACATCACTGCACCAACAGCTCTCACCCAGCCTCAGTATTCCCACTGGGGTTGCAGCCAGCAGGTACTAACAGTGATACCAAAGGAGCTATTACCATCCTGCCTTCAAAAATCGTTCAAAGAGCCCCCAAATAAATGGGACAGCTTACAGCAGCTATGGTAGTTCTCACTTTCATAGATCTTTAGTTAGAAGAAGGCAATGACAGGCGAGTTATTCTGCCTCAAGGGTGGGGAATTTGCAAGGAGGACAAACCTCTCACAAAAAATCCCTGCCCTTTGAGGTGTGCCATTCTTCCAGGAGCTCTGGGCAGGCTGACAGCTACTCCAGTATTTGGTAATTGTGAAATAGAAGACTCTTCTGTCATGGTTTTTAAACTCTTTCCCTGAGCTTAAAGAAATAACCTTGACATAGATGGAAATAAAAAAGAAGACGCATTTGCCATCAGAAGTCCTTCATCAGAGCATAAATACTTGCTTATGACAGCAGAATGCTTTGAGTATTTGCCAGTCACAGTGAGATCCAGGCAGCATCATCCCTAAGGTGCCCATCAGCATCAAGCCTGGGAGATGTCAGTGAAGAGAGACAGGATGGGGAGCAAATCTCCTTGAACTTTCACAGTAATTGCAGGGCAATAACTGTTGCCTCCAACTGCTCAGATCCTGTTGGACTTGAGCAAAGAGCAGAGCCAGCGCCAAGAGAGCCAACTTCATAGGAATTTTACTATCACGTTTCTCTCAGCAAATCATCTGCCAGGCAGTGGCTGCCAGAACACAGTGTGTTTGCCTGAAGGCATTAACCTAGCACTGCTATTTTCTCTCCTCTGCACTTGTTCACTGCATCCTCAGAGCTCCCATGCCAGCATGCAGGAACTGTTCGCACCCAGCTCACAGCCAGAGCCTACAACATCCTGCTCTCTCTGCCAAAAAGGGGGCAAATATAATTAAAAGATGAGGCTTACCAATCTGCTGACAACACATGCAGTTACGAACAGCAGCAGCAAGCCGTGGAAAAGCTGCCATTAGGCTGGGAGCTGCAGTGCCTGGGGTAAGGAGTGTCATTAGGAGGCACTCCAACAGCACAGCCTGTCCATGAGTGACATGGGCAGCTCTTTCACTCACAGTCTGGGAAGGAACTGTATGTATACAAGGGATAAGTCAGCACCACACGTAGCCTTGAGCTACAGCTGGAGCCTCAAAGTGGGACATAATTTAGCAAACAAGTTATTTACCCATAAACAAGTCACATACAGATACTACTTGATTAGCTGTGTAGTGGCTTCTGGACAGGTAAGCAAGACATAGACATGGCAATCTGAACATCTAGCAACAGTGAAAGCAGATTGTGGATAAAACAGACCCATTTTGCAGATGATAGCAGCACACAAAAGGTTCTACAACCAGGAGGCAAGCAACACCCTACCCTGGCTGCACAAAGGCAATACTGGGAGGCATCCTGCCAGCTTTCTTCCTTTTCCACGGCAACTGTCAGAGCACCTCAGAAGAGCCTCAGCCACACACGCATCCCCAGACAAGAACAGAGGGGCGGGCAGATCTGTGAACTTACCGCATTAGGGCCTGATAACTTGCTCTGAGAACTGTCCAGTCCTTTCTCCATTGGCATGATTGTCTACTGAAGCAGATGTTTCAGAAAGCATTGGAATGCTTGGATATTAAAGCTCCATCTGCACTTCGTTCAGCAGAACCACCTGACTGCCCAAATGCCCACAGTGCCCTCTTGAACTTCAGTGGGTTTGCATTTCTGTGCAGGACAGAAGCACAGCTGTGCCAGCCAAGACTTGCCTTTTGCCACCTCGTGCCACTGCATCCAATTCTGTGGCTCTTTGCAGGTTTGCATGGATGAGAGTTTTTATCCTCTCCACCACCCCAAGTCATCCTCATCTTTTGCCTGGTTGCCTTCCAGCTCTTTTTGTTTAATGAGCTCTGCTCTCTGCAGCCCTTTTTTTCCTTCTCCTCACCAGGCTCCACTCCTCCAGTCTGTAGCAGGCAGACAACACACTCCACACCTCCAGCTCTTTCCATCTTGAGATCTTCAAAGCCGCTCTGTGAACTTCTAAGACCCCCAGAAGAGCTGGTGGAAGCCAACATGCAGCTCCTGCCCTGCATTCTAACACCAAGGCCAGGTCCATGCATTGGAGCAGCTGAGCAGAGGAGCTCCAAGGGGCAAAGTCACGGCAGTATTTAGGATAAATTAACTAAAAGACAACCCTTGAAGTGCAAGCTAACATTTTTTCAAAGGCTTGTAGACACAAGGCAGAGCGTTGTCAGCAAATGCCCCTGACAGAGCAGCCAAAATACTGCAAGGAGCTGTCTATCACTTCTAACACTGCAGAACAAACAAGCTTCCCTCTGCTCGCTCTCTGCAGCATCTGGACTCATTTCCTCGCCGGCCCTGCAGCAGGCCTCTAGCAGAGAACATTTCTGGATCAATTTGGGGGACAATTCTAAGCCACAGACAAGCAAATATCTCAGATGGGAAGTGTTGTGCAACCCTAGAAACAGACACAGTTGCTCAATCAGTTGTAAAAATAGCCACAGACCTGCACCACTGCTTGCACTGGGGCTCAGCTCCTCCCAGTCTTGTAAGATGGATGAAGTTTTCAGCCAAGAAAAGCTTTGTCACTGCTTGGAGTGCATACAACTTACACAGCACTGCTCAGCTGACAGCCTGCCCCCTCTTTTGTTTTCCATAAAAATCTGAACTTTCTCTATTTGGACAAGGCCTGGGAAAGCTCCAGCTCTCACCAGCATGAGTCCCACACACTTTACAGCATGGCCTCACATGGAGGAAATTCAATTTGTATTTTCATGATTAGATAATGTTTGCAATCTGGCATAGCTGAAGAGTCACAGCCCATAAGGTCAACAGCAAGTACGGAAAGCAAGGCCCACACGCTTGGGCCTTATCACAGTTCACAGCAATCGGCCAGTGGGAATCAAACATAATGCAGAGTGGTGAACAGGTTGCTCAAATTGATAAAAGATCGGAAAGGCTTTGTATGCTATGCACACAAAAGAGATACGAAGAGACATTTGTCTACACAGACACAAGAGATTGGTCCTCCAGCACAACCTTTAAGGTACACACGAGAAACCTGAAGAAAGATCTTGGATCCATATTCTTCATGGCACTGAGAGGCCCACCACAACACGCTTGAACCACACCTTGGTAAAGAAACAAAACTTTATTTTGTAGAAGTTGGAGAAAATACTTTAAAAAAAAACACAAGCAAGGAGTTGTCGATAGGTTCAAACAGCACCTGCAAACAGCAAACAACAGACACTTCCCAGCTCTGATCCGGCACCCACACGCCAAGAACAGAGCACAGCAGATGCACCCTCCCTGCTGTGAGAAGGCACCCAGATGCTCCCAGAGTTCAGACATCCCCAGCAGGCATTAAGCACGCAGCCACCACAAAGCCTGGCAACAACCCGTGAGCACTGAGAAGAGGAATAAAGCACAAAGAGGAACCATCCATCTCCACCACAAAAAAATACAATGTCTGCACAGTGTTGTCCATGTTCAAGTGAAGAGTGTGAGCCAGGCCAGAGCTCCCCAGCAGAGCTCACACATGAGGACTGGAACCCACACCCAGGGCAGTCCTATTCAGCAGCAACTAAAGTATCCCTACACCCACATTTGTTCACCCCAGAACTCACAACACATTTGCCCTGTCAGACTGAAAAGCCAAACTCCAAACAATTTAAGATGTACGGTGGAACGAGAGGAGAAGGAAGGAAGAAAACCAGGAAACTGGAGTGAGCCACACAGTATCGTCCAGAGGATCCTGAGCAAAGTCCAAGACTGCAGCAGCAGGGATCTGAACCCACAGGAGTGGGACATCGCTGTACTCAGCCGCTCCAGCAGTGCTTTTCCCCAGGCTTTAGCTCCCCCTGTGGGGCTCGGGGATGATCCCACACCTACACGAAATGAAGAACAGTTAAAACCCAGCACTTCCCCTGAGCCAGGACAACAGGCTGGAACTCGAGGGGCATCCCCTACAGCAGCTGAAAACAGGTATGGAGGATCCATTCCTAAAAAGCACAGCCAGGTACCCCAAGCTCAGCCACCTTCACAACTAGATCAGAACTGCTCCAGTCCAGGTTTGATGGAAGATCTAAGTCATCTTCATGGGCACCTGATGCAGGGAACACTGCCCCAGCCCCTTCCCTCCTGTGTGCTTAGCACCAAAGGGAACCTGCCAGGAGCAGCCAAGTATTTCTACAGCCCCATCTCCAGCCTTTCCTCACCAATCTTCCCCCTCACCCCACCACCGTGCTTCACTGTGATCAGCTTCAGTGGTAAACTAAAGACACCCGGAGGAGCTTCTCTGTTGGCTGTATCTCTTTCCCTGGCTGATGTACAAGAGGGCTTAAATACATTCATGTCTTAATCAAGAGAATGCTAAGTTTTCACTTAGAAAATAAGAGGCTAGCCTACTCCCATGAGCTCACTGTATCATTCAGCTGTTCTGCATGTTGTTAACGTAACTAAAATTAAACTAACAAGAGTAGAGTTTGAACAGTTGGGCATTGGGAGCTGCGGGAGCCTGACAGCTGCCCTCTCTCCCCAGGCAGTTCATGAGCCTGCTGCTCTTTCTGCAAATGTTTGCTATAGAAAATACATACAATTGTGTGTTGTTTTTTGTTTTTTGGTTTTTTTTAATTAAAAATCTGCCTTCTTGTTTTCCTCTAGGTTTTGTGGTCTAGAGGTAAAAGAAATAGGAGTATGTGAGAGCATGGCTCACCTAGCTGGGATACCCCTCAGCCTTCTCTCCATGAGGCTGGGCAGCCCAGCTCACTGCCTACCAAGGCAAGGACATCACACAGCATCCATCTGTGTATCCAAAACCACAAAGAACTGCTGCCAGGTTTCTGTTTCTGCACATTTCCTACATAAGCTTAGAGGAGTCACTGATCCTTTGCCTCCCTGTCACAGTGGAGGGATTGCATTACCACACTTGTGGCACTAAATACATCTCAACTCTATAGTAAAGAAGAGATGCATGCACAGCACGTGAGATCAAGAGCAGTCCCACAGGTGAACCCTTTTTCTCCCTCTGCCAACTACTGTTTCCCAATCCCTTGCATTGGATCGTGAAGCAGCACACAGGCAGGTTACCCAGAAAGATGGAATCAGTGTCAAGACAGGCAGATGAGGTTCAGGTGCTGGGCAGCAGGGGCTTCGTCCGCTCAGGGTCTGGCACGTCCTCACTTTCAGCAGGGTCTGGGTGCTGCCGGCTGCTGCTTGAGCTTCGCCAAGGCCAACCCACATCATCGTGGTGACAACAGCAAATGGAGGACAGCAGCCGAGCCCGGACCACACGCGTGCAGAGGACAAACATAATACAGTTGGCACCTCCTTGAAACGTGTTTCCAATTCCCTGCAAGGGCAAGAAAGGAATTAAGCAGTGCTATTCCTACTGGCACTTCCAAGAGAAGAGCACATGTCTGGGCAGACCAGCTGCAGTACTCTGAGTCAGCAACTTCCATCTAGGAAGTAGCTTCTTTTCCACCAAGGAAACCATAGCCTTGCATCCAAAAGCAGCACCGACTCTGCTTCAGGACAGGCACCCAGTGCTGCTGCTTTGCTTCCCTTCCCCTAGCAGCAGCCACACCGCTTGCAGCTACACTCAGTGCCCACTAGATGCTGCTGGAACAGCACTGCTGAGCATCCCAGAGCAGATGCTCCTGCCAGCCATTGCTGCATCCTGGCACAAAACGTGGTACTAAGAGCAACAGGGATTTATTCCCCTCCAAGATTTTCCTAATAAATTGTCTCGACAATACTTACATGCAGGACAACCAGGACTGGATTTTGCACTGCAGGAGAGTTGCAGAGCGTCAGAATGAAGCGCACAGTGCTCCAGATGCGGAGGATGATGAAGATGACAGGGATGAGAATCAACTTCTTGTCTGCTGTGGAAGTCCATGGCTGAAGAGCAGGTGCACTTGAGAGAATGGGACGATACTCTAAGAGAGCTGCATGCTTTTGTGGAGATGGAAGAGAGACAGAAACATGAACAAAAAGCTGGAAAGCCCCCTGTGTGCATACTGTATGCCACCCCCATAGCAGCACTTCCACCATTTCTCAGGTTGTGCCAGAACCACCCCTGTATAACCCATTAATAGAGCCCAAACCCAGTTCTGGCTGGTGCTGCTCTTCCTTAAGAGCACACACTCCTCATAGGAAAAGGCTTCTGCAGTCTAGAAGGCCCTCTGTGCAGCTGCTCAGCCCCTGCTACAATCACTGAGAATGGCTCTCAGTACTGCTCCCACCAGCGTCAGACGGGGAGTGCGAAAGGGAGAGCAGAGCATGTCCCTGGCAGAGCAGGAGGTGAGCCTTGCTGGTGAGGATCAGCTTTCCAGGCAGTCACATTGCTATCTTCGACAGCTGCTGGAACATTGAGTCCTGTCTGCTTTGTGTCTGCTGGTGGTGACAGGCTCGAGCAAACCTGCCCCAGCTCCCCTGGGAAGGTTCAGGACTGCGGTGGTCTTAGAGCTTGTCAGGGGGATCCTACCCTAACCAGAGCTGTGTTTGTCCATTACTATCACTGCTATGGTTTCACCACAGCACGAAGGTGTGCACTGGCAACATTTTTCAGTACATTATCTGATTGTGATGTTTTTTTGTTTGGTTAAGTAAGACCAGGGGATTGGTGCAAGTGGAGCTGTATGGATGACTGATTAGAATTTTGTCCTTCACACAGTTCCAATTCCTACTGCAGGATTCACATTTCATTCCATAACCGCTTAGGTTTTCAAGAGGCTTTTACATTCTTCTGGAGCAAAGTCACTGTGTAACGATGCTACAGGCTGCTGAATCAGCGGAGGATATATTTCAGCAGTGTATGAAGCAATTCCTGTCTATATAGCTGCTAAAACACAGCAAAATGTTCAGGGCACCGGAGGATACAATCACATAATAAGCCTGTAATCTGAGCTGCAAGCAGCAACGCACTCACCGCTCTGTTGATGTGCCTTTTGATGAGGATATAGAGCACAGGCAAAGTCACATAGGCCAGTATCTCCCAGACTTTCCCCGTTAGCAGCATCCACAGCACTCGATCCTCTGCATCCAAGTTGACCCAACACCAGCCCACAGAAACATTGGAGGCATCGTAGCCAATCTTCTTCAGAGCCACAGCTGCAATCGTAATGGCAAGGGGGACTCCCCAGCTGTGGAAAGAACAAGCAGCAGGGTCATGCCAAGGACACACTCAGTGCAGTCCCCACACAGCCTAGGAGAAACAGAGCACCAACACACCTGCATCAGGCCTAAGGGAAGTGAGAGCAACAAGCAAGTATTTGACAGCACATTCATGAGGAATGCAAGCCCATGCAGTCCCATTTCCAATTCACTCTAGGAACCTGGGTTCTCATCCCAGAGGACGCACAAAGGAAAGAAACATGATGATGCTCCATAATGGGAACCAGAACTAGAATCTGGCTTGTGCAGCAAGCAGTCAGGGTGCAGCAAGACAGGAGACATCCCATCCACTCCTCCCATCCCCTTCTGGGGTGGCTCAAGATTCAGCAAGCCAGAGCGCTGTAATGTGATCATCCTGCAGGACCCAGCAGTGCAGGAACAAGCTGGTCCATTCACAGCTCTCAAAACACAAGCAGTCAAATCCTACATTGGTTCATAAGTGATGCTTGGCACAGGTGACAAAGTTTTTTTTTTTATTATCCTGTCATTTCTGCAATATTTGTTTTGTTACTGTTGGTGATGGTAGTGGTGTTTTGATTTTTTTGTTGGCTTTAAAGGGGATATAGTCGATACTTTGAGAGCAAAATAATAGTTTCTGAAGGACAACAGGAGAATTGCACAGGGAAAGCACTGGTGGTAACAGGATTTGAAGTAATTAAGCCAAGAGAACCTAGTTTCACATTATCTGGAACTGCGTTTTGACTTCAGCTTCTTTCCTGACAGCAAATGATAGTATAGGGAAGCATTTAGCAGAACAGTAACTGTGCTGACACATGGTTAATTCACTCAGCATCTCGGGCTGCCCACAAGAAGCCATAAGCAAACACCCAAAGATTCCCCAAAGCCAAATGTAAAACACCCAAGCCCTTTTCCATCTGCTGTAAATACCCAAGACTTTACAGTCCTGCCCTGGCCCATTACAGCTCACATCACTTCATGGCTGTAACACTGGCCTGCTCCTAGCTGAGCACACCTCCTGCCCTTCCAGTATTCACCCTCCCAAAAAGCTTCTGCAGAGGCTTACAAGGCAGTTTATCAGCGGGTGACAAATGCTTCAGAGAGCATAGACTGAGCTTCCAGCATGACCCTCCCAGTCTCTCCAGATGCATGAAGGAAAAAAGAAATGTATTAAGAAACTAATTTGCTTAAATAATTATCTTTACAGCGACCTGAAACTGAAAGAGAATGGTACACAAAGATAAAAGTGGGTCAAATTATTGGGTTTAAACATAAAAGAGAGCAGTGTGAGGACACACAGACACATTAAGAGGCTACAGTACGGAACAACAGACAGCCAGTGAGGGTCTGAAAGAAAAAAAACAACCCTCCAGAAATCAAGTATCCAACCAGTATAAGGAAAAATGGAGAACCGCCATACATCAGGAGTGTGATTTGTGCCTCCATTATCACTGCAGCAGCACACTGGGATCAGAAGGCTATCACAAGTACAAAGGATGACAAACTGAAAGGGAAGTTAGAAGGACTCTAGAGAAAAATCAGACATTTCAAGGAACTTCTTTATCTCCAGCTTATTTGGAAATGACTTAGCAAAGTAGAAAGGAGAACAGACTCGTGATCAGGTTTTTCTTAAGAACCCCTAGAGAACAGCTTACCAATACTGGAAAATACCAGTGCTTCACACTGATCTAGAAAGATCAGATCTGTATACAATATACACACCCAAAGTATGCTTGAAGACTGGAATTAAAAGGATCCAAGACAGCACAAAGAGGCAAAAACTCTGCTTTGAGCCTCTAAGGGTAATTATGTAAGCTGGGCCTTAGATCCAAATGCCATCAGTGTGGGAGATAAAAGGGAAAACAGGCTGCAACTCCATCCCCAAGGCAGACACAGCAGCACCGATTTCCCTCATACAGCACCCCACATCTATTCATGCAAACATACAATCCAGCATCTCATTCCAGATTAACAAGCACTGCGTTCATGCAAGTTAAGACAAGAATCCTCACATAGCAGCTGCTCATGGCTTCAACCCTGCTGGTTTTCTTGTCCTCAGCATGCCTGGGGTCAGATTGCTTAACACCACATTTTGATTTACTCTGGACAGGTGCTTTTTTTTTTCCTCTCCCCCACCATTGGCCCTTGCAAGCAGGAAAGATTTGCTGCTGTCAGGCAGCACAGGTCAGATCCTACAGCAACATGCAGGCACTTCCCGCAGGGGAGCAGAGTTTTTGTTCTCCAAGAGAGAAAAGTCAGCTTCCAAAGACCCAAGCCCAGCTCAGGAGGTTCAGGCACACACTGTAAACACAACTGCAGATCAAACCTGCTCCAATTTCTGCATTTTTCCAACCCAAACATTAACTGGGTACCAAAGTACCACCTGCTGATACCAAGCAGGCTCTTCTGAGAGATGTCAGAAGCTGACAGCAGTGCACCAGGCAGCCTCCCTTCGGCTGGCTTTAGCACTGAGCTACAGCTTTTATAAACTAAAAGCCAGAACCACCAAGATATCTCTGCACCCGAGGCAAGGCACAGGGACAGGAACAGCCCTCTGAGGTCTCAGACCCAAAAAGAGTCCTACGTACTCTCTCTATGTTTATAAACACCTGCAGAGCCCTATCACAAAGCGTAAACACTTCAGAGGTCAACAGCAATTGCTATCAGAGACAAAGCCAGCAGCAGTCCCAAGGTGTGATCTGCTCCACTCCTCGTGCTCAGTTTGGATCAGGTGCCCTCACAGCAAAGAAACCATTACCCAACCAAGTGATGCTTTGAGATTCAGAGACCCAGAACAAGTGAGGCTGCCTGGAAACTTGTCCTCTGGATCCTACAGTTCGAACCTTACAAGTACAGGGAATATTTTCAAAGCAAATTGCAAACTTGTTTTCAAAGCTCATTTAAAACCAAAGTGAAGCCTGCAGTTGCCCTGCGTGGCTCCAGGAGAGGTGAGTGCATCACCATGACTCGACTCAGCAAGGAACAAACCTGTTGATCAGGTTTCATCCTAGCAATGTGCTAATTTCCCTAAAAAAATTCCAGCTATTGACTTCCAGCAGATATTTAGCTGGCTCTGCCCAGCTCTAAGAGCAAAGTGTTTGGTTATGCTCAGCGTCTGACACACACTCATTGCTACAAACACCCCCCCCCCCCCCCCCAGTGAGGGACTGTTGGTGAGGACTGAGAAGCTCACATCCAACAGAATCCTGTCCTGCCTCCCATCCCTTCCAGGCATGTGTCTCAGCACAGCTCTTCACACAATGGTTGCTGTGTGACTGCACTGGCAACCTGCAAAGTGAGCTGCAGCAGCTCCTGGCTGTGCAACACAACCAGATTTTCCAGCCATAACCACAGAATCCTCCCGGCTGCATTCTGAAGCACTGGAGGGGGTGGGGGCAGCCCCCACCACACACCATGCCCAGATTTTGTGTTTATGGCCAAGTTCTCAGCTAGTGATGGAAATGCAAGGAGGGGAAGGAGGATGTGTCAGGTGATGAGGACAAGCCTGTGATGGTTTTCTCTGCTTTTCATACATCGTAAGGCAGGAAGATGCTCCAAACATCAGCTCTGTGCACAATGTGAGTTACTTACGAAGCAAAACCTGGTAATAGGACTTACATGAAAGCTATGAATGTTGTTTTTTGAATGGAGCAAGCAGAGCTGAATAATACCTTCAGCTGAAGATGGCATTTTATTTTTGCCACGAAGATCTGAAGGTAAACCTGGAAACTCACCAAGAAGCCCAAGGATGCTGAGCGACATTAAACCAGAGGGAGAAGTATAAGCACCAACTAGGTTCATACAGTGAGCGATGAGTGGACGAGAAAATTAGATGTCAGCATGCAGGCACCTTGGGCTTCCCCACGTGCAGACCTCACCATCAAGCAGTGATCACAACAGGTAGGGCAGGATTCAACCTTTCCTCCCAGATTCCCACCTCACCTTGCTGTCTTGCACTGGCCCGCCTTTACCAGGATGCAATTCTAATCCCATCAGCTCCCAAGTAATGCAGTTGAAAACAAAAGGTGACATCCATTGAGAAGCAGACCGAAGAAAATGCACCGCTTTCCTTAATCTGATGCTTTTTTTTTCCCTTTTCCTTTAAACCCAGTCATTCCTCACACAACGTAGTGCAAAAGCCTGGCAGCACAGAGCACTGAAGGATCACTGTTTTGCTCAGCGCAGAGGTAGCACATGATTACCCAAGCTTAAATTGCATAATGAAGGCTTTTACTAAACACGATGTGGAAAATCAGCTCCCTGAACAGCAGCAACCAAGACACCGAGCTCCACTGTGGGCTGCTTTGTGTGCCTTCAATCAAATGTGCCAAAACAACCTTCCACGCTCTCTTTGGAGCACGCTGCTCGTGGCTGATGCTCTCCCAGTAGTGCTGGGTTACAGCAATCGCCCGGGGATGGGGAGACAGACAGACAGACAGACAGACTGCCCATGAGGGAAATCTGGGAAACAGAGCTCAAGCAGAGCTCAAGCAGAGCAGGGATTGCAAATAAGTTTGGGGTGTGATTGCTGGGATGTGAGAGCAGGCAGCGGAGGGGAGGAAGCCAGGACTTTGAGTCACCGTCACACTTTTGTGTGACTTTAAGCCAACTACTTGAACGTCTCCACATCTTCCCTTGGATGTGGCAGTGGGGAATGGGGGCGGGTCAGTTGGGAAGCAGCAAACCCCGTATTCCAAAGGAAGCCGAGGAAGGCACCAGATCCCTAAAGAGTGAGCAGGGGCCCGCAGGACCCACGGCACCCACCTCACGACGTGGAAGCAGGAGAGCAAGCCTGCGCCCGTGGGCGAGCCTCTCACAATGGTGACATAGAGGTAGAGGGCAACGGCCATGGTCCAGAAGAAGGAGCTGGTGTTGGAGAAGGTGGACAGGGCGCCCTGCAGCACGCAGTCCCACGAGGTCCTGTCGAAGTCCTGCAGCACCCCGTAGAAATAAGAGAGGGCGGAGAGGAGGTCGGCCAAGGAGAGGTAGAGCAGGAGCTCCCGGGGACGGGTCCGCAGCTCCGGCCACAGGGCGTGGGTGCCCACCAGGAGCCCGGAGCCCAGCGATGACAGCACGCACGAGGTCAGCACCGCCGCCCGCTCCGCCGCGTCCAGCCGCGTGGGGGGCAGCGGCTGGGGCATGCCGGGCTGCGGAGCCGGGCGGCGGGCAGTGCGGGGACAGAGGAGGGAGGAGGGCAGCGGGGAGGGAGGGAGGAGGGCCGGAGGAGGGCCGGGAGCGGCGGAGAGGCCCGCCCCGCCCCCGGGAAGCCCGCAGCCGCCTCGTTTCTTTGCATACAAAGCCCACGGAGCGCCCGCTGCACGGGACGGGGGCGGTTCTGCGATACGCCCACCCGGATCCGCCGCAACAAACCATCGCCTCAAAGCCTCACTCGGTCCCCTCGATTTCAGCTTGGGTTCCAGCGGGGATCGGTGCTGCTCTGCGCCTCGCTCCCTTAACCCTTTCCCGAAGAGCAGCGGAGCATCCCTGCACTAATTTTAACACGGTTTATTCTGACCACGGAACCTGACGTCTGTCCCCCCCAGCTTCTCTCAGCAACCAGAACCCACCCACCAGGTACCTCCACCTCTGACAGAAAGATCTTCAAAAACAAGTCCAGCATTTGCATACTGCTTTCTGCCGCAGTGCACTTTCAGTTTTACATCCCCATCTTCCAAACTTAGAAGGGGCTCCACGACGTTTTATTTCTTGCATTTTGACCAGTTCTGCATTAAAAGCTTCACATCCAAGTTTTTCAGGGTAACTAGCACTGACCTGCTTTCTTTTTTATGCCGATTATTTTTTGCACTATTGGCATTTTAGTGCAAGCCATCCCAAAGTTCCTTTTCCTGCACTCTCCAAACCCGTTGCTTCTGCTCCAGATCCGCATCCAAGGAAACGCTGCACCAGCACTTCCCTGCAAGTTATTAGAAGGCCAAACTCTGCTCCGCACAGGCTTGACATGCCTCTAGTTGCCACAGTGCACCTGCCAGGTGCTTTCCTTCCTCCTGAAGATCCTCCTGCACACATTTTTCACCGTTAGCAATCAGCTAACAAACAGGCTCCCACATTCAGAAGAAGTGTATTTTGGAGCCTGACACCCTCTGCATGATCTCCATAGGAAAAGGAACTTGCAGCAATGCAGACTCACTTTTCCCTGAGCACAGTCTGGCACCAAAGCTCTCACTAAATGCTATTCCAGACTTTCTTTAGCTGCCATCTGACCCTTAGAAAAACAAACAACCACATGACATTCTGTCACTGCTGCATTCCCAGTGGTTGCTCTTACATATATATATATATATTTTTTTTTTTTTGCTTCCTCCTTTTTTTGGTTTTCCTTCCTCCACTTTAACAGCACTAAAGAAACAAGGCACTCCCATAGCAAACATCCAGACAGACCACTCCATCTTCAGCCCCTGCTTCTGAGCACTGGGTTTTTGGGGTGATGGATGCAGCTCTACAATACAGCCTCATTCAGAAGTCCTGCAAGATAATTCATTCCCACAACTCATAACCTGACCTAAACTTTTAAAATCATACGGAAGGGAATATCTGACATTTCAATTGGAATCTGACAATTGGAAATGCAAATTCCGATTTTGTCCAGTCTTACTGAGAGATGCATTTTGCCCTCAGCAATCAGAAATTCACAGCACAGGCACAGGACGTTTTGCTGGATCTCTTCTGATTTTCTAAGAGGAGGAATACAGTTAATCTGTGCACACAAGGCATCACTCAGTAGCGGGGCACACAGAGCCAGTGCTTCAAAACTGAGTAATAGAAGGCAGATCATTTCTTAAAGATTTCTGACATCTGCACATGCATGACTCAGAGCTTTCAATCATCACCTAAGGGCTGAGATCACAGCACTGTGCATCTCCCCTAGCTTGGTGCTAAACGAGACAGCTTTTGTTGAAGATAGAGACTATGGGAAAAGTACCTGAGCAGAAGTCCTGGGTTCTTTCCAGCTCCTCTGACACAGCTGTACACCAACTCTGCGTCCACCAAGGGCTGAGAAAACACGGCTGCTCTGGACACTCCGAACATCACAGTTTCAGAGAATACGTGCAAGGAAGAGACTTGGCATCGCTTACGGCTGCACACCTCCCAACCCGATCCCTCTGCCCACGAGGGGTCACTGCCGCTCCAGGCTGCCACATCCCATACCAGCAGCCGCCCCAACAGGGCTGGCAGCAAGGCAGAGCCCAGGGTTTCACTGCATGGAAAACACTCAGGGCTGCTCAAGAAACTCCAGAATGACCAGAGATGATGATCAGAGCCTTCGGAGCTTCTCAGTAGCCGCCCCTCCCAAAGCACAGCTTCTTCAGCTTTAAAAGACTCAAGTAAAAAGTCTGCAGAACTCCTGGATGAAGAAAGAGTTGTGTTCCCCATGCATCTATTTAGAACACTTACCAACAAGGCACAGCCAAACAGGTGCAGACATTGCAGGCAGCTCTCATGCAGCTCTTCTTAGAGATGAAAAAGCAGCTTTCAGAGATTCGAAGGGTTTTACCTGGCAAATACTGGGGTCAGACAGCTCTGCGTTCACACATGTAAGGTATGCTGGAAGTTGGGCACAGCGGGAGGCTGTTACACACAGAAGAGTTCTGTTGGAATTAGAATTGCAATACATGTAGAAGTACTCAGAACACATGGAGCAGTGAGGAGCTACACAGCCACGTGTGCTGTGCCCTGACTCCTTGTGCAGGAAGGCAGTTTTGGTGGCACAGGTGACCCTTCTGGAAGGAATAACCTTAACAGAACTACAGGAAAACTCTGCCCCCATATGGCAGCTCTAACAAGTTCTTCTGAATTAATTATAGGGCTTCAGGAATTAACAAATGCTATGCGAATTCCTATTTTATCCCAATTATGCAAGGCTGACCTCCTCTGCTGCTGCTACTTCCAGGTCAACACCATTATTCTCCTGCTTCCCAACCCCCTGGTGATCAACAAATGTGGCACATGAAGTCATGGTGCTCCATCTCTTCTGCAACAGAGCAGAGTGCACATAGCTACCAAACCAAGGCACCTCACTGCTACCCAGCTCTGTGCTGGCTCTGCCCAGCAACCCAAGGGCTTCCATTTCATCAGGGAGAGATGCTTAGTCATTGTAAGCAGCTTTCTATTAGCACTGAAAATGTGAAGTCAGGCTGCAGAGACTACACAAAAATTCAAGCCAGCAACTGACAAAAAAAAAGCCACGGCAGCGAGGACAGTTTGATGTGGGCAGAATGTAATTAGCTACACTGCTGGAATGCAGCCAGCACAACCCATGAATTAAGGATGGCCCCAGTGTTGTGACAGTTTTTCATTTCAAATTTAAATTAGGAGATTAATATGGGATGTTCCTGCTTGCCGTGGTTGAACAAAAATAAAGGCACTCACAGTCTAACAGTATGTCAAACAAAAATGCCACATTTAAGATGTAGGAGTTGTTGTCCCTGTGTTTTCATGGAAGACAACAATAGCAACAAGAAAACAGGCCTAACGCTTGTATTTTGTGGGTGCAACCTTTACCATAAATTGAAATCACGCGACAGAAAGCTCTGCTTAGAGCCTGTGGTTTTAACACAGCTGAGACAAGGATATAAAAGCTAATAAGAAGTCCCCTCAAGTGGAAGTCACGAGATTTGCCAGCTTCTCTGGTCCCTGTGCCAGAAACCTTATTCAAATCTTCACACAAGTCATCTGAAGTGCAAAGCAGCACAGAGACAATTCTGCTAAGGGGAAATGGTGTAAAACAGAGCTCAGGAGATTCGTTCTTTCATTCACGCGAGACCACTCAACCACTACAGTTCAGGGTCATTTTCAGATTCTGGAAACACGCAATAAAGCACCAGGTTGTGCTCCTCACCCTCCTTCAGCGAGCCAAGCAAAACGTGTGCATTTAAACCACGTGCAGATGCTGACTGCTCAGATCCCACACTTGTGGGCAACTACTGCCATTTGTCTAACCAGGGAATCACATCAATGACACTTAGTTTTCAGTGCTGTCTGCATCATGGGTTCCTTCCCAAGGTAGCAGAGAGCACATGGAATATAATTTGCAATGACACCCACACTGTCAGACACACACTACTATCCATTCTGGTTTGAACACTACCACACCAAAGTTAAGGTTCAAAGCATTGTTATATACTGGAATTCAAACCTACTAACTTTATTAACATAAAGTTGCTCAGGAATTACAGAGTAAGTGAGACAAGTTGAGCCCCAAATGTTTGACCATCACTCCAACCACATTCCAGTCATTGTATCATATGGAGTAGCATTGTTTTGGCCAAGAACACTATAAAAGGTACTTACATAGAATACAGAGAGGCACTCTGCAGTGCAGTGATTTTTTAAAGCCATTTATTACCTATAATGCAGTAAAGTTAAAAAGCAGAACCACATCCTGCTTCTCCCCAGAAAGCGTGGGACTGACTGCTATCTTTGCTTTATGAAGAATAAACCTAAAGCTAAAAAGCCATCAAAAAGTAATAGCTGGTCAGGAAAGCTGGTGTACCAGCTCAAAACATTTGTCTCATGACAAACACCCTGCAAAGGTAGAGGTGAAGTTTCAGAAGAGTTGCAACAGAAGGATACTCTGCTCCCTTCTGGCCACCCATCTTCTAAGTGCAGAACTTTTATAGACAGTTCGTAAAGTTGCACAACTCCCTGTAACTGGTGCAATTATGTTCGTGTCTGGAAAAAAAAGAAGGCATACAGAAGTGTAGGCAACCAAAGTCAAAGCTCGTGTTTTAAAAAAGGCTTAAGGTTTGACATCCCTGGATTATGACACCCAGCCAAGTCAGCAGGAACCATAGAATATTAAACAAAGCCAATCTCCCTGCATCAGAATTAATGAAAACTTACATTTTCTGCGCAAGTACTGTAAGTTTCAACTAGATTTTGGCAAGGACTTGCCTTCTGAGCTTGTGGGGCTCCCCCCACCCCCCAACACACACACAATAACTGCCATCATCTTAGATTTGTGTTCTCCAGAAATCTCCCTTGTCTCACTTCTACCTAGACAAGGTAAGGAGAAATAGCTGATTGCATCACTAAAACCTAGTTTCTCTGCAGAAAGATCAGCTAAGGTCTTGGGTGCCTGACCACTGACTGCATATACTTGCCACACATACCTGCTGACCAGCAGCCAACAGAAATAATGAGTACAGGTGAGTTGTTCCCATAGCAGGCTCAAAGACAACTTGACATTAGAGCCTGCCTGAGCCTGAAGCTAAGATGAATTCTCTCTAAAAGCAGGCCCTTCTCCCACTAGTTAATATTGCTTTTTTGCAGTGTTAGCAGCCGGAATTTTATTCTTGGTAATATTCATGCGGAAAGAAAAAAGGAATAGCAAATCAAATTGCAACATGTTTATCTTCTTTTCTTCATTTGTGCCTGATGCAGTGGCCACATCAAGCATCCTGCAGCATCTCTTACATGAGCCCTCTGTTCCTTCAGACAACCCAAGCTCCCATGCAACACAGTACATCTGGGCAGCAACCCAACCAGGATCCCCATCCACCTCTCATGCCAGGGAGATCTGAGGCAGGCCCAACAATGTGTAGCACTTCTAGGGCAGTATACTTGCTGATTGCTTCCTTAACTATTGCTCACAACAACCAGCTAAGACACTGCCAAAGAAACACTCACAGCTGGCATCACGCAAGGAGAGAAGTTAGGGCAGCATGTTCAGTCTTCTCCTTTTTTCTCATTCACAGAAGGCAAGAGTCTGGGGACAAAGAAAGAGTCAGTGATGCAACTGCAACAGTACTAATGGAAACAGCTCTCAAGGGAGAAGAGGCTCAAAGCTATAAGCTGACAGATACTTCGTTCTTGACCACCAGTCTTGCATTACAAATACTAGCAAGATAAACCAGTTTTCATGTCTGCAATCCTTATCTCAGTTCCCAAATTTCACACAACACTGTTCAGGCAAGACAGCAGAACAATGAAGTGTTTCCAGATGCTTAAGAGTTTAAAGCACAAGACTGTTTGAACTCTTGCTGGGTTCACTTGATTGCACAGCTTTGCTCTTATGTCACATGTGGTGTTAGAAGGAGAACTCACTGAAAACACAACCATCTGCAGAAAAATAAATGAAAAAGGGAACCTATACTCACATGTATTAAAGCCGTTTGACTTCCCAATCATCCATGTGGAACAGCCTGAGATGCTCTAGATGTGGTGTTATCTAGCAATCCTGCACTCCTCAGTTCCTGGAAAATCTGAACAGGTGAGAAGGCAACCTTCAGGGCAAAGCAGTTTCTAAACTCTTGCATCATAGCCTCACAAGCAGGTTATTACTCCTAGGGAGTCTTGTGTGACACTGCAACATAAAGGTAAAATATACAGTATGACTAGAAGTTCACTTTGGCTTTCACCAGCCTTCGGTTTCTTTCAGTGAGGATCTGGTAATGCTCCATACATAGTTTGAAACATCTAAGCCTTCTCCATCCTAATGTTCCCCATGTTAGGAATACCAAAAATTCAAAGATAAGTTTGCATTTGGATAGCAAGATACAGCACCATGACAAAATTCTTTCCCACTCTTCTGAATCACCTTGCATCAAGTATCAGAAGCCTTCCATCTCACAAAGGCAGGAGCTTCAGCTGAAAGGCAAGACTCAGCAACACCTTGAACTGAGAAACAGATGTGAAATCCCAGGCCCCTGGCTATCACTGAGCCTTCAGAATGGCATCTGCCATACATGCTCTTCCAGAAGACTCACAGTAACCCAGGACTGACCTGTTGGGTTTATCACAAAGTCATGAGATGGAGTTCAGTGGCTTCCATTGAACAGTATGGCAGTGCAGTTGACAGAGAGAGCTCGTGCCCTTTATGTACTATCAGAGGTGACTGACAAAGATGAAATGAAGAACTGCAACTGCACACCAGTCAAACAGTACAGCACAGAATAGATACCCACCAGGCACTGCGATAACAGAACGGCGGCTCCATTCCCTGTGTCCCAGAAGACAGCAGCGATTAATTAACAAATCACTTCTTGACTGTAAGCCTTTTCATCCTGAGGAAGAGAGCAAACAATTTCAAAACATCAGAATCAAGACCTGACAACAGTCCCTTCCTTCTTGCCCTGAAAACGTGCCCCACTCTGGAACTAGCTGTCTGTTTAAACAATGACCTAATCATCCATCCAGCATTTCCCATCAGAATCAGAACAAACCAGACTACCTCAAAGGCAATTACCAGGTCAGGGACAAGCACAGCTACAGAAAAGCAAAGCAATCAGGTACAGAAGAGGAAGATACTACTTCATCTCTCATCCTCCTCCGGGGAGAAATGAGACTGCAGAATTGGCTGTTCTGGGAACTGTAGAACTTTTTTGAGCCACTAAAAATCAAGCACAGCAGGGCCAGAGAAAGATGCTTTGGGGAACAGCTTTGTATCTGTGCAGCAGGCAGTGGTCCTTCTTTTAATTTTTTCAAATCATTTGATATCCCCTCTGCTGCTTCTTACCTGTAGGAGTTCCAGTGCTTTAGGAAAAGCAGAAATGAAACATCCAGCTGAAACTTTCTACTGCTGTGGGAGGGCATGGACAGCTAGCTTTGAAGTCTCACAGGGAAACCAAACAGTCTGGCTAGCCTGGAGCCGGAAAAGAACTGTACAAAAATGCTGGTCAATGAGCTGAGCACCTCTCTTGGTTCAGCAGCTTGTGCAACACCAAATCTTTCTCATCTCTCTTTAGTCCAATTACCAGGCAAATTTACTGTTATGGTGTACACGCAGACAGCATTCTGCTTTAGTGAATTGGGACTGGAAACAACGACAACACAGAGCAGGTTAGCATGCCGGAGTACAACTTCAAGGCCAGGGGCGTCACTGGAAGCTTACACATCACACTTCTACCTGTATTTACCAGGTAAGGGCTACAAATTCCCCCTTTAGACTACATAACACAAGACTTGCTTCACTTCACAGTGACCTCAGTGTTACCCTGCGGATGACAAAGCAACAGGAACAAGTTTGCTGGATCACATAACAGTGCAGTGAATTGGCTTGTAAAGAAAGCACCACCATAAAACGAGCTGAGGGGTGTGGAGGACAGTAATTCTCTCCTGTTACGGAAATGCTGCATTCCAAGAAAGGTAAGAAGTCCAGTCAGGTAAGATTTGCCGAATCACTGTCATCACTGAGCGATGTGATACCATAAGCTGCATTTCATCAAGCACATTTATTTCAAGTTCACTCCCAGCATTGTCATCTTCCTTTTGTCAAGGGGAGTTTTAAGCTGCAACTGACCCATTCACAAGCCTTGAGCTGGTACCTGAACAGACACCCAGGGCTTTTCTGAAGGTGAAAACTGCTGGAAGCCTGATGCAAACAGATCCTCTCTCACCAGGGATTCAAGCACTCCCGTTTTAAGGCTAAGCAAAGCTCAACTTTCACCTGTGAAACTTCTGGGTGAAACTCAGCAACAGGAGGAAACCCAAATGAAAAGATTAAATGACAGTTTTCAAAGTTCAGATATATTTCTGTTAGAAGGCACTCCTGCACATCAGCCAGCTCAACTGCCTGCTTAAAGCAAGGCTAATTTCTGAACTAGATCAGGACACTCAATATTTTCATACAGCTATTTCAGCAACCTTGTCCATTTCTACACCACAGAATCAAAAGCTGTGTCTAGCTGAGCCTATTCTGCTGACTAGGATGAACTGCCATGCCAAGAAAAACCATCTTCAAGCTGTAGTAAATCTCCAGCAGCAGCTGCGGAACAAGAGCAAATTCTGTCCCATCTCCTAAAGCTGCTTGGCTTTGCTATTATCAGCCTTCAGGTAGAAGAGTAAACATCTTACTTCTCCAAATAGCTTTTCTGACTTGTAATTTAAAAGACAGATTCCTCTTTTTAAAATATGTTTGATAAATTCTGACTTTAACACATATCTCTACAATATGCAGATCTTGGGTTCTGGGTTAGTTTCTCCTAAATTTTACAAATCATTTTTAATTATAATATCTCCTACTGTAACACCTGGGGGATGCAAACAAGTTGTCCATGAAACAGTTCTACGTTACAACTCCTACAATGCTGGCTCAACACAATCACACTTCTGTCACTTCTCATCTCCCAGCGTCCCACAGAATATGAATCCCCCAAGCACAAGACAAACAGCTTAACATCTCCCATTTGCCTTCAATTAATCATACAGGAGAAGCTTTCCTTATAAGATGCACTGACAGAGCCCCAGAGGAGAGATTTACCTGTTCCTTACAGTTCTGTAGGAGGTGATCCTGCACCCCAAGTCCATCGGAGCTCTGGACAGACTCCAGCCTTCTGCTGCCGGCGCTGGGACGCTGTGCTCCAGGGAGGTGCAGACACCTGCTTCGTTATTCAGAGCCACTGCTAACTCAGGCAGTTCCGGCTCTCTTGATAGAGCTGCAACTCCACCCCACCTTCTGCCACCAGGCCAGCCTCAAGGCTGTAGGAACACAGGGCAATACCTTCGCAGTGAGTCACAGGCTGCCTGAAACAAAGTAGAACTAAGGGAAAGCAAAGCACGCTACCAACTCCTTCCTGTAAAGCACAAAGACAGGCAAAAATTGCCCAGGATGGGTAAGCAGCAGGCAGATCGATGGGCGTAAGGCAGAGCCCCAGCCTGCCACGTTCCTAACCCTCCTGGTTTGCAGCTGGCCACTCAGCTCAAAGCAACACAGCCTTTGGTCACAGGTTCACTTACTGCAGGTGAGCAGGGAACAAGCTGCAGTTTGCAGCCCCTGACCATGTTGCAGATAGAAGCCAGATCTGCCTCAGCAGCTTCTTCCCACAAACCTTTCTGCACTCTGAGAAGCACAAAAACTGAGATATAGTGGAGAAAAATTGAGGAAAGCAGGGCAGGTTGCATTACTACGACCTACAGGACAGCTGTGTCCATCAGCCAGAATCACCACACCTCATCCATCCAGCAGCACAGACACTGATGCTCTCACAACATGCTGCAGTTAAGGATACCCCTACGTTTCCTTCAGAGTAACAATCTTCTCCCACTCCTTAAAAGACATAGGAATTAAAATCTGCCACATCTCATCCAAATCAATCTTCACTTGCAGGTCTTGCTGGGCCTTGCTAATCTCAGTGGCTTATGCAATATGAAATCCCCACATTAAAACAAGAAAAAGCCATGGAATTAACATACACCTTGCTTACTGAGCTCCTCCGCATACAGTGCAGGAGAAAACCTCCTACACACACAAAGCACTGGACTTGTACCTTCCTCCACAGCAGAGTTAAGCAATTCATTTGCCAGGCAGGAGCAGACACTACAGCAGCCTTCCAGTTCCTAACGGGGGCTAAAATAAAGCTAGAGCTGGGTCTGTTCCCAGGGAGCACAGTGACAGGGCAAGGGGTAACGGCTTTCATCTAAAAGAAGGTAGACTTAGAAGTAAGGAAGAAATTTTTCACTATGGAGGTGGAAAGGCTGGCACAGAGAAGCTGTGGATGCCCCATAGTTTGGATGAGGCCCATGGCAGAAGGGCTGGAACCGGATGATTTCTAAGGTCTATTCCAACCCAAGCCATTCCAGGATTCCGTGCACCTTATTTTTTGATTTCACTTTTCTTTTTCTGTGAAGCAAAATGCTCACTATTTCTGCATCCTAGTATAGCCTGCTCTTCACCTCCAAACGCCATTTAAGGAACATTTCCTTGCTTTGTTTCCTCTTTCCTAAAGAAGCTCAGAGATGTCCAGTGCTCACATCTTCACTTCAATGGCAATCCCCTTAAAACAGCCCAGTCTCACCGTCAGGACAGCCAGCACTTGTGTTATCAAGAGAGCTGACACACCTTGGTGTTTCACACACTGAACTTCCCACATATTATCTCTTCCCTTTCCTTTACACAACGCTCCCTCACTCCCAAAGTTTATCTAACTTAAACAAAACCCACACAAATTGAATTTCATCACCCAAAGACTTTGGCAGAAGCTCACATTCTCACATATACGCTCCATGACCATTGGTCAAATGCCATAGCGTTGGATCTTCCTGCATAGCATCTCAGAGAAGGGCTTCACAGATCTGCTGTTTTGGAGCTTACAGAAACAGCTCACAGCTCTGCTAGCAGCCGAGTTAGCTCTCACATCCACACAAGTGGCATTAATCTCTGGAAACGTGGCACGGACAGAATGCTTTCCAGCAGTGACTCCTGAAAAAGACAGATCTATCCAAGGCTGTAATACTCAAATAGCTCCTGGAAGTAAGGTTACTCCATCCCCTGGCTGGCTCCATTCTGCAGCAAAGCACACCAGGCTGCCCTGGAGCCCTGCTTATTCAGTATGTGAGGTGGGCAGAGCACAGTGCACTGCAGCTCTCAGGGCTGAGCACCAACCACACCTAAGCACCCGTGACTCATTAACCAAGCAATGCATGAGCATTAGCCATACATCATAAACCCGGATTCAAGAGCTGTCAGCAGCTCAGCCTACTCCGCATGCCGGTCAAGAAGCCCGTGGTTTTACAGCCTAAGTAGGCCTGGGAAAGACAAGGTTAACCAAATCAAGAGGTTTCTGACCTGCCCCCTGCAACTCCATCTGCTGGGACAGAGGAGACACTGCCAGAGTGACTCACAGCACACTTTTCACTTTGTCACAGCAGTTCTGTCCTTTCCTGCTTGTCAAGCACAGCTTCCTCCTTTGCCAGAACAATGAAGGATCTCTCAACCTCCTTCTCAACTTGCCTCTTTCATCTCTTCCAAACACAGACAGACAGAAGTTGCCGTCATCCTCTATGCTGAAAGCTGCTCCTCGTGCACCACCAAACCATGGGGGAGATGTGATGACCACGGTTGTTTTCAGCACTTTTTGGCTTTCCCATCTGTGCGAGCAGATGAGAGGCACACTGATAGCAAGGCTGGGGCAGGGCACTGCGCTGCCTGCAGCACAGCCAGGGAAGCTACCCTAGAATGGCAATTGTAACCAAGCAGTACACGTTCCCTTTCAGCTCCTGCAAAATAACCCATCTTATATCTCCAGTCCACTACATGAAAAAATAAAAAGCATCCCATGCCACATGGAAATTATTAAGTCAATAATCAACCAAACTCTCCTTAGCTAAGTGGGAACTCCAAAGCACACTTAGCACACAGCATATAAAACACCAAAACAGACTGTACATGATGAGGTGTATCTTGCTTACAAATTACATGACTTTGTACCATGGGTGAAAAAGTTAAGCATGGCCCTCTCTTCAAAATACAGAGGAGAAACTTCACATCCATCCACCTCACTGAGATGTCCCAGATGGGCAGAAAGGGAAACACCACCACACACCGGAGCACAGCCCTGTGCTGGTGCACAAAGATGTACTTCAGTGTGTTTGAATGGGCTGGTACAGGCTTACCTCTGACCTGAAGTGACTCTTAGTATCTTCTTCAATTCTCATCTGAGCCAGTCCTTTCCAGCAAGCCTTCACCTCCTGTGTAATCCAATCCAACAGCTGCCTAGATACCAGACAATAGCACTGGGCAGTTTGCACAGACACCTGAGACTTGCCAGCAAGCAGGTGAGCACGGCAGAGGGCTCCCACAGGCAGCTATGGCTCAGGTGCTCCTCGCTGCTCAATAGAAGGATCCAAGGGCACACAGCAGAGCTCCCTTTCTCCCTCTTTCCCCACGTTACCCTTTCCATTACAGGACGGCTGTGAGAACAGCCTGCAGAGCCAGCAGCAGCGCTGGAAACAGGACAGAGAGAGCAGCTGGTGCTCAGAGAGCAGCACAGCCGGCAGCTCCAGGGCACAGAGCAGGGCACAAAACAGGGCACGGCTGCTTATTTGGGCGTCGGTTCTTCCCGGCACCCGTCAGCAGGCGCTCCATCTCAGCCTGCGGGCAGAGGGGCTACGCAAAGGGAAAGCAAAAGGAGCGCCGAGCCAGCAGCACACCGCGCTAACACACCAGCCCCCGAGCGTGCCCCTGCGGGACCCCAGGACGCCGGGCAGCTCACCTCCGCGCCGCGCTCCATCCCGCCGCGCACGCAGCCGCACGCCGTGCAGCGGGGCAGCGCGGCACCGCCCGCACCTGGGGCTCGTCCGCAGCGAGCGAGGCGAGCCGTGCCGGGCCGAGGCCCGAACAAGCCCGGACAAGTCCCACGGAAGCCTCTCCCCCCGCTGCCGGCTCGCGCGGCTCCAGCCCCGCCGCCCGCCCCGGCTCAACGCGCGGCGGCGAGGGCCGGCTTTCATCTCCCCCGAGAGCCACGTGGGGGTGAGCGCGGGACTCGCCCTTAGCCAAGGGACCTAAGGCAGCTTCGGACACATCGCAGCCCGTGACGAGGCTACCGGGGCTCGTGCTGCGTCCATCGGCCGCGGGGGAGCGAATCTCCCCCTGCCAGCCCGCCCCGAACCGCGATCCCGGCTCCCGTGCGAGGCTGCGGGAGGGCCGGGGCACCTCGACCCCCAGCAGCCGTTCATTGCTGTCGCGCAGCGGATGCCAGAACGTCCCGCATCTGCTTCCTCTCAACCCTGCCGCTTTCAGTTCCTCCAGATGAAGCCTTTGCTGCGCCGTTGGTCTGCGGGCCGCTCCGAAGGTTTTATTTATTAAAAAGGAATTAAATCTGACAAATCGCGCTCTTGCAAGCTCAGCTGGACCCCGTCAGGCTCCACCGACCGAGCTGTACTGCCCCAGCACCGCACGGCCTCCTGCTCTGTCTGTACATTAGGAAAAGAAATTTGCAAGTTCCCTATTTTGGGAAGAGGGGCAAGAATAAAAACGTTTATAAAACAGGCTCAAGCCCAGACATTTACCATTCTCCCTTAGATTCTAAGTCCTCTTGGCCAGAGTGACGAGCATAGAGGAGAGAAAGTCAGTTCTAGAAGCAAGAAAAGGGCTGAATGTAGGAGAAAGTTTGTGCCCAGCTGCCCCAAAATGCCCAGCATCTCCCTGTTAGCAAGGCAAGGATTTGCCAAGGAATGAGAAATGTCTTATCTCTGCCTCTAAGCTAACAATACCCACAGCTTTTATATAAACAAGTAATTACTTGCTGGCATATTTACAAACAGCAATTGATCGCACCTTCAATTTAGAAAGTGCCGCAAACACCAAAGCTTTCAGCAGAGGTCAAGTGCCCCCACTCAGCAAGGCAGTGCCCAGCAGAGCTGCTTCTGATAGCCCAGCTGAACACAGAAAGCTTTCAATAATAATAATAATTAAAAAAGGCAACAATAGGTAGAAAGATGAAAGGTGGCTGAGGGAACCACACTGAGACAGCTTGGATTAATTTCTACTCTTGTGTGCATGAAATTACTTTACCCCCAGCCATTCTGTGCTGTGATCCCCTGGTCCTGTAGAGCAGCCATCCATCCCTGCACCGCCTCACCCAGGCTGCAGCTGCGGAGGAGCATCCCCAGGTGCAGCCCTGAGGCTGAGCCAGCTCCAAGCTGCATACTGGCTCCTTGGGGTTGGCATTATGGTATCACCGCAGGTTAAGGCAGGCATGGAAGCTACCTCTGAATGCAGGGTTTGAAGCCAAATGCTTGAGATTTGGCAAGCACAGGTGGGCATCAGTCTGACATAACCCAAGGAGGTCTAAATGCTGTGAATACATTTTATTTGCAGCCACCACAGAACAAGGGAATTCTGATGGCTGCCCGGACAGTTCAGACGCTTCATAGTTGAATAGAAAGATTAAGCTTAACAACCTCATTAAAGTGCACATATCTGGAAGCCAGCAATGCAAGGCTTTTCACAGGCATGCTGGCACCATGGCTGAACAGTTTCTGAAGGCAGACTGGCGTCCTGCCCCACGAGAGGCAACTGCTGCCTCTACTCTGAAAGAGCTGTCGCCACTTCAGAGCCATAATCCTTCCCAGGCTCATAAAGGATGGGTCTCACCAGTGGAAGCTCTCCAGAGCTCAGAAAGCAGCTAACAGATGTAGTTACAGCTCAGCTTACACTTGATGAGAGTTTAAGGCCCTGTGACTCTTAAGGAGCACTGGAACCCATCTCACTGACAGTGAGCGCCCTTACTGCTAAACCAAGCTGCCTTCAGGCAACCTGCTTACAGGGTAGGAAGCACTTCTTAGAGAGAAATGCTGAATGCTGCTGCTCCACGACTGCAGCTGCACATCTGCAGCAGATAGAGGCAGAAAAACCCTGGCTGAAGGCCAACTGCAGAGATGCAGCTTCAACTAAACAGAGAAACTCCGACAGGACGATAGGGACTGAAATTCAGTAGCTAGCTAATAGTGGTTTATTTAATTTTCAAATCAAGGTGATTCACCTTTCCAGCATTCTGGTTCAGCCCAGCAAGCTATTAGACTAGCTAAATGATTTATTGCTGCTCAGCTGTCAGATTACTTCAGTGGATCCCTTCCATTCTCAAACTCCAAAGAACTATGATACAAAAGCAGATTTACCTGAACTCATACATTACGTCCACAGTTATCCCTAATCACAATATCATGCATTAATTAAAAGCTTGTACTGCATACAGACACTGTAGGTTTCAGTGCCAGCTAAGAAAGATACATACGTGCAGGGGGATTACCTACTCTCTCCATAGAGTGCCAGTTTGTTCATCTCCATCCTGTATCCAAGACATGACAACACCACACTGCCACTGCACCTGCCAAGGGCAAAACAGTACCATCAGATGGCTGCAGTTCTCCACACTACCTCGGTGTTTTCTTTAAGATCACAACCGCTCCCCATCCATTCCAGCCTATCCCATCTAAAGGTACCACTACAGATTCAGAAGTCACTAACACATGATATCTCTCCCCTTAAAAAGGACCTTCCTTTAACATATATGCAACAAAGTCTTTGGTAAACAGGTAAAGAATTCAGGCTATCCCCAAGATACATTTCCGAGTCTTCTTCAGAAGAGCAGGTAAGCACAGCAGGACTCTGCAAATGTCCACTTCTGCCAACCATAGAAACCATTTGCTTTAAATGCAGCATTGGTCTGATAATAGACATAAATACTGCATGTACAACAGCATTTATTGCGCTCACAGTTGTATTTATTATATAAAGAATTCATGCCTACTCAACAAGCCCTTTGGCATTGTCTCATGAGCACTTCCCAGAAGCTAAGTGTAAGATGGCTGAAACATAGCTCAAGGTCTTCATACAAACCTGACAAACCACAATAACCTGTTTTGCATCTGCCTCTGTGGAAATATCTTGATTGGAGTCTAAGTCAGGAAACTTCAGCAACAAGTGAATGGGAAAGGCCTCTAACTGCAGCGTCATATGCTTGAACAAGTGCCCTCAGTTTATCTCACCATACTTTCATCAGAGATGGATTAACTGTCTGTGTGCACAAGCTCATAGCCTGTGTTATCAGGAGTTAACACAAGTATCAGCTCAGTGAGAGTGTGCTACCTGACTCAGATACCTCTTTATTTGCCATTGTCTGAGAGCATGAAGACATTTCATCTGCCAGCTGGACCTGAAATAACAGCTGGGGTCTAAGAACATCATCGCTTCACTCACTGCTGAAGTTTTACCTGTAGCAATTGAGTGGATGAAGGCTGGAGACCAGGACTCATTAACCATCCAGAACTTGAACATAAGCCTAAGAGAAGCTGCCAGAGGAGGACAGCCCAGTGACCTGGCAGCTCAGATACAGATCCAGCTCTCTTGAGCTCCTTTGGACACTGTTTCTCCATAGGCTATCTGCTGGTGCAGGTGCACATGCGTGCATATGCATACTTTGTAAAGGGTAATTATGGCTAATGAGACGGGGGCAAAGTCTCTTCTGTTGCACAGCCATCAATCCAGAGCAAAAGTGACTGGTATCAGTGAATATACTGCTGCTCAGCAGATGCACTGCAGACACAGCCTCCACCACTACCCTTGGAGCAGTGCAAACATGAAGCCTACGTTAAGCTGAGGAAACATTTAGTAATTCTTTCAATCTAAGTAACAGCTTCTACAAAGAGCATCTGTTAGGGATGCTAGACAGCTGTTCAAAGTGAAGCAGTCTGCTATGCTGCAGCAGAAAGCTAAGCTAGCATGGGAGAAAGAGCCACGGAGTAGCACAGTGATCATTTCTATTATTCAATTTCCTGCAAGCCTAAAGAAACCTTTCCAACAAGCCATGCCACATATTTCTATTCTCCATACCATAACACCAGCTAAAGAACAAGCTTAGCACTACAGAAACCAGATTCAGGATTAGAAAGACCTACCTCCTTTCCCAGGATGAGAAAGGCTGCAAAACTGGTAACACAGATTTTCAAGATCTAAAGCTGCAAGGAAGCAGCAACAGTCCCACAGCCCAAGAAGTGTCCCCATAGGAAGTTACAGCTGCATCTATAGTCTGAATAAACTCCCAAGTCCTCTGCATATAAACATATTCCTATTTCCAATTCATAAAAGTCTAGAGGAGAAAATGAACCAGATGAAGAGCTGAAACATCTAACAGTGAGCATCTGACATTAGAAGAAGCAAACAACTGAGTCTGCAATCAGGTATTAGTGAGTGGAGAGGGGCAGCTCCCAAAGAGGTCAGCACTGTTCCTCTCTGTCTTTGGCACACAGGCTGCTCTGCCACCCTGACAGCATCATGCCCAGACAGTTTTGCTTTAAATTTTACATTCATGTTTCAAGTCTGTGTGGGTTCTAGTTATAGGCAGACAAAAATAGGCTTGCAACAGTCACCTTCTCTGTATTTCCGGGGCCAGTAAGTGTTTTCTTTAAAGAAAAGGTTATGTGAAGAATGAGCACAACTTTCACCTAACTGCCATGGAACAAAGCCAGTATGAAACAATTCTTTTGTATTCAGAGCAGAGGAAAAAAATCACATAGAACAAGCACACCTGCCAGTGCTGGGTTTCCTTTTGCCTCACATACAATGAAAAAGTAACAAAATGAACTGCTGGAGCTCTGGCAGCAAGAACAGAAAGACTGTGATGAGGCAGAGCTCAGTGAGCCTCCCCGGCCCCTGTGTCCTGGCTGCCCACGTCTGGCTGCACAGATGGTACTGCAATTGCCAGCTGTGCTGGGTTTGAAAAGACAACTAACCAGTCAACATGGTGGATGAATGTATCTATAGATATCTCAGTAGTCATTTATGAAAGCATGTCTCATGTAAGAGTGAAGAAATATGATATTTAAGATACTTTATTTGAAAGATGACTTCACAGGTGATGGTCTAATGTAGCAGTTACCCCTACTTACCATGTGCTAATTAGCTTTCCCCATCAGAACACAGCAGCTCAGGTACATTACACCCATGCACTGCCTCATTACATAGCCAAAAACCTGTTAGACATCACCAAGAGCATCATCTCCCAGAAGCTCCTTGTCTCCAAGGACACCAGCAAATTCCTTGCATTTGATGGACAATTAGGCCTCACAATAACCTGTGAGCATTTCCCTGTTTTGCAGAAACAGAAGCAGAACAATTAGCAGAAGGAACCACAGTAATTCAAGCACAGAGCAAGGGATGAAGATCCAGGCCATCAAGTATTTCCAGTAATGACTGAAGCATCTGACTGCTCCATCTGAAGCACCCCATCCACTCTGGTGTCTTGGTGGCCTTGCTCAGCCGTGCACCAGTTGCAAAAATCAGGATTTTCCTCTGATTGTCTCTCTGCCTGCTGATCAGATATAAACTGAAGCAAGGACACACACATACCAGCTTTCCATATGCCACACAGCAAAAGGCATGCAGAAATAAACACTGGGTGCAGCTATACCTCCACACATCAACATGGTTTGCAATGGCCCTGCTAGAAAGGACTTGTGCCAGATGGACTGAGACACTGAAGCTCCCAGCCAGGCAAAAGCCCAACACTGAGGCACTCTGACATATTCTACTTTCCTGCAATGCAAATGCTGTCCCTGGAGACTCAAGCAGGAAAGCTGAATGACACAGCAGTGATGTTACTCCTGTAACAGCAGACAACTCTTCAGACAGCCTCTGATCTCCTCCAGAACCACGTCTCTCCTCCCCAGTGTTGCACTCACACATGAGGGCAGGGCCTGGGTGGCGCAGGGATCCTGCTCATTAGCTGATGGAGCAGATGAAGGAGCAGATGAAGAGCAGCAAGCTGAAGATCCAGCAACAGATTAAAAAAACATAAGATGACAAATGGCAGACTTTTGTCCTAAGGTCACGAGAGCAGAGTCACAAGAAACTTAAGTCATTCAGTCAACTCCCTTGGGTAGGGCGAGGGCTAACCACAGATCACTAAGTTCGTTAGCATTTCCTCCACTTTCTTAGCATGCATATCAATACCTGACTTACCTCCTGCAGAAAAGGAGGAGAGCAGGGTCTCCATCAGTCTCTTGCATGGCTTTACATGAAAATACTTTCCAATTCTCTCATTCAATTAATCTTTCCTTAGCATTTACCCTGTCAAGCATCCAGCAGGGACTGAACTAAGAATAGTAGCCGAGGTGAAGGACAGTGCTTGCTGGTGGGATTAGCTGGAGCAATTACAGGTAGCAAATCTCTGCTATTCAAAGGCTTTATCATTAAGCAGCAAGAGATATGACTCTTCTTGGTGGGGGATTTTTTTTTTTTTAATTAGAGGAAGGTTGACAGAGCACAGAGCAGCTGCATGCATGCGACTCTGCATACGGCTGCCTCCCTCTGCTGGGGGACAGGCAGTCAGCAGCCCCTGAGGCATCACAACATGCATGTTCATTCCATGGTAGACGTTCCACCAGGGCTGCAGGCACCCAGGGTCACAGGGTTGCAGCAGTAAGGATGAGTGCAGATGCAGGAGTCCTTCAGAAGCACAGCAGGGGTTGCTCATCATGCTTTTTCCTACCAGTTCACAAGGTGAACAGTCGCTCTGCTCAAGCTGTTCAAGAAATCTTTCCTTCCTCCCTCTTTAGATTCCCAGATTGCAGGTATTTATTTTTGTTGCATGCTTCACATCTGCAGAAGAAATGAAACTGCCAGCCAGCCAGCAATGAGGTCCAGTTTGGATGCCCAGGTTGCAGAGCTGCATAGGGAGGGAAGTCCGTGCAGCAGCATCTGCCTTCACAAATAGGCAACTACACAGGGCCAGCAGCGATGACATCTCTCTCTTTACCCTGGCCACACTTCCTGTACCACTGCTGCAGTACCATGACTCCTCTTGACATGACTCCCATACAATAAGTGCTTTTCCTAAATCAGTCTTCAATTCCCCACACATTTCTGCAGCTTGGAGCCCATCCAGACAGTGCTGCACCGAGCAGCCATCAAGAACAGAACTGCAGCAGTTCAAAGCTTTTGAAAGCATGCATGCAGAGGTGCCCGCATCCTTCTTGGCTGCAACTGCAGCCCTTCAGGATGCAGAGAAAGAGCTCAGCTACAAATCAAGCTGTACAGGCACACAAATGCCAGTGCCTTGTTCACAGTTCTAGTGGCTGTTTTTAGATATTGTGCCATGCAAGTTGTTTATACAACAAAACACACCAACGTTGCCAGTAACTGGGCTCTGCATTAAGAGCTTTGTTACCAGAAGCACTCATCCCATGTAAATCTGAGTCGGTTTCTTAAAATAGAGAGCCTGAAAATAAACATCAGCTAAGTATTAATATCGTGAATGCTATCTAGCAGCAGAAACACATTCATCGCATACATGTTCAACTTGGACACTGTATAGGAATGGTCAGAACAGGCAAAATTTGATATTGCAAGTTTTTCCTACATCTCAACTCCCCTGCAAACTTTATTTCTCCCATGATAAGCAATTATTTTATTAACGCTGCAACAAACTGCACATACGTTAATTTAAGCAAGTGTCCCCTCCCTATCACAATATTGTGACTGCAATATGAGAAGTTAAAGGTTAACATTAACCATTCAAAGGCCTTACCATACCTTCCTGTAACTCCTTCCAGAGCACGGCAACTAAACGCTGCTCTGCCCGCAGGCTGTGCCGCAGGGAGGTCCAGCTTGGAAGCAGCACAGTAGGACATCCCCTTGGAGAGCACTCAGAATTCCGCAGACTGCAGCTGGCCCATGGAGCGCTGGGATCATCTTCTACCCTGAGCTGCTTCAGCTGCAGTTCTTCCAGGAGGGGCAGAACAGGTATTCTGGCTGCGTGGCCTGCAGGATGCCACATTCTCTGCAGTAATCATATATTTGTTGGGGCTGGAGGTGGGCAAAAATGGGCTATTTTGAATTGAAGAGATTCAATTCCTAGTAGATAAGATGCATGAATTGCCATTTATCTTGTCTCAGTCCAGACACCCTGCGCATGCTGCAGCAACAACAGTCCAAGTGTCACCTGCACTGCATCAGCAGTTATCCATCTCCCTGCTCTGCACTCCTTTACCACCAACATGCCGCTATGCGATGCGCTGCATCCATCACTTCAGTCCCCAGAACACTAAAGCATCCTGACTCAGGCAGGTGCAGAGCAGATGCTGCAGTGGTGGCTCAGCACCCAAGTTCAGTTCATTGCTTTGCTGCTTCTTCATCGTGGCTGCTACTGAAATTGCTATAATAAAACCCCTCGAGGAGATGCCCACAGGCAGCACCATCCCTCACTGCAACTGAAGGACATCCAGGAAAAGGACACTGCATTCTACTTGCAAACAAAGGGCAAGGGTCTTGGCCAACTCAATTGCTAAATGACTGTGGGGGGAGCAGAGGACAGGGGTTGGCTGTCACAGTGCTGGCAGCAGCATCTTTCAGTTGTTCCCCCCCACTTCCCTGCAATGTCCTTTGCTGAAGAGTTCAGATAGGGCTTTTGCTGCAGTGCATCAAAGAGAGGGTGACTTGCCAGCAAACCACAAAGAGTTCCCTCCTCTGCACTTCTCCCCCACCTAACCATAGCAGAGGAGCTGACACGTGGTAATTGGAGGCTGAAGGACTGCCTCACCTGTCTGCAGGTCCCAGTCTCACTTGTACCACCCCTCCCCTCCTCTAAACTCCTCCAGGTACACTTAAGGATCCTGCTCAGTTTGACTCTTTGTGTGCCGTAGCCTCATTTACACAGCTTCTCTGCAGTGCACCTCTTCCCTGGGAGATGCTGCTTCTAATGTCTGCATGGGCAAGAAGGCCTCAGAGCCAGGATCATATCCCAGTATTCAGCCTGAGGTCCATTCTCTCATGGCTGCGACCCCATCCTAACCCACAAGCTTGTTCACGGCCCAGGTTAACCCACAGATGGGTTTCAGTGCAGTTTCCTCCTGCCTTCCAGTTCAAGGACATTTGCTCCATGCCCATCCTTGCCAGGAGAGGTTCAAGAGTTGTTCTGAAGCACAGCAGGCACTCGAGCACTTTCACAGAAGGCACAAGGAGACAGGCTGCACGTTCTGCTGCCGACAGCACTGCTGCAGTGGCACAGCAGTTACTTCCACCAAAAAAGTAGATTTGTCACAATGCACAGAGTTGCACTTAGGCATCCCCTATGAGAAGGGATGCGCAGGGAAGCATTTCTGAGCTTGGGAGCTATAAGGCACCTCAGGGATGGCCCCAACCAACATCTTCCACGCTGTTCTTCCCTGTCTGATCGCAACCTTCAAATCTGAAAATCGCTCCCCTTTATCCCCCTCAGTTTAATCAAAGTGTATTTAATCAGATGACTCTCCATCTTCTTTGAATGAAGCTACTGACAACATACTTAGGACTGATGCTAAACTGAAATCCACATATTGTAATCTCAACTTTTTTCACCAACAATTCAAGGTCAGCACCTCATTCAAGGCCAATTCTGTGCTCTTCTTGAATATCTCATTGAGCGAGGACCTCATTTTGTTTTCACAGGATTCAACAACTTTTGCTGCTAAACCAAGTGTGGCATAACTTCAGTGAGTATATCCTTCATTAATTTGGTTCCTTAAGAACAGAGTACTTTCTGTTCATCACATGTAAGCTTTTCAAATGAGGTAAGCTTCGCCCTCAGTTTATAAACAGTTATTTTCTGCAGAATATTGATGCAAATTAAAACCCATTTAGATTTGCCAAATTTCAGTTCTTGCTCACTCAGCAGTAGGGACTCTCCCTCCTAAAAAGACCAGTTGTCTGAAAAGCAGGGGAAAGGCACAAGGAGGGCAGCTGAACAGCAAGCCTGCTGCAGCTCGGCTCTCCCAGCATAATTAGAAATTCTAACGGTTGAGCTGGAAAAATTACATCTTAAGGACATTTATGCCCAGGCATAGAAATAGAGGGGGGAAAAAAAAAACAACAAATATTAAGATTCCTGGCACATGGGAATTCTTGTGTTCACATGTCAGACGGGGATGGGCTGAAAGCAATTTACAGCAGCTGGTAAGGCTTTTTAATACACTGGTGCATCACACTGCACAACTGAGACAGCCAACAGCTCCTCCGCCCCCTGCATTCCCCATCACTCCACATTCTGCAGTGCAAGAGCCAAGTGGAAGAATCTGCAGAGGTTTTTTTAAGAAGCAGCCTCTCTCCTTTGCCCCACTCCAAACCTTTCAAGTTTGTGGAAAAAATGGGCAGAAGTGCTGAACTCCTGACGGGTATTGAGGAAGGACAGGGTTATCTTCCTGAACCAGCACTGCCAGGGGCTCTCCAGGTGGGCTCCAGTAGCAGTTTTTAAATTCTCCTTTGTAGCAGACAAGGGACCCTTCCTCATATCACCTCAATTTCTCCTCTCAAAACCAAACCTCTTGCAAGAAAGCAATTCGCAGCAAGTTTTCTGCAGTGCCACATAATACCCAGGGAGCGTATATTAAATTAGGGGGGGGCAGGGGAAAAGAAGTACATTATCTTGGAAACAAGCAGGATTTGTAGAGCCTGTCATACATTCTGCTATTGCAGCACACCGCATTTGACAAAGCACCATCAAGGGCAAGAGTTAAACTGTAGGCATACCCAAATATTTAAAGGATTCGTGCCTTTTGCAGTGGAGCACCACACAGAATCCATGACCTTCTCCTCCAAAAATACATGCTGTCATTTGACCCAGTCTTTCTTAACCATTTTGATACCAGCCATTGGAAATGGATAACAGAAAAAAAATCACCATTTAAGTCCCACTCATTAAGCACGTGGTGGAGCAGACTGCCTGAGCTCTGTGCCAGTGCTGGCCTTAACCAAGAAGAATTTGGTGTGGCAGATCTTTAAGCTCACGAACCCCAAGAGCAGGCACTGGTGATAATCCTCCTTACAAGTTATAAAGCTAGCACTTCTTTCAAGATACCTTACACAAAAACCAAACAACCAGCAGTGGCAGCCAGGCAGCCCAAATGCTAGAACTTGTTCTAGCATTAACAGCAGCCAGAAAAACAAACAAACCGCTTTCCAGAACAGAGATGGGCATTAAAAGAGGAAATCAGCCAAAATACAGCCTTCCACCAGATGCAGCAACATCTAGATTTCAGAAACAATTTATACACTGACTCAGGCTTTTCAGTGCACTGACATGTTAAATTCATTCTTTCTGGATCTTTATCACAGTGGATTACCGTGGGCATGGTACAGAAGTCTAAGGTGGTAGTAGAGGTTCTGTGAGCTCCTCCTATGGCTGAATGTGGACTGAAGATGCCTCAGGTGCGCAAAGCAAGACCTGCTGGTGCAGCATCGGATGTGACGGGGCATCGGGTGCACCCTCCTTCCTTCCCTCTCCCTGGCACTCAGGTGTTGGCTCATCTTTTGCAACCCGTCCTCCCATTGCTCAGCACTGAGGGGTTCTTTGCCCTTACTTTGCCTTCAGTAGTACATAATCAGTTGTACTTCACCTGAAGAAATCATCACAGGATGACACTTAAGCACAGGTTCCCGTGCAAAACGCACAAGCCTCCATTCAGCTCATTTCTGCCCTCTGTGATCATTCTGGCTTTCCATATCTGGTACAGCCATCCTGTCAGATTATTAAGGAGTCCTTTCAAAACCATCTTGTGCTCACTTAAGAGAGCTGAACTCCAGAGGAGGCAGCCATTTCCCTGGCAGTACCCACGCTTTTGTGACTTCTAACAATTCTGATGCAGCCTGTTCTCCTGTTCAATTTGAGAGCAGTTTATTGTTTCTGCAACTTTTTTTGTTGTAAAGGCACAGACTGATACACTTTCATGCTAGTTGCCTTCACAGCACCCATAGCTTGGAGCAACCCATCACCTTCCTTAGCCCTCAGTGATTTCTACCAAGCCTGACATTAGCTCAGTTACTAGTTTTGCTCCCATTCCAGCAGTTAGAGTGGTTCTTCAAAAAAGCCAAACTTAGGCATAAGAACTTCAAATGAAGTCTTTTAACTCATTAACATGACGACATAAGGAAAAAGTAACAGCCTTAGCAAGCTGAGACTTCTTGCCTCCGCATCACAACCAATTTGAGGTTCTCTATCACTTCAGCTCTTGATTTACATCACACAAAGTTAAAGGTTTGCTCCTTACATTATCTGTGATTCCTTTTGCACCCTCAAGACAGAGGCCAGAGAGCTCTGATGGAATCCCCATAAGTTTCATGGCACGTAATACTTTGCAGCGGACGATGCCCAGCCGCTCCTCTACCATCAGCCTGCACTGCATGACCTTGAGAGATGGAGCTCTGGTCCCAGCTTCCCTCCTCTGCCATGAGGGTAATGCTTACCTTTCCTATAGATCTGCCTGACTTTCCCCAGTCCTTGTGCAAGTCTAAGATAAGAAAACACCATAATTATAGATGTAATCAATGTAAATACGCACTTACCACTCAAACAAAATTGTAGACAATTGCCTCTGCCTCAGTGGGGCCAAGAACACCCTTCCTGGTGGTGAGAGACATCACTAAAAAAGGGCAAGCCAAATACTTGGTCATTTCAGGCACTGCTAATGTCATCCAGCAGCAACTCCACAGCAGCCCCAGGGACCTAACATGGGCAGCGCGGTAACGACCAGCTGCTCAGTAGCTTCCCCCCTCCGACATGGGTACACAAAATGAAATCCCTACCTACAGGGATTTCAGCACAGCTCACTGCACTGCTATTTCAACAGAATCGGTAATTGCACAAACTGCATTTTTTCCCCCTTCCCCCATTAATTCGTACAGCTACAAAGTCTGTGGGATTGGCAAGAAGGTACCTTGCAGTTAGCAGAGGTGGTTTTAAAACAGGGAAACGCAAGTTGCTGCCAAGCACCTCCATGTCCAAGTGAATTTTTATACTTTGCAGGTATAAACGCACTCCTCACACCATTAGCAAATAGCACGAGGAATGCACACTTCTCCCAGAAACGCGAGTCATTTTCCTGGAGCAAAAGGCTGCGCTAAGGCATTTCCAGGTTAAATTTAACTTTTGAAGGCATTCATGCTCGGAGGGCACGAGACCACCCTGCCTGGATTCGCACGCTGCCTTCTCAAGGCCGGATCGGCAGACACGAGCACACAAGGACACGGCAGAAGGGCGCCGGAGCCGCGGTGTGCGCCGGGCACTGCGGGACTCCCTCAGCCCGGCGCCGGGGCACGGGGAGGGCGGCCGGGGGGCTGCGGAGCGGGGCTGGGGCGCCCGGCGGGGCTCTGCGGCGCGGGGGGAGCGCCGGCTCCGCCGCACCCTTAAAGCCGCAGGATCCTGCGGGCTCCCGTTTCCCCTCCGCCCCCCCCCCCCCCCCCCCCCCCCCCCCCCCCCGACCCCGATCCCGCCGCTCAGCCCCCGGCTGAGGGGTGACAGAGCGGAGAGGTGCGGGAAGGAGGGGGATGCAGGAAGTTTCCTTTCGCGAAGTGCTGCATCAGCAGCGAGCCGGCGCGTCCTGATGCACTCCTGCAAAGGCGCTGCAGCTCAGCACGGGGCTCGGACTGCAGCACAACTGCACCAGCCCAGCGGCACTGAAATCCCACCACCTGACTGGAGCAGCCATCGGCAGAGAATGCAGAAACAGAGCTCCCGACGAGTAATTGCAGTGGGTTTGATTTGCTTTTCTTTTTTTTCTTATCGTTTAAAAAGCAGATTAAAATAATAATAATAATTTGTTCCGGTTCAGCCTCCCTCGCGTCGGTCCCAAGGAGAATTGAAAAGGTAGAAAGGACATTAAATGGATTAAGTGCAATTAGCAGTCACCCACCATAAGTTGGACTTGGTTTAATCTCACATCAATTAGAAGAGAGAAGGAAGGATTTCCCTTTAAAATGCCTCCTTCCTAAAAAAAAAAAAAAGGAAACAACAACACAAAAAGCATGCAAAGGAAAGATGTCCCACTAAACCAGGTTAGGAAGCCCTCCTTCCCTCCCTCCAAAGTTGCCTCTCTTACCCCCACATCCACTCTGCAGAGCTCTGCTTTCTCAGAGATGAAGTGCTGTCTAGAGCAGCAAAAGTTGCAGACTGCTGCTCCTGCGAGGGAGGCAGGACCTGGCATAAGTAGTGCCAGACGGGTCCTCGCACTGAAGCGATGCCGGGGGAGCCCGGAGCTGCTCAGACAAGCAGGGAAAAAAAAAGGGGGGGGAGGGGGAGTTAAAAAGTCTTAAATCCCTGACACTGCAAGAACCCTGATCCTATAGGATCGTGTCTGAAAAGCAAGCGCTCGCTCTCTGTACAGCCCCATTTCCTGACGAGGCAGAGACTCGTTGATTGCCTGCTGGGTTTTCTCACCTGGTGATATTGCTGTTTGCAAGGGAAGAAATGAAAAGCGAGTCAGACATCTGCAGATGCCTCTCAAGCGTGCTCTGCTCCCACCTAAGCCCGTCTGAATTTGGGGGGCAGGCTGGAACCCGTTCAGGAGCCAGCATGCCTCGGGCAGACAAAAGCTGGGAAGGTGCAGAGAGAACGCCCCAACTTCGCTCAGGAAGGACAGGACGCGAGAAAAAGAACGGAGGATTTGCCCTCCCTGTGGTATTGCCAATGCAGGTCTTAACCAAATCAAAAATCTAGACAGAAGCTGCAAGTATTAGTATTACATGTGAAAAGCTGTCATAAAATTAACAAACATGCCAAGAAGCACACGGCTTCCACAGACATCTGACAGGTCTCGTTTTCCTCCTGAGACGTAAGGCAGAGCAGAACCTGATCCAAAGATGTACTGCTAACTTCAGCAAAGCCACCCTGCCTTAAACGAGCTGAGGCCCAGAAAAGCCTCTTGTCCTGTGCAAATTTAATTCCTGCCCCTTACTGGATGGCAGGTTGCCTCATTTCTCTCTCAACTACTCCACTCACAAAGCCAGTGAAAGGTTACCTCTGATGGAGCTAGAAGAGCCCTGTTTTACAGTGGATTTGCTGTTTTCATGGCTGAGAGATGCAGCAAATCACAGAGACAACACAAGCCAGTCCATTCTCCTTGTGTTGCCTGAATGGGAAAGTTAGCACTATAGCCCAGAGAAGGGATTGCTGAAGGTCCCAGTGGTTTCTACTTCTGTTATTCCAGCTCCAGTGCTAAGCATAACAGAGAAAACAACTCACGCTCAAGGTTATGGCAGGATATTGCCATATCCAAGGGGACACAGCTGAACCAGGCAGCATTTGTAATATTTAAGTGCCCTGCAGTGAACGAGCCCTGGAATCAGTTGCAGAGTGACAGTTTTGAAACATGCTAATTTTTCATCCACATACTCCAATGCACCACAGCAAAACGCCAAGTGTACACGAGGGTCAAACTGAATTTACTGCTGCCTTTTGGTACCACTCTTGAAAGCTTTTGGATCAAGTTTTCAGATATGCTGATTAGCTTCATCCACGAGCCCTGGCACCATCTGAAAAACCTTTCCCTTCCTTTTCACCTTCATTGCTCTTCCATTTGGGGATTAGTTTTCGACTGGACCACCTGGCTGTTTCATAACCCAAATGCACAGGGTCCCTGTTTGTGCCAGGTAAGGTGCAGTGTGCAGATGGAGGTTTGCATTCAGCATGCAAGGCATCACTGACACTTGCTCGGGAGAGATCTAGCTTAGGATTCAGGGGACTGAGTCCTGCATCCACTTTTTACCACTACTGTCTGCTTATTACAGTAACGTATGCTTAATTCTCAACAATTTACAATGGAAGAGCAAAGAGAAAGCCGGGTACTCAGCTCAGTATTTGCAATTAGTTACACTTTGCTAACAGTATTATACTGCTGCAATTATTGCATGGCAGAGCATGGAGGAGATATACTCAGCATAAAGAAACCCACTTCCTTTGCAACTTTCAGAGACACCCAGAAGGCTAAAACCAGCAGCAAGAAGAGTATCCCCTGAATATCAAAGCCTTTTGCTGAGATTTGACATACGACTGCCAAGATTTGGAAACATTGCTTTATTTCAGTGTTTCACAATACTTCAAGGCCGCTCACCCTTCAAACCAGCAACACGTAGTTAATCTATAGTGGATAAGATGAGCAAAAACGCTGCTCTAATGAAACAAAGCTCCAATTGCAATACGCCAAAGAATGCACGGAGCAGCATACATCATCCCAACACTGCGCCAATTCACTGCTGCAACGCAGTCCATTAATAGCAACACAGTTATGCATCACAGTGCATTTCATTTTGTTATAGGAGGACAAAGATGTCACGATCAAGAAGGATTCCATCGTTAAACTATCAACTTAATTTTAATGTGGCATTGAGATAAGAGCACAGGGCTATCGTTTAGCCTTTGCTTTCCCATGCTGCAATCAGATAGCACAGAGAACCTTTGACTTTCCTCAGCTGTGTTCATGCAGCTCAGCTGTTCTGAGTGCAGCAGTGCTGGGCTGATCAGCATTTTGACATGCAGTGCACAGCTCCATGCTGCATTGTGCCATCAGGTGCAGCCTGGGCCACTCTTTGTTTTAGATCATAAAGGTGATTTCTAGAAGGTGGTTTTGCCTCCATTAAGTAGTTTCCAAAGCTTCCTGGACAGAAAAGTAACCATACTGCTATAGGAAGCCTGGTATGAATCAATGAGAAATCAGTGGAAGAGGGGGACACAGTCAAAGTGTTGCCCTGATAAAAACCAGGGCCTGAAGATGTGGAGAACAAAAGAGAAAAGCCCTGGCTAGTCTAGTTTAGGAAGCCTCCATTTATTTAAAGTTTTAATCTACCAGGAACGTGCTGTTTATATACTACTTGTGTTATTACTTTAAAGCTGAATCAATGTTGAACACTAGTTAGTAAAGAAACCGATTACCAGCAACGGGAATCAGTGTGCTGATTTCAGAAATTCATCAGCCAGTCAATATTTACTTTAGGTACTCTAATTCCAAACTAAATACATTTGCGGACCTTCAGGTAGCTCCATAATTGCAGTGCTCCCCACATTTTACAAACCAGAAGTGATTTCTCTCACACCCAATGCTGAAGTTCAGAGCACACCTGCACTGCTCAGTGGACAAAGCATTGCCACAGCACAGCCAGGCCTTCAGGAGCTGAGCACTGCAAAAGCTTGGGCACAGCCTGACAGCGACACAGCAAATTACCTGCCTCGTGCTTCTTTCCAGGATATATTAACCCCTTACAATATAGGCTGAGAAACACTGGAGTTCCAAATCAGTCTGAGAGGCACATGTGAAGCCTTCCACTACTGAAAGCTCTGGGTGAAGCTGCTCTATTTCCTCAGTCCTCACGCAAAAGAGAAAGCTAACATTCCCCTACGTTACAATGAACAAAAACAATTAGTCTTACAAATTCCAAGCCTCCTTTCTAGCCCCACTCAGCCCCAGACCAAATGGGAGACTGGAGGCAGCTTGTCTCAGAACAGAAATATCTGGGGAAGGTGCCAGCCCTTTATCTTTCATCTGATGACCAAGCTGATGAGAGCATCACTTTGGTAGAACAGAAAGTAGGCACAGCTGAATTGATCAGTGCTGTTCCAATTCAGTTTGAGCACGTGGTGAAGATGAGCTCTCTTCTCACCCCCCAACTCCTGTTCCCTCCTCACTGCTGTGAAGTGCTCACGCTGCAGTTGCATCCCGGCTGCTGAGGGATGCAGACCGCATCCTTGCTGCGGCAGTGCTGCATTGCTGCTGAAGGACCCGCCTGGCGTCTGTGACAGAAGCTTACAGCAGGGCATTAAGTCATGTTTTATTCCCGTGGCTGCCTGAGGACAGCAGCAGAGAGGTAATTGCATTAGCTAGTAATGCCATTTACTCAAGCCTCCTAGCAAGCCAGCTGCATTAAGACACTTTGCTGTTCCACTCAGGTGGCACACCTGTGAGCCACTCACTGGCCACGATCTCTGCAGCTTAAAAGCCACAGTTTAAAAAAAAAAAAAAGGAGAGCAGACAAGCAATAGAACCAGAAGCTTTCAGTATTACTCTAATACTCTTTCACCTTGGAGTGTCTCAGCTTTACTTTGATGATAAGCTCTTTAGGAGCCAAGCTACCCGGGCAGAACCAGAGCAGCCAGGTCTTGGGAACAACAGCTGTCCTCAAAGCAACAGGCTGCTGTGAGCAGCGCTGGGTCAGCCCTCCAGCCTCCTAGCATAGCTTTAATTACTGTCTCTAAGCTTTTTCTTAAAATGGAATTTGGGGGATTTCCCTCTTTCAGGGATATTCTAGGCTTCCAGGGAGGATGTTTAACCATGCACTGTAGACCCAGAACTCATTAAGTACTGCAGCCACCGACCTGACCCTGGTGCCATAACGAAAACCCCTTCTCTTACTCTTTCCTACACCAGTTCGGAGACTGCTGTTATGACTTTTATCTTAGCACAGGCTGGTTTTCCAGAAGCCACTAGCTATTTTAACTTTATTTCCTAATAAGAACCCCAGCTGCTATACAGCTGTTCTTTATTGCTTCACAGCAGCAGTTAACAGCCTTACTCAAAGTCATACAAGCTTGCTAGGCCAGGCCTTCAGAGCTTTCCTAAGGCTTAATGTGCTCAGCCCAGCCCCAGACCAGGCTGCAGCAGCATGACCAAGCAGAGCTCCTGGCTTAGGGAGCAGCACATAAGTATTGCAGAATCAAAACTCTGCAGAGATTATTCACTCATTAGCTGTAAGTCAGTATTAGCAGGTGCCTTTGCAGAGCAATAGCTTTTAAGTACATTTCTAGGCTACATCATCACAAGCATGCCTTACCTCTCCAAGAGGTACAAACCCCCTCCTAGCCAAATTCAGCACTCTGCATCCTGAAACTAGCTTGGGAGAACAGCACTGAAAGGCAACTCATTCCCACTATACTCAACTCCAGTTTTACATTGCTTTTCCCATTCCCAATCTTTAAAAGCAAAAAAAAAAAAAACAAAAAAAAAAACCCACACCACTTCCAGTTGCTGTGCTCAAACATAGCCCTTACCTATAGCACATAAGAATTTCCCAAACTGATAAGCCAGGCTTGTCAGGTTACTGCTTCCTACTCCAAAACACCATCTCTTCCTACAGCACTTTTATTTGCTTGTAGAACACCTAGCTCCTTAACAGCCCATTCCTTGCTAACAAACCTTTATTCCTTTATTGGCATCACGTGTGTCAGCTGTCACACCGGACCTACTTCCCTTAAAGGAGCATGCAGCTGAGCATGCCTGAAAAGACACTGACAAAAGCATGTTTTCTTCTTGGCAAAAGAATGTTCTGATCCAAACCATCATCCAGATAAAATCTTCCTTGCCCCAAATTATGAGATGTTAGAGCTCCTTAATGAAAAAGCTGAGATATTTTTAACATGGTCAAAAAACCTATTTTATCTTGACCTTCAGCTCAGAAATAGCTGCACCATTTTTTTAGAGACAAGAAAGAAAGAAAGAAAGAAAGAAAGAAAGAAAGGAAGGAAGGAAGGAAGGAAGGAAGGAAGGAAGGAAGGAAGGAAGGAAGGAAGGAAGGAAGGAAGGAAGGAAGGAAGGAAGGAAGGAAGGAAGGAAGGAAGGAAGAAAAAGACTGCATAAAGCAGAGCCCCCACGTACAGTTCCTTCTTCAATCTTTAAAGTTTGGCATAGTAGCTAGCTGGAGACTCTCAGCACAAGATGTTAAACAACTGTCGCTGCTCACAACTTCCAGCTCTATCTGTAATAATAGCAGGCTCAAGTGAGCAGGCCCTCAGCTGTTCGTCCCATTCAGTCTGGCAGAGGCATGCAGGAGGGAGATGTGCACCTCAATCATTTCTGCTCAAGTAGATGGCAAAAGCCATTTTTTCTTCCAGGGCACAAAGCAGACCGTAACAGGGACTCCCATTTCCTACCGCCTGCTGCACCAGACTCAGATTAACTCCTGCAAGCCATGCAGCCCTGTCAGCAGGTCATTAATGGGTTAAGCACACAGCTATGGGATATAGCGTGGCTCCCCTAAGCTTCTTGCTAAGCATGCTGTGTAGTAACATCACACACTGTACTTAGGGGAGATCTCTGGTGCAAGACTGTTTTGTCCAGCTGGCTCTTTCAGATGTGTTATTTATCCCCTCCCCAAGCTGAATTTGTTAAATTTCATCACTTGAGCTTTGCTTGTGATCCACCCTCTGCTGGGTTTCAGAAATAGAGCCACTGCTAGAGGCACTGCACCCAGCCCAAAGCAGCACCGGTAACACAGGAAGAGTCACAAAGCAATGTGCAGTGTGAATGAAGCAGGGCAGACTGCTGTCTCCTTCAACCCTAATTTGGACCTGCATCCTGCAGGCAGACCTTGTCACCAGCACCTTCACAGTACCATGAAGGGTGCTTATGGAATTGGGCACACATACAGAAGGAGGGATGAGCCTCCAAAACAGGAGAGTAGAGAAGATTATGACATCAGGAAGTTACACTGCAAATATAATTCAGTTATATCACAAACACAAGCTGGTGTCACCTGTACTGAGAGCCCTGGTGCAGCACTGAGCCCAATGCTGGCAATCCCTGAGTCTGACTGCAGCCTGCTTGGATCTGAGCAACAGCAGCTGTGCAGGTTTCTCTATGCTTACGGAATTGCCATCCAGGGAAATGACACCTATGGCATTGTTCACTCAAGTGAATTAGAAGACAGCAGCTGAGTTCCAGTGAAAGCTTTGCATTGCAGCAGGACATTCCACAGGAGCATTCTGTTGTATGCATTCCCACTGGTTGGGGCAGTTTCATTTCTGACTCTTTTCATTCCACTTTTCCCAAACCTGATGTGTCCAAAAGCACTGTCAGGCTGAACTGCAACATACCCCAGGACGTACCTCCTTTGTTTAGAAAGTACGAGATTGGTGCTGTAGGTGCACACATGGTTAGAAGGTAGCACACTGCAGTTACAGTAATTTCAGAACACAGAGCAACGCAAGTTCTGCAGGTAAACATAGGCCTACAAAGATGTATATATAGAGATAGATAGGCAGGAAATTGAAACTAAAGAAAACAGCTATGTTTTCCCTTGTTTCCAGATGCTCCTGGCCTCAGTGAAGGCCCTGTTGTCACGGTGCATTAGGAACTCCTCCAGTCTCAGTGTGAGAGCCCGCAGCCCTTGCTGTACCGAGATTCCCTCCCTCCCGACCGTTACAACCAACCATCGCCAACCGCCGCCAACCACAAAGTCTCTGAGCGCAGGGAGGAGCGCGGGGCGGGGCTTTGTGCCGGGCCCGCCCGCAGCCTCCGCTCCGCCACCGCGCCCCGCTGGCCAACCCTGGGTGGGCGGGAGGTGAGTGGGGCGCTGCGGGGCGGGAGGGGAGATGATGGGATAAAACGAGATGAGATGGGGGCGTTCGGCTCCTAGCGGGGCTTCTCCCGGAGCGGGCGGCGTTCCCGTGCGGGGGGGTGGCGGTGGTATCCGCGCTTCATGTGCGGGCTGGGCCGGGCATCCCGGAACCGGGCGGTGCGGAGGCAGGCGGAGGGCAGCCCCTAGAGCGGCTTCCCGCAGCATCCTCCGTGCTTTAGGTTCGGCTCGTGCACCGATGCTCCGTGCCCAGCCCGTGTCCTTACCCCGCCGGTGCTCCGTCCGTCCCCCTCCGCTCCGTGCCTGTCGCTCCTTCCTGCGTCTCCGGACAGCTGAGGTCGGGCGGTGGGAGCTCGCACCGCGGGGTCGGCGTTCGTCCCCGTTGCAGCCCGGCCCCGCTGACCGGGAGATCCGGAGCGGCCGAGCGGCGCTCCGTGCGCCGGGCCCGAGCTCCGCGTTGCGCTGCGATAGGGAGCGGCACCGCGCTGGGCTCGGCCGGGCTGCCGTGTCTCAGCCTGCCCGTAACGGGAGCCTCCACGGTAAGCCGCTGACCTTTGCGGGAGCCGGCGGTGTCGCTCCTGCCCGCACACGCAGGAGGGCAGTGCTCTTTTCTGCTCCTCGGAGCATCTCAGTCATTCACGCGTTACACGTGCGCGGCCTCGCAGGAGCCCCGGGCCACGCCGTGCATCCGTGAATTGCTTTTGAAAGTGGGGATGCAGAAGTAGCAAACAAGATCCCTTCCCTTTTAGCAAACAGCGGGATAACGTGCGAGATTTAAAATGAGCTGCAGTCAAATCAGGGCCATCACGGCTGTGCAGGTCGCTGCCCTGAGGCACGCTGCCCTATTAAACCCTCTGTGCTTTGCGTGGATGGGGCACGGGCACCTTTTCCCTGCAACCTGGTTGCGTAACTTGGTCCTGTTTTTTTGGGAAATTTGTAAAGGTTATTGGATTTTAATGTGAGTTCTGGTGATTATTTGACACAAGAGCAGTAAACAAACAGCCCTGCGTTTACTGAGCTGCTTCTGGGCCATGTAGCAGTGTTTTGCAATTGGGAGTGTTGTGAAACTGGTTTTGAGTTGGCTTGGAAATGCCATGTGACTGTGTGGCTGAATCTGCCAGCCAGCTCTGTGGCTAATTCACTTGTTTCTTTGGTGGTGTGGAAAAGAATGACCCATCCAAGCCTTTCCCCACCCATGGTGGGTAGCTGCCGCTCAGCTGCGCTCTGTGCAGTGGGCAGCATGTCTAACTGCCTGGAGCAAAGGTTGTTCAAGTAAGTGTAACTGTTACCCTATTGCACTGGGGAACTTTGTCATCTGCATTGTAACCCCCTAGTGGGTAAAAGAAAACCAAACCTCTGCTTAATATGATAATTATTTCTAGCGTAGGCAAAAACTTCAGAGCCACACATCTGCCCCGTGCAGTTGCCACCACTGTTTGCTGGATTGAAGTGCGTGTGTGGAGGTTAGAGGAAGGAGCAAGAGAGGGGAGGCAGTCACAACAGGGGAGTTGCACTATGGAGCTTTCCAGGGAAAGCAGAGGAGTCACGAGTTGCCACAAGTTGCCTGCATTTTGCCCACTCAAAAACAGCAGCTGTGGATGGGCTGAGAGCTGGAATGTTGCTCCGTGAGTTTGGTTATTTTTTCTTTACTGTAATTGAGCCTTTCCTTCCATTTATGAGAAGGGGAACAAGCTGCCTTATCTTGCTTGCAAAATCCTGCTCACCTGACCATTGATCGTTGAGTCTGCAGCCGCAGGAGGAGAGGGATCTGCAGTTGGGGCTGTGAGGAAGATGAGTTTCCAGCTGCTTTTGCTACTGCATCTTTTGTAAAGCTCCTGTGTTACTCAGGTGAGTCTGCTGGGTAGAGAAGCATGAGATTTATGAAGACCAGTTCAAGCTAAGGGTAGGGAGAGAGTTGTTCAGAAGTTGTGTTTGTTATTCCCTAGCTGACTTAGCTCCTATGTTGCTTTGTGATGGAATAGTGATTTTTGTGGGAGTTTTCCAGTGGGAGAACCAATCAGAACTAGGACAGCATCTGTGGTTCATCCCCTTTCCATTCAAGAGGAGTAAGGACCAGGCCTTTTTCTCCAGCTAGGAAACAGCAATCCTAAATAAGTCTGGGCAGGTAGAAGCTAAGGGCTGCTGTTTGTACAGCTGTTACTGTAATAGAGCCAGTGAAGTGTTTTCAGGCATGCTATGAATGTTTTTGTCTGAGGATATGCTTTTCTGCCTCCCCTTGCCCACAGAAGGATAAGAACATTGCATTCATTCTCTTACCCAAGACCATTTTCCAGTTGTACTCTCATGAAGCTGCCATTTTAAAATGATGTAATCATATCAGCGCAGAGCTTAGTGAGACTACCAGTTACACCAGTACAGAGCCATCTACATTTTCCTTATGCTATCAAAAAATGGCTGTTAAAGGTCTTTCCTGCCTGCATCCATGCTATGTGGGTATGTTTTCCTACACAGGCAGTTAAACAGTCCAAGTCTATTGACCAGAACTAATACCTGTAATGAGAACAGCAGGTTGGTGTATTCACTTATTTCAGGATCTTTTTTTTTTCTGATTGAAGGTCTTTGTCCCATTTCTAAGTGTAAGAACTGGGTGTGTCATTTCTCTTAAAAAGAGCTTTATTTTGAATTAGAGAAACAAGACTAAATAAGAACAAGTAAAGGGTTTTTTTGGCCAGGGAGACCGGCTGTTACCAGCTGCAGCAATGAGTGGGTGCCCACATGCTCTTCTCTGACAGAAAGCTGCACTTGGCAGAGCACAAACCCAGCATTGTTTCCTGGCTGCATACACAACTGTCATGAGACAGCATCTAGACTGGCTCATGTCTAGACTTGGTTTTAAGGACTAAACTACTTCTTCCCGTGTTGTTTTATTGGACCATTTGTCTCCCAGTAGCTTGCTGGAACCTAATTCAGCTGTGCTCATGAGAGTGGTGGTCCACATGAGTCATGAAAGTGCTGTGTATTAAAGGAGAGCCTGTGAACTGAACCTGCCAGTGGTCGTGCTTGTCTCTGAGCTGCTCTGACAATATTGACATGAAGCAGTGCCAACAAAGCATAATGCCACTTGAGCAAAGTCCTAAACAGGATGTTGCTGAAAGCAGCAGCCTGAATTTGCTAGCATGTATGTTCGTTTGTAGCCAGCTCTGAAATCTGCATTAGAATGAATTTCAGTTTCACAGTCTGAAGACATTGATATCCCCTCATTAACTCAGCTTTGGAAGCAACTTTTGTGCTACTGAAAGATCTTAGGCACAGACTGATTTTCACTTCTTGGTATGCACAAGGAGGCTGCAGTCTCTCCAAGATCTCCAGTTCCTGCTCTAATTCAAATTGTGGACGGGGAGAGGATTGTGGCTGGGTGGGGGATCCAGGCAGAAGTCCTGGGTTTTGAGCCATGGGAGAAGAGGCACTTTACACTGTGTTTTGTATTGTTATAACATGGTCTGGCTGATTTTCTTCTTTAATCCTGTTCTTTGTAGTGTTCCTGAGCCTGCTTCCTGTCTTGCAAGATGCTGAGAAGAGTCCTGTGTACCATGTTGCTCATGGGAGCCTTGCCATCACTGGCTGAGGGGTCCCAGGGCCACATCTCTGTGATCTTGCTGGGAGCCACAGGGGATTTAGCCAAGAAGTATTTGTGGCAGGGTCTGTTCCAGCTCTACATAGACCAAGTGAGCAGTGGCCACAGCTTCACCTTCCATGGGGCTGCGCTGACAGATCTGGAGCCGGGGCAGAAGCTGATGTTTGATGTGCTGAAGAAGCTCACCTGTCCCCCAGATGAATCTCCCAACAGGTGTGCTGTGCTCAAGGACCAATTCCTGAAGCTGAGCCAATACCACCAGCTGAAAACTGCCGAAAACTACGGTGCACTGAACAGGGAGATTGAGATGCTGCTTCACCAGGAAGGGCTGAAGGAGGCTGGAAGGATCTTCTACTTCTCAGTACCACCATTTGCCTACACAGAGATTGCCCGCCACATCAACAGCAGCTGCAGGCCACCTCCAGGTGCCTGGCTGCGTGTGGTGCTGGAGAAACCTTTTGGCCATGACCTGGAATCAGCCCAGCAGATGGCTGCAGAGCTGACGAGCTTCTTCAGGGAAGAGGAAATGTACCGGGTGGACCACTACCTTGGCAAACAGGTAAGAAGCATGCGATGCTCAGCCCCCTCCAAGGGTGAGGGTGGCTGGGAGAGTGCATCAGCTCTGCGTCTGATGGGAGTGATGGTCCTCTCAAATTCAGGCAGCGTCACTGAATGTGCTCCCAAGGTCCATTGGTTTATGTTGCTCTGTACTGTTGTTTATGCCCCGTAGTGTGGTGTTGTCTGTCCCCTTGCAGAGCAGAGGAAATGTGCAGATGGGCTTTTTTCCAATTGTGATGAAGGTTCCCTCTCTAGTGGGAAGCCAGGGTGTAGGGTTGAACTGTGTGTGCATGAGGGAGAGGTGCAGAATTCATCTGGTCTACTCAGCAAGGTCAGGGCTTTCGTTTTGCTGAGTAAGCAATGCCCTTTCCCTCACAGTTCTTCCATCTCACTGCATACAGGCCCTTTGCTAGCCATGGCTTCTAGAAGCAGTTTTTAATTTGATATGGTATGAAGCTGATGGGATGTTAGCTTTGTGGGACGATTGGAAGGCTTCATCCTGTCCTGTGCTCCAGTCAGGGCGCAGGGTCTGCCTGCAGCAAGGATGGCTCAGGATGTGCAGCACTGCATTGTCCCATAGGAGATGCATCCAAGGACGTGCCATCCTTGTTTTAGAGAAATGTAATAGCACATTTTGAAAGTAGCTTGCTCCAGCCATGGCCCTGTGACCAGATTATATTCAGAAAGGTGCACAAACAAATATAAGGAGACCACCTCTGCTAAGAGGGTATTTATTTTGATTTGGTTTTGTTGTTTTTTTCTTTTTTTTCGTTTTTTTTCCTGTTTTTTTTTCTCCCAGGTGGCTTTAGTATTGTAAGCACCTGATCTGATGTATTTCAGCTCTTTGGAGCTTTATGTAAATCCCAGGATGGTCTGACTCAGCTCTTTGTCTTTTTAGGGATATAAACTGAGAAAATTGTAGCTTGCTTTTCAGCTTTTTTTGCATGAAGCTTCAGAATGCTTCAGCAAAACCTTTAATTTACAGTCAGTAGAGTGTTGTACCATGACAGTGATTGTGTACCATTACAGGCTTTTGATGATTTTTCCCTATTCTCACTCACTCTGCTCTCTGCTGTGTGGCCCTCAAGAGCTGGTCTTATCCTAGTGCTGGATGGGCAATGAGGAGGAGGTAGAGATGTGGTAAGTTTTTGTTGGATCTTTAATGTTTCTTTTTGCAGGCTGTAGCCCATATCTTGCCTTTTCGAGATCAGAACCGTCAGTTTCTGGATCCAATTTGGAACCGACATCATGTGGAAAGAGTGGAGATCGTCTTGAAGGAGATTGTGGATGCTAAAGGTTTGTGAAGCGAGTGTGCAAAGCAAGGGTATCTAGGTGAGAGGGAGAACTAACAGGCTTATTAATGATGTGAAAGTGCCCCCTGAGGCAGTGCTGGTGCAGAAACAGAAGTGCAGGTGGATGACATACTGCTCCCTGGAAATGGAGAGAGACTGTCTTATACTTTCTGTGCTAGGGACTGAATCACCTTCCAGGTAGTTTTGCTGCATCCAAGAAAAGATTCTCATTGGAGTTTGACTGCAAGTCAGTAGAAGCTTCACCTGTTTTCTGCTATGGAGCTTTGGAAGAATTTCAGAGAGTTTTCTGCGGCTCAGGGATTTTAGATCTTAGTAAGAATACTGCATTTGGAATTGATGTAATCTAAAACTACCTCTGTTTAGTGATGTGATAGTCTGGCTATTTTATTGGCAATCTTTCTTTGTTTCTGTCCTGTTAGTTATCAAGCTGGTACTGAGTATGCATTTCTAGTATTCTTTGGAAGATGCTATTCTATCTTTTGCTTGGGCATTACTCAAACTGGCTTGTGAGTACCCAGGTCATTCTGGGTCTCATTCACCTTCTCTGGATACTAAGAGCCTTGCAGGGAGAAAAATTGAAGCCCAGAGTTGCTAGCATGGATATCCTGCTGAAGGACATGGCTGCAATCTCCCTGCAGTCCTGCAGCATCTGCTTTGCAGTACTCAGCATAAAGCACTGGGAACGGACTGCCACCCGCAGCAGTTCTTGGGATGTCAGGTGCCCTCAGTTCTGCAACATCAGGGTTGCTTTTCCACTCCCCCAGTCACCTCTTCTACTTTCCTCCCTCCTTCTCACCCCCAGCAACCACAAACTCAATTAATGCGACTTTACCAGGTTCTGCAGAATGTTTGGTTTGGCAAACCAAAGCCTAGACCTCAGCTGGGACCTGATTTTGGGAGAGGGAAGCACTGCAGAGAGTTCTGGGGAGATCAGTGTTGTGTGTGAGTAGTCCCAGCTACTCCCTGTGCCCTCCCCTCTCTGAAAACCATTGTCATTTTTCCTTTGATGTCTTCTTTCCTCTGTGTGGCTTCAGCTGCAGCCTGGCTCCTAGCAAGTCTGCAGCATTGATTACACTAATGAATGTGCCTTTGGATTAGAGCAAGAGAGATAAATGTATCAATCAATAGGGGAGGCCTATGGCCATGATGTAGTCTGCAGTGTGCAGCCTGCTGCTGAAGGATTACAGAAAGGTATCTGCTTGAGTCATGTTTGTTAAAAGTACATTGTCTTTCTTCCCCTGAATTGAATGGGCAGTCAAGCAGGGGAGAAGCAGAGCTCTCTGCACAAAATTTTGTCTCTCAAGGGCATGGCCCAGCCAGAGCCTCCTGAGGACAGAAAATCAGGGGAAAAGAGGCAGAGAAGAGTGCTGCTCTTTCTGTCAGGGTGGAATCTTCATTTTGGTAGCAGGGGCTTTTCAGAAGCACCCCTCTGAAGGAAAAGGAGAGGCTTGATAGGTTCATGGTAACTTTTAAATCAGAAAGAGAGCAGCACAAACCAGTTTTGGTCTTTTGGGCACATGCATAGCACAAGCAGAAGGCAGGGCTGCAAAACACTCAGTTCGTTTATCAGTATCTTACCTCCTCAATGTCCTCAGGCCGCATCAGTTTCTATGAGCAGTATGGCGTCATCCGGGATGTGCTGCAGAACCACCTCACTGAGGCCCTGATGTTCCTGACCATGGAGCTCCCAGGCAACCTGAGCAAGGCCGAAGAAGTCTTGCAGTGCAAGCTGCAGGCCCTGCAGTCCTTGCGAGGCCTGGAGAAACAGAGTGTTGTGCTGGGTCAGTATCAGGCGTATGCCAGCCACGTACAGGAGGAGCTGCAGAAGGGGCAGAACTATGTCAGCACAACACCAACCTTTGCAGGTGAGTTTTTTTTTTCTGGGTTCTGGAGAGGATTACTCTAGAGCCATGGAGAGCAGAAGATGAGAATCCTCACTCCGTGCTACTGGACTTCACAGCTGACATGGGGATAACTCCAGGCATCCACAAACATGGTACCTTGGACCTGTAAAAACATAGAACTATTGTTAATTTTGTTAATGAGTACTGCTACAAAAATGGGAAGCATTGCATAAAAGCAAAGTACCTTTATTCTTGCTAAGGTCTGTGTGTTATTTTTAGAAGTGGCCTGCAAACTCCTTTGCTTTCTTATAGAGTTGCTCTCTACATTTGAAGGATAAAGCATTAGGAGTTCTTTGGTTGGTAGACCACCAGGCCACCTCTAGCTGTGCTGTGTTTTCTTAACATCAAAGGTTTTGTCTGAATGATATTCATGCTTAGAAATATCTTTCCTTCAAGACAAAAAGAGGTTAACCAAGTAGGATACTTGGGAGGGAGCATAGAGGGTACCTGGAGAGCAGTTAATCCTGTGCTGTTGTTAAAGAGCTAAATGTGGAGCAAGAGACGCAGTGAATGCCAGGGTTTCTGGGACATAAGGAAGGAGAGTGCTGGCTAGATGACAGCTCCTCACAAATCTGCTTGCTCTTTAGGTGTCGAGTTGAATTTGGTAGCTGAGATCACTGTGTCATTTCAGGTGTGCTCATCCACAGTGACAGCCTGCGTTGGGAAGGGATTCCTTTCCTCCTTACTTCTGGAAAAGTTCTGGATGAACGGGTAGGTTATGTCCGTGTTCTCTTCAAGAACCGGGCCTACTGCACACAGAGTGAAGCTTTGAGGGATGCAGGGCACAGCCAGTGTAAACCCAAGCAGATTGTGTTCTACATTGGACATGGAGTGCTCAACACCCCAGCAGTGCTGGTGAGCAGGAACCTTTTCAGGCCCATCATGCCAAAAAGTAGTTGGAGAGAAGTTGCAGGGCAGCCTGACCTGCACATTTTTGGACAGCTGCTGTCTGATTACTACATGTACAGTCCTGTGAAAGAGAGAGATGCGTATTCTGTCCTCATCTCCAATATCTACCATGGTAGGAAAGACTTCTTCATAACCACTGAGAACTTGCTGGCCTCCTGGGCATTCTGGACGCCGTTGCTGAACAGCATTTCTCACCAGGCCCCACGCCTTTACCCTGGTGGAGTGGAGAACCAGCACTTCTTAGACTTTGAAATGGTGAGTGGGGAGCTGGCATTCACAGTGGCAGAGCCAGTGGAGTTGCTGAACCCCAGTGGGCCGATGCCAAGTGATTACAAGACGATCCAGTCGAAATTTCGAAAAAGCCCCCTGGTCTCAGCATGGTCCGAGGTCTTGATTTCCCAGCTGGCTTCTGATGTTGAGAGGACAGCAAGCAGAGCCGTGGCACGCACTGGGCAGTTCCACCTGGCCCTCTCGGGCGGCTCAAGCCCAGTGGCCCTATTCCAACGGCTGGCAAGACACCATTATGACTTCCCGTGGAGGCACACCCACCTCTGGCTGGTGGATGAGCGTTGTGTCCCTCTCACCGACCCAGAGTCCAACTTCTTCAGTTTGCACAACCACCTCCTGCAGAACATCAGAGTTCCCTACTTCAACGTCCACCCCATGCCCGTGCACCTGCACCAGCGGCTCTGTGTGGAAGAGGATGGAGGCACAGAGCTGTATGCCAAGGAGATTGTGGCCCTGGTGGCCAATGCCAGCTTTGACCTGGTGCTGCTGGGGGTGGGCACTGATGGGCATACTGCCTCACTGTTCCCTCACTCTGAAAACGGCCTGGAAGGGGCTCAGGCTGTGGTGCTGACTGAGAGCCCTGTCAAACCTCACCAGAGGATGAGCCTCAGTCTGTCCCTTATCAACAAGGCCCAACAGGTGTTTGTCCTAGTTATGGGGAAGGGCAAACATGACATCACCACGCAGATCAGCAGGGTGGGCCATGAGCCAAGAAAATGGCCTATCTCGGGTGTCAGTCCCAGCTCAGGACAGCTGGTGTGGTACATGGATTATGAAGCTCTGCTTGGATGATGTTCATAGTGTCCCTTCCCCATGGTTGTCCTGGCTCTTACAGCCTGGATTTTCCTACACAGTTTCCATGTTTTTCTGTTGCCAGCAGCAATTTTTGACGGAGTGCTGTCACCTTCTGGGAAATAGGTGGCCTGCAGTGCCTCTGGCATTTGAGCTCAGCTCAGTGTGCAGAGCTAAGCAAGAGCCAAGAGCCCAGTGCGGCATTGCTGGCTCTGCCAGGACTGAACCGTGACTTTGGACAGATTACCTCACCTTGAAGTGCCTCAGTTTTCTCCTCTCAGGCTTTTATGATTATTAACACTGAGCTACCTCACAGACACAATGGGAGATTTATTAAATTAAATACCTGCCAGAAATGTTCTTTTTTATTCTCAGGTTTGAAGATGGACGTGGTAATGACATGTCCGTCTTCTGCTCAGCTTTGTCTGGGACACTGGTGTGGCCTCAGCAAAATAAGTCTCGTGTACATGAGTTTGTTGTCTTATTCATGCAGCCCATCGTGATGTCAGCCAGCACAGACCATGGCTGGGCTCTCCTGCAGCTTTCATGGCATGTGTCCCCTAAATGCTGACACCAATTTGTGAGCTCTCTGTAGTTCTGGGTCTTTGCCAGTTGCCAAGCGGCAGGGGCTGAGTCTATGTGCAGTAATTTGCTGCTTTCCTTAAGTGGGTAGCTGGTACCGTGGGGGATGGAGAAGGAAATCACACTGCTTTTTAGGCTGTTAGAGTAATGGGGACAGGGTGAGGAACATGGCAGTTTACAAAGCTGTTATTTCCCTGCAGCACAGTAATTATTGAGGGAAAACCTTGGTGTTCAGAATAGTCATTTGTGTTTAGCCAGCAAAGGAGTGGTGTTTTCCTTATCCATCTTCTGTGTTTGTCTCATTCTCTAAAACATTTTTTGTCTGTCCTCAGAATTGATGCTTGCCATGGCATTCAGTGGCTTACAAAATTTCTGTGGGAGGCAGCTTTAAAAACCATCCAGGTGACCCTTGTTACACTGTGCATTAAGGTAGTTACATGTTTGGGGATGGGGGTGGTGGGATTTCAGCTCCAGGGTACTGACTTAGAATGGCAGGGAATTTTCTCCACGCATCCACTTTTAGTCGTATGGTCTGATGTTTGGGTGGTCCTGTGTGGAGCCACAAGTTGGACTCAGTGATTCTTATGGGTTCCTTCCAGCTTGGGATATTCTGGATGGAGGTGGTGGGGCTGGGGGTGATGCAGGGACCCCGGTGCTGACATGAAATGGCACCTGAACTCCAGGAAGCAGGAGTGAGTTGTGTGGCATGGGGCTGTGCCACCCTTCACAGCCCTGTAGCCTCCTGGGGAAAGTGGGATCCTCAGTAGTTGCACCTGGAGTTTGGTGACCCTTCACCGACCTGCAGTTCCACAGGATGTGGAAGGAAGTACTTTGTTTGAAGCAGCTGGATGATAGGCATTGGCCTCAAATCCTTCCCTGCATGGGGCATCTGCTGAATCCTGGTAATGAGGATGCAAATCAGGCTGCAAATAATTGCTGTGGTCTGGCAGCACATTGGGACAGTTTGAATGGCCCATGCTCACAGGTTCTCAAGTCCTTGCTTTTCAGCATAATGCTCATTTTAGTGCAGAAATCAGAATTCTTATCCTCTGCTAATTGTGCAGATAAAAGAGTACTGAGCAAACTCCAGAGAGCCCGTTGGTTGTCAGCAGTCCCTAGGCAAACAGGGCCAGGGAGAGCATGAGCTGGCAGAAACTGTGGGCTGCAGGAAGAGGCCAAATGCTCAGGGACGGGCTGTGGTTCCTGACAGCCCCCTCCCAAGCTTGCAGATGGTGCTGAAAAATGGCATTTTGCGTACTGCAGCTGACTAAGCAGAGCTGAGCTGTCCCAATGCACATCACTTGGCTCTTGCATGGGAAAGGATGGGAATTCTCCTGGTGTAGCTTCATCATCTGCAGAAGAAAGACAAGTGCCTTACCTGACCTGCTCTAACAACTGGGATGGCTGGTTATCCCTTTTTTCCATGTGTGCTCATCAGTATGTTTGCTACTGCCTGTTTTGTGGTTTCTGCTGGCTTAACTACCAGCAGAAACACGAAAGGGTGAGAATAAATTGCAGGGGAAGGGAATAGCATAGAAATGCAGGAGGAAGGCAAGCACTGCAGGCACCGTGGTGCAAATAAAGTCTGGAATAAGAAAAGTTAACTGGAATAAGTAGATGAGTGCTAGCAAACACTGGCTCTAAAATGTACCACAGCAGCTGAAACATCTGTGTGGAGGAAGATGTGTTAGGTCTGGTATGTCCATAAATTTAAACATCATTTTCCTTCTTTAAACAAAAGTAGCCATGTTAACTTGACTCTAGTTCTTGTGTTTGGGGTGAGGGAACAAGTTATAATGAAAAATGGACCTATGTGAGGATAAATACATTGTTAGAAATGGCAGAATCTATTTCTACTTCACAAATGACTGGCATTTGTTTTTCTTGTTTCTGCACATTCTTTTATAACATTTGGCTGATACCTTTCAAAATAAACACCGATCTTTATTTTTAGAGGGGTTTATTTGCACTTCTAAATAATTTTGTTACCACTGCCAGCCCAAGAGCAGCTGTTCTTTAGAGCTGAAGATAGGGATCATTTGGGAAGCCTCCAATGGGTCATCCTGAAATTCATCCTGATTTTATAAAAATCCATTAGAAACTTGTGTGTGTTTTCCTCAGTGAGCAGAGCTGCCGGGGTTGCACTGTATATATATAATTTTTTCCACAGACATTCCTTTTAAACTCTTTAATACTTATCATTTGCCAAATGGGAAATAAGTATTTTGCAGTGTATAACGTTTGTGACTGGCAGGAGAGACCATGGATGGGAAGAAGGGCAGAACCAGCAACAAATCTGATGGAGAAGAATGGTAGAAATCCACTGGGCTATAGGCCAAGGAGCAGTGCTATTTTTATTTTGTGAAACCTATTAATAGGAGTCGTGCACCTTCCTGAGGGATTGTGTATTAACCTTTCTTTGCAGAAGCAAATCCATGGAGTAACTGCTTAGAGTCTGTCTCTCCTAAGTGAATATTGATAACAATTCATTTTTTTTAAATGACAGATGGTTTCTTCATTGCATTCCTGTGATTCAGTGGTGTGATATTGACTTTTACAGAAAACTAACACTGGAATTCATTTTTTCTCACTGTAACTTTTATAACTCAAGCTGTAAAATCTTATTTTCCCATGAGTAAATTTTATGTTTCCTTTCATGTTGTGTCATGAATAGAGGTTTATATTTATAAAAAAAATAAATATTTTTTTAGCATTAATGTCTTTTAAGTTCTTTCAAAGCTTGACAGTCATCCTGTGGACTTGATTTCTTCCCTTGAGTGCCTCGATCCTGTTGGTGAGTTAAGTGTTAAAGCTCTCCTTGTGCAAAGAGGACATTATTGAATGTTCTGTAGTTTAAAAACAGAAGTCTTAATTATTTGCTCTTACTGGCCAAGTCTTTTTTTTTGTCTGTATGATCTGAACAAGGCCAGGGCTTTTCAGAACAGCTGAGGCTGTTTCAAGGTGAGATGATGGGAAGATGGACCCAGCACCAGGACATGAAATGCCAAGTCCTGCTGGTGCCCGAGGTAAGTCTCCAGCTGGCAGTTCTGTTCTGCTGTGGTTCTGGTACTCTCCAGTGCTGTTAGCAATGCTGAATTAATTATCTGGACAGCTCGTGTGTTTGGAGATGATGTCCAGGTGAGGAGGCGTATCACTCATGCCATAGGACCAGGACAATGTTTTCTTACGTAGGCCAGAAATGCTCTAATTCTAGTTTAGAGAAAATTTTGTTCTAGTTCAGAAATCAGTGCATGTCACTGTAGAGAGATGCTCTGAGCAGTTACAGCATGACTGAATCCTCCCCAGACACAGCGAGCAGAGGCAGGTGGTAAGAGCAGCAAAACCTCCAGTGTCTTAATTATTTTGAAAACAAATTTTGTGATGCTGTTCTTGACTTCTCCTTCAGCCACAGCTAAGGGCAGCCCTCAGTAGGATCTGTGCCTCCAGCCTCATTGCTTTCCTTAGCAGAGATTTGGTTTGTTGCTTCCTTTCCAGCAAATGGATGACCTTAAAAGGGGAAATAAGGGAGATGGTAGGGATTGAAAACAAGATCCCGAGACAATCTGTTTTGTGAGATGTCTGCGGGCAGCACAACTCGATGCTGTTCCCTGCAGATGCTGGCACGCTGTGCTGTAGCAATGCAGCACAGGCTCTCCTGTGAGCATCCCTGCAGGCTGTGCCTGGCCGTGCCCCTGCACTGCTCCCTGCAGCAGGACCGCTGTCTCTGTTTGACAGATTGCTCTACGTAGAAGCATTTCCCACATTACCTGTGTCCTGATGGTGCTCTGAGTAGACATCGCCTCATTTTTTCCTTAAACAGGGCTCCTTTTTTGTAGGCATCTCTACCCACAAAACAATTTGGGTCTTGTGTGAGTGGTGTTTGGCTCTGAGCAGTGTTGCTGAAATGAGACCTTGTGCACAAAGACCAACAGTCAAGGAGGTTATTTTCTGTAGATCCCTGTCTATTTTTAGCAGGGTTTGGGCTTTTTTTTTTTTTCCATGTTACTTTTCTTACATTGGGTGTATTTTATGAGCTGATAGTGTGCCTTGTGTGCTTGAAGATTTGGAGAAACTCCCCCCTGCTGCCTGCAGAAAGGAAGAGGATTGCTGCGTCCCTGGATGATCTGTGGGGTACTGAAGCTGCAGTGGGCATCACTCTTGCCCTGAAGGAAGGGAGCCTGGGGCTGGATGCTAGGGATGCAAGTAGTGAGAGGGAGGAAAGATGAAGGCAAGACCCAGTGCTCTCAGTATGCCTGGGGTGTGCATATCTCATCTGGGACAATGCTTGTGGGATGAACCTGATATTAAACAGCTTGATCTGGGAAAAGCAAAAAGCAAACAGGAGAAAGAAAAAACCTGGGCAGCTGGGATTCATGTGGCTGCATGGCTCCTGCCTGGTCCCACCTATCCATGCACGGACCTCCTGCTCCTTTGTGGTCCTGCTGGCCCAGGGTTGGCATTGAGGAGCTGTGTGCAGGGCTCTGCCCTGATTCCCTGCAAGTAAGTCACCTTGCTTGCCAAGTTCCCCTTCCCTCTCAGTGCACAGCAATAATAAGCCAGCTGCCCTGCAGGGATGTGGGGTGTTTCAAAGAGGCTGCAGCGAGGCTGCTAGAGGAATGGGGAGATTTTAGTCCACAGGCTCCCTGTTGTGTGTGTTGAGTCACACCAAAACAATACCAGCAAGAGAACTTGCCAAGGAGCAGCAACAGTCAAAATCTTTTCAGCACAAAGCCAGGGCCTTTCCTCATCGTTATTATCTGTTGCAAGCAGATGCTGCCTGGCATCGCCTCTCCCAACAGCTGTATGACCAAACCGTCTGACAAACACACCACCCACATGCTGCAGTGTTTTGACTTGCTGAGGGACGTTTCCTTTCCGAGCTCCTCTCTCGTAGTGCTTAGGACTATGGAGGAAAAAAAAGCGTATCGGAGACCAGCATGCCAGCAGCAGAGGGTGCTGCTCCCCTACACTGCGAGCGACTGCAGCAAGCAGGGCTGAGCACTGCACTGTCTCTTCCCAGTCTGCTTTCATGCCTTCCTTTCTTTCTCCCATCAAAATGGCCAGGAACTAATTTTTCTGCTTCCCCGTTCCCACTGGCTTCTTGTGCACAGGCTGGGATGTGTGCTCAGCCTCCCACACGCAGCCTTGTGCTGCACAGTGCAAGAAGCAAAGGGAGCGTTACGCCACATCCTTCTTACTGCCAAGTGTTGTCCCAGCTCATTGAGGTGCTGTGGTTTTAGGGGAGTGCTTCCATGGAGAGCTGGAGCTGTGTCAGTAGTATGGCTAGCTCAGAGGTCGCTGGGCAGCCAGGTGGTGTTGGAAGGGTTGCTTCAAATAAAACTGGAGGTATGGAGAATCAGACATCCCTGCTCACCTGGTGAACGTGAAACTCTCTTCTGGCCTTCTGCAAAGTACTTGAAATCTGCTTTGTTTCTGAGGCGGGGTTTGATTTCATACAACAGCCTCACCTCATCTATTTGTGTTGCTGTGGGCAAAGTGTTGTGCTGTCTATGCTGAGGTCTGAACTCACGAGAAGAGAGTAACAAAAAGGAAGATGACTTTGTTTTCTTTTTCTGCGAAGGATCCCTTGAGGATGCCTTTTTTTCCTCCATCATCCCACTCTTTCACAGCCTTTTCCATTGCACTGAGCCACCTTCCAGCTGAGGAGGGCCTGTCGATTGTCTTCTAAGCAGCTTGGCAGGATTTCTACCTCATGGGGCTGCTGTTTAACAGTCTCTTTCTCTGTTCTGCAGCACACTGGGCTACTTTGGCTTTGTTGCCGTACATTACAGACACTCATTGTTCCCTATCTGTCGCATTGTCTCCCTTAATTCCCACAGGCAGAGCCTGCACGTAGCACGTACATGTTTCCAGGCAGTGTTTAGTCTCTCTGTCTCTCCAGAAAGCTGCACGGTTGCTGCCTGTCTGTCTTCACACTCATCCCCAGATGCAGAGTAATTGGATCAAGTTTTTGGACACGGTCTGTCAATCTACTGCATCAGCCAGTATCAGCCTGTCATCCAGTGTACCTACAAGACCTGCAGCAGCCGAGAGCTGTGCTCAGGAATCTTAGGAAGGATTTTGCTGCTTAGCTTCAGGTACTCAAACAGCCCTATTTATTGCCTGCCACCAGAGCCCATGGCTGATGTATGATACTGAATGCTGAGCAGAAGAAAGGAGGCTTGCCAAGTCATTTCTCCTTGCCCACCTTTTAATAATCTTAGCATAAATTCACAGGGATGAGAGGTGGAAAAGTCTTTTTTAATCCAGACTTCATGCCCTGTTAGTTTTTCAAACAGGCTTAGAGAGATTCCATTTGCAGGCCATAAACACCAACATTTGTCAGCCACCCCCCTCTGCTACTATTTGCTTCAAATGCAGAGGGTATTCAAAGCAAGTGATGATTAGCAATTCCTGCTTCTTAAGGAAGAGAGTAAAATATTAAGGAAATAATGGGAGACAAGATTCTGTAGGAGCTGTGATCTCATCTGGCTGGAAGCCACCACAAAGCTGAAAAGTCCTGCTTCAGCACTTGTTGCATCTGGTTTCCTCCAGCTTCCCCGCTGCTATTATCCCCCTCCACCCCATTAACTCTCATCCCTTTAAGGGACAGCAATTTCTGTTGGGGCAGGAAAGCCTTGCACAACTGGAATGAGCACACGAGGACATGTGAGACTGTGAGCCAGCCCTCAGACAAAGAAGATCAAGCTAGCAATAGTTCAGGTGCCCCTTCTGGCCTCATCAGCACCAGATCTCAAAATCCTTCCTCACTGTCAAACCTGACTGCCTTCAGTGACAAGATGTGTTTCAGAAAGCCACCTTTGCAATAGTCTGGCAGGATTTATGTGGTGCTGGTGCTAACAGGCTGAATTTCCGCAGGGATTCAGTGGAATGGATGCAGCAGCTTGGGTAAACTAAAACGGACTTCTATTTACAGGGTGGGTCAATAAAGGATCTTTGCAACCCACCATATGGCACTTGTTAACCTGCTGTTTTCCCAAACTTGAGTGTGACTGCCTCAGTGTGAACGAGGGATGAACTTAAGCAGTGTTAGCTGTGGAACAAAATACTCTGTTGCCATGGGTATGTTTTCGTGCACTTGTGTCCATAATTGGAAGTCACATAAAGAAAAGAGGATAAGAGAATCCTGCACAGAGCAGCACTCACAGCACGGTGAGATGATTAGTCCTCATGTGAGAAGAGCATCAGTCCCACCTGGAAGTACAACTTAGTTTCTCTCTTAGTTTATCTTCAACATTCTTCTTGGGAAAAGGGCCTAAACTACTGCAGTGTTCCCTTTTCTCAGGCCCAGATAGGTTAATGGATATTACAAAACCAGCCTGAGACCTGGGAGACCTCTCTTCCATTCCCATTGCTGGCACAGATCCCCTGCGTGCGACCTTGGACAAGTCATCCCTCAGTTTGAAAACAAGAATATCCTCTACTTGTGAGGGATGTAATGTGCTCTTGGCAAGATAAGGAAGTGCATAATGCACCACAATGTTTCTAAAGATATTTAAAGAAGTTTCACAGCGAGTGTGGAGCCATACTCTAATTTCATAGATGGAAAAAACAATTGTCAGAGGTCACTGGAAGCAAAAGGGCCAAGTGGAGCTGGCCCAGCCCTGCTGTAGATGATAATGGTCTATGATTCAATGGTCAGCTTTAATTATCTAACCCTCCGATGCCTTAGAAGACCTTGCTTTTCACACATCACTTATATAATTTTGCCATATGAAAGAGAATTTTGGACCCTAAATCACTGGTTGCCTTTTGACATTTTTTCAGACACAAAACTCGCTGTCTGTGGGGAAGAGGCGGAGTGAAATCCTATTGTGCTTTTTCCAGCTAATCTGATCCTGATCTTTTTCTGCAGAAGAAGGGTATGACAGCTCATAGATCCTTCCTTTTTATCTGGAATATCCGTGTTTAGCTGAACAAGACTGTCTCCACCTCAGCTGTTACAAAAGAAGCCGGCCCAAATTTCAGCTTCTGAATGCTGCTTTCTCTCCACCCTGAACACGGAAAAGTCAGAGGAGCCAACATTCAGGCTGAAGGAATCACATCACACCTAATGCTTTTCTCTTTGCTCTTTGCTTTTCTTTCTGCTTTGGCAGGATCAAAACCTTTCTTACCTTGCTTTCACCATTCAGGCCTCAAGAAACAGATGTGTGCTGTGCAGGGAGGCAGCTCGCACCACTGCGGTGGAGCAGCAGAACAGCTGGATTTGCGGGCAGCTGAAGCCTGCTGAGTTTCCTACACAGTTCCCAGACCTCATTAACATCTCCTGGACTTGGTGCTGACGTGTCTCTGCTGCTACAGAAGGTGCTCGTGCTGTGCTGACCAATTGATGAGCCCTGGGGAGCTGCAGTGAAGAGAACCTGCTTTTGGAATGCCTATGAGTGAGACCTGGGGCATCCTGAAGGCCTCTAGCTCTGGTCACTGCTCTGTTATGCCCTGTGGCATGGAAGATGGGCAGGGGAAGGTCTTAGGATGAGAGGAAATTTCCCCATCCACATGTCTAGGCATCAAGAGTTCCTGTCAGCCAGCTGATTAGCAACTGCCTTCCTAGATTATGAATTTAAGTTAGCCTTTGCTCCTCTCTCACATTACAGTAGCCTCCGATCTTGACAGTAACAAAACAAAGCCATCAAAGCAGGACTAGGTCAAAGCAGAGTAGTTTTGAAATTACCGTATATTTAACAGGAAACTTCTCCTATTTCTACCTTGCAGGGTGTGACCTCACTAAAGAAATAACCTAGCAGCAGAGAGCTTATGGTCCCTGGAGACTGTGCAGTTTTGTTGTACGTTAATGCATGGCCCGTGAACTGTGGCCACAAGCCTGCAGCCTCCCAGGGTTCAGCAAGTGCTTATACTCAGGAATTACTTTCTGCATTACTCACCTCCCTGAGTCCCTAAGGGGAGCACAGGAAGGAGAATAGCGGGTGAGTGCTGCAATAAAAGGTAGGTAAGGAGAACACAGCTGCACGGTTACGGCTGTACCCTGTGCTGCAAAGGAGCTTTGACAGGGACAAGAGCAAAGCCCTCTGCAAGCAGGGACATGCAAATGAAGACACCCAACTTAACCCTTGGGGGTACCTGCACCACATGGCTCACCTCATCTATGACAGTTCACCACTTTATAGCTGTAAATGTATCATTACAGACACTGAAACCGAACCAACTCAGAGATGTTACCTGGCCATTTGCTTTTTGGAATGAACAGCCGTACTTCACTGATTTATATTTCTAAACAAACAGTTTTAAAAAAGGGAACACATCTCCCTCGAGCTTTTGCAATGCAAATATTGCAACCGCACGTCCACCCATCAGGATGAAATTCATTCAACAGCGACTAGACCGAGCAGCACCCTTTTTCCCCACAAAGACTGAATCAGAGAGCGGACGAAAGGCGCCGTTTCGGTCATTCCAAGTGCAGAAAGGGGAGCTCGCACTCCCACGAGCTTCCACCCCAACCCCGGCGGGGCCATAGCGGAGCCCGCAGCCGCCCGCTGGGCAAACACGGCGGGGCCGCGGGCGGGGCCGCGGGCGGGGCGGTGGAAGGGGCGGGCACGGCGCGGGCGCCGGTTGGGCCATGTGACGCTCGGCGCCCCACTCGCCGCGTCTGGCGCCGGGAGGAGCCGGGTGCTGCGGCTGCAGCCCGCCGCGGCGGGGGCGGAGGGACGGGCGCTCGGCGGGGCGGCCCCGCGAGCGGGACCCGGAGCGGCCGCTGCCATGGGCCGGCGGGCGCCCTGGGAACGGTAGGAGCCGGCGGCGGGGCTCGGCGGCCTTTTCCCGGGGCGGCGGCCTCTCTTTCCCCGCTTCCTTCCCCGTCTTCTGCAGCGGGGCTTCTCTCAGCCGTGCCAGCTGCCAGCAATCCGTGCCGGCTCCGAGGTGGCAATAAGTAGAAAAAGGAGCGAACCGCCGGGCTGAGGCCAGGCTTAGGGAACCGGCGGTGCGGCTCGGGGGCTCTCGCGAGCTCGGCGCGGTTCGGGCACCGTCAGCCCCCGGGTTAACGTGGGGCCCGAGCGGGGGCTGCGGGGTGCGGGTGGGCTGCGGGAGCAGCTGGCACAGCTGCGTGCGGGTTTGTAGAATAAACGCTGCCAACGTCGCTTAGACGATGACTTGGAGTGAGTTGGGATCGGTGAGGAAGTGGCGATGTTTGTTCAGCGTCTTTGGTTGCAGTGCTGCTTTTGGGGGGCTCTGGAGCACACCTTGCAGGGGTTAATTTACGTGTCAGCTTTTTGTTGTTGTTGTTGTTGTTTTGTATTGCATAAATATGTGCTGGTATAATGGGAGCCTGTATAATCCTCTAGCTGAGGTACCTGGAGTGTTATTTTAAAGGGAGAGTAAAGCTGCCGTAGCCTGGTGCGGATGTGTGGATGTGTTGTGCCTGGTGGAGAAGCAGGCAGGCTGTGACTGATGTGCACAAAGGCCGTGCCTGGCTGGAAATCTTTGCACTGAGCCATTGCTCCAGATAAGGAGGTTTACAGAATGATTTCAAAGATGAAAGCTGCTGCCTTAGAGAAAGATTGATTTTTCTTTCCCTGGAAGTGATGCAGGATGAGTTTACGATCCCTTTGTCCCAGCTGTGATCTTGTTCAGTGAAAGAGGTCTGGTTATAGGACCGACAGGATCCTGCAACCTTCTTAGCCTAGGAAGAAGTCTGCTTCTGCAGCGAGTCGGTCGGGAAGCTGCTGGGAATGTGATGGAGCTGCGCTGCTGTTTACAAAGCGAGTGGCACCGTGAGAGGCACTTGACTGGCTTTGGAGCAGTCTTCCCTGGCCAACCGGCTGCTGGTGCGCCTGTCCCCTCCCCGTTCATCAGCATGCCTGGCCTCCAGCCCTGCTGTGGCTCTCGGGGGTTCTGATGATGGATGCACAAAGCTGCAATTTATTCTTCTCCCCCTTAGTTCTATTGAAGACAAGGGATGAACTTCAGCAGCGTATTCCTCTGGGGGGCATCGTGTTGTTGCAGTACATCAGCAGCAAGCCTTCACAGCCCCTGTCCTGCTTTAGAGGCACTGTGATGTGATTGGGGTCTGTTTGTAAACTTATGTTAGATGTTTCAGAGATGTGGTTTCGTGTTCCAGGAACTGGCTAACTGAGATGTGCTGTGTTTGTCTGGAGTCAGATCCCTACAGCTGGATACTGGATGTGGAAAATATGCTCTGCTTGCTGCTCCTTTCTCTCTCTGCCCCTCTGTTTCCTTTCCTCAGAAAAAGTGACTGAAGTCTGCAAAGGCTGCTTGTCTCTTCTAATCTGTCCTGAGCGTTAATTAAAAAGTCATGGAGCTAGCCAAATTAAAAATCTGTCAACAGTGAGCCAGTCAGGGTGTGGTGTATGCCAAGCTTTGTGAATGAGTGCAGGCCACTGACAGCCAGTCTTCCAAGTTAGTGTTCTTTTTGCAGAACATAGGATGTGGAAGAGAGGGTGCTCTGTGGCTCTCTGATGTTCATGTCTCAGTCAGATCTCATGGCTGATGACCCTGAATTGATGGAAGTGGTGTTTGAAGGCCAGCTGAGGCTGGCAAGCCCTGATACACCCATATGAGCTGTGCGTACAGTTTTGGGCTGAAGGCTATATGTTATATATATACACTGATTCAGTCTGGAGTCAGAGCTTATGTTGACAAGGGGAACAAGGGTTAGCTGGTGTCGGCAGGGGCTATCAGTGAGCCTTCAGCAGGGCTATGCAGCAGTGCTCTGTTGCTGCAGCTTATTTTGCTGTCATGTGGAGAGAAGCTTCTGCTTGTATTAACTGGTAGACTTATGGCAGCATTATAGCAGCACCTATATTAGACCTGCATGGATTATGCTAACAAGCTCTTGACTTTGCCAAAGGCTGATACACATGGCTGGCTGTGAGACTTGCTGCTTTGCTCCTCTGTTTTGCAGGCATGTGACAGGAGTTAGCAAATTAAGCTGCTGGTACAAGATACAAGTAAGACACCAGTTGCTTTCAGGCAGAGATGTGTAATGCCTGCAGAATGCAAGTGAGTAAATGTTTGGCAACCTTGGTTCTCAAACTGCAGTCACTGCTGCTTTGCTGGTGGTCACCATAGGATGGGTTGATGTCGAGGTGCTGACTCACTTCCAGTTACTACACAGCTCTGAATAACAAAGATATTCCCCTGAAGTTACTCCATGTGAGTAACTGTGACAGCTGCCAGTGTTTCAATAAATAATTACTGGGGGTGAAGGTTAGACTGTGTGTAGCTGTCCTTGGTGAGGATGGGGTATACGCCGGAGGAAAAAGTCAAACACTTAGCAGAGTCTGAAGAAAACCTCAGTCAGCTTCCAAGTATGTGGATGGGAATACTAAGCTGTATCACCTCTTCAAATAAAATAAAAATGGGGAATGAATTGCTCATAGGTTATCAATTCTGCACTGTATGTAATGCTTTGGGAGCACCTGAGCTGGAATAAGTCAGCATGCTGGGTTGAGCAGGAAATTCTCTTCTGGCTGATCATTGGGTTGGGTGAAGCAGGGCCATCCAGCTTTCTGGGTGGGAAGCTGAGTATGACAGGAGGCTGAAGGAAATTAATTCTTGTGAATGGAAGGGTGCCTTCCTGGGGGAATTACAGTGAAAATTAAGAGGCACATTAAGTGTAAATCTGAAATCTAATGTATAAATGATCAAAAAAGGTTTTGGACTTCCTTTTTTAAGAACTAGAACCCTGTCAAGTCCAGATGAGAGGTGCAGCACTGAGATCTAGAACTTCAGTCTGTCATAATGCTGTGCTGAGCCATAAGAGAACACCTGTTTCTGGCGCATGGGTAAGGGATGATCTTCAGCAGTTTAGCTTATTGATTTGTTCTAGGCACTCCCAGCTGAGAGCTATTGCATTTTTTTGTTTAGTCAATGTGCGGATCTGTCTAGGGCTGTGGATTGATTGTTGTGGCTTTGGGTAAGAAGTGCTGGAACATCTGGGTGGCAACAACGTGCTTGATATCACTGCAGTGTCCAAGAGAAGTCTTAATATATATTCTTGTTTCTAAAGATATCTGAAATTACTTCTGGCTCAAGCTGATCAGGTTTTTGACAGCTGTGTGTGCCTGTCTAGGCATGCCAACTTCTTTCTGATAAAGACTCTGTCAAAGGGACAGCTCTAAATCAAGAAGTCTCTCTGCTCCAGTTCAGGAGCCACTGAAGTTTGCCCTTGTCCATATAGATTCTGAGGTCCTGTTAGCTGTATCTCTGTTCTTATGGGAAAATGACTTGTACATTGGCATATTCAGTATTGGGAAACACCAACTGCTTTGCACAGGCTTCAGCTAAGTAGTTTTGTAGGGATTTAAAAGCCAGTGACTTTCTGAGAAGTGGTTTATTAGCTAGTCACTAAATCTGCCTCATCCCCCTGAAATGGAGCTTCAGTGTGATTTTGGAACAAACCTGCCTAAGAGCTCTGGAAGAAGCCGACTGAATTAGTATGGCACTGATCCTGAAGGGGCTCAGGAGTTATTGATGCTCCGGTGTTGCCCATCTGGAAACTGTGCATGACTGAGGAAAGTTCTTACATACACACTGTGGCTTAAATCCCAACTCTGGGTGTTCTGTAGCTTTGGGGTGATGTGAGCTGCCTCAGCTCTGTAGCATTTGAGGGAAGGAAATACAAGCAGACTTTCCCCGATAAGATGAATGTGATGTGAGCTGGATGCTATCTGGAGGTCCACCCCCTGCATACAAAGGGGGTGAGTAACAGTACAGAGAGAACATCAGCTGAGCTGTGATTAATGTCCTGCTGTCAAGTTGAAGTGGAGTAAAACTGACCTAGCTCTATGGACTGGTACTGCAGGCTGCCTTTTCCCCCTCTTTGGAAAGAGTATGGAGAGAAGAGCAGTTCTTTAGCATGTTTACTGTGTTTGTGCTCTGGGCACAGACCACTGGCACAGACAGATGTATTTTTTTTTTTTGTGGCGTGTTGCCATGCCTGGGATGGGGCTTAAAGGTCCAGAGCTTTCTAGGCCAGCTGGTGCTTGTAGCAGTCTGACAGTGTTGTGTGTGCCCCAGGGAGTGTGGTTCAGAGGGATGAGTGCAGGGCTGTGAGCCAGGGACAGCTGTAGGCTAATCCTTCCTATACATCTGGCTTGATGTGTGGCCTTGCTTCAGTCGCTCAGTGTTTTGCTTTAAGGTTCTCAGAAAAGGAGAAAATAAAGCTAACATTTTTCTTAGCTGATCACCTTTGGCAAGGATTGTTGCTAAAACCAGGTTTTGCTTAATGTTATCTACCCTGTGGCTCATCCAAGCAGTTCGAGTAGGAAAGATTTCGGATGCATGGACTTGTGACTGTGGGTTGGGGGTGACTCAAAATCTTTCCCTGTCCAGAGTGTAGAAGCACCGCAGCTGAGAGGGTCCTGTAGGCTTTCTGTTTGATTCATAGGTTAGAAGACTTGCCTCCTCCTGATTGTCTGCATTGTTTAAGCAGGAAGACTTTTTCAGAATGAGCATCTTTCTGATCCTAATAGAAACAGTGACCTGCCCTTGCCTTACCTGTTCCTCTTAAGCTTTTTACGTTTACAGAAAGCACAGCGCACAAACATCTGCCTGATTTCAAAGCAGGAGCAGCAACTTCTGACTTGAAGGAAGGTAGAGTCTGAATACGGAGTTATAAAACATGGGCTTTTTCTTCAAGCCTAGGAGGGGAATTTGATGAAGCTTGTAAGTTGGAGCAGCTATGTGGATGTTAGTTTCAGAATGCTTTTTTTTGAATCACCAGTATGTTATCACATCAGGAATCTGTCTTGAGGAGACTGCAGATGGGACCTTGATACCATAAATGTACAAAGGCACTCGGATGCACAAAAACTGCAGAAATAACTTGATTCTAAAGAACGTGAGCCACTGATGGTAAACAGCCAACAAAATCAAGTAAGGGCTAAGGCTAGGCTGCTCTGTACATGAGAAGACTGCATTGGTCTCAGATGTTTAGAAATCTTTAGTTTAAACTACTGGCAGCTTCACTGTGGATAACTTCTGGTTTTAAGGACCTTCTGGAAGCTAAAGTCTGTGTTAAGTAGCAGTGTGAAACATGTCTGGATTCCAGCTATGGTGTCTGAAGGCTTGAATTGTCCTGGAGTTGGGCTGAGTGCATTTCTCACTTAGACACTATGGTTCTTTTTCGTGTGGTGTTTAGAGTCTTTGCATCTGCAGAGTTGTAACAGGGTGGGCTGGGTGGCAAAGGACTGCTTCTTAGTGTAAAGGATAACAGCTCTTGAAATGCTTCCAGACAGTAGTCTTGGTCTGCACTGTGGAGGAACTGGGATGCTGAGTACATGGTATGGAGGGACTGCTGCTGTGTTGTCAGCTGTTCTACATGAGACTATTTCAAGTCAATTTTTTCATAGTTATTTAAAAGCTAAGCATACCACGTTATTGAGCTTGGATGATGAGGGCGGGATTGCTTTTTCCTATTCCAGTGCCAGGGCACTGGTGTGTTGGGACCTGAAGCTTCAGGTGGTGCCTGTGTGAAGAAACAACTGCTAGTTTGTGGAGCAGTTGGTTTCAGGGTAAGCAGAAACTGGAAGCTGGAGGACCAGCACTGAGGAACTGTTGAGTAGTTGCAGAAGAAATCCACTGACACTTCTGCTGAAAAGATCCAGTAGTGAAAAGATCACAGTGATGTGGATTGTGTGGATTCAGAAAGAACCTGACTTGTCAAGGTATGTGCAGGCATCGCAGCTGCTTGGACTTTGTTCTGGGGCTACTGATAGCCCTGAGCTGCTGCAGGTTGATGTGCCTGGTGTTACCTGATAGCTTGCTGTCACAGCTGTGTGCTAATGGCTTGAGGGCTTGACTTCCTTTCTGGGTGTCCCACACAGTCCCACTGCTAATGGCATGGATGTTCCACTTGGCATGTTGTGCACTTCTAGCTGGAACAAACTGGAGGTGGGTGGTGGGAGTGAATCAACCTGAACATTTCTTTCTGTGTGAGCCAAGGCGTTCCTTTCCTCCCTACTATATCACAGCTGTGTCTCTCTTGCAGCAAGGATCAGATAGACATAAGTGGTTTCAGCCTCAGATTTGGCTCTGGTATTGATTCAGGCGCATGCATGTCTTAGATTTTGCTAGCGTAGCTTAGTTTGCAGCCTGAGAAGAAAAGGGCAGAAGGACTGCATGCATGGCACTGATTCCAGCAGGATATTGCTGTAAGGTTAGGTATGTGGCATGCTGTCTTGCCAACGTTCAGCTGTTGCTAGCTTTTGTAGAAGTAAAAAAAAAAAAGAAAAAAGTCAGTTAATCTGATGTGAAGTGGCTGTGAGTTTGGGTAACAGTGAAAATCCAGGGGAGTGGGGGCAAACCAACACAGTAATGTGCTACTGGTTGTCCAAGTTGTGGGTTCGATTTGTTGCATGTTGGCATTTGGGAGAGAGGAAAAAAGGGAAAAGTGTTACTCATGTTTCGTAATACAAGCTAACTTCAGTGGCTAAGGTTCATCCTGGAATTTGGCAGTACTATCATCTTTTTATCTTTCTGAGTTTATCAGCTTCATGATATACTCAAGGACCAACAAACTGCTAAATAGTTTAACTTTCTGAATTCTGTGCTTGCAAGAAGGTACTGAAGGAACTCCGCTCTCTGGGAAGGTTCACTCTACACATTTCCTTGTGTGCTTTTGATCCTCTGGGAGAGATGTGTGCCAAGTGACTGAAAGATGTTGCCTTCCAGTGAGATTGCTGGGGAGGGGCAGTTCATGTTCCCGCGCAGGCCTAATTCTGCACTTCTGGCAGGAATCACATTAGAACTCCAGGCTTGGTATCTGAGTAATCGGATCGTTGCCCAGCATACAGACCCTGAACTGGATTTGCAAGAGGCACAGCTTTGTGTCAACACTTTAAGTGGGAGGGGACATCTGATGAGAGTGAGCCTGGAAGGAGCAGTAGCCCACATCTCCAGGCAGACGGATTGTGCAACTATCCTTGGGCTTGCTCTGCAGCCAGAGCAGTACGTGGTTTAACTGGAGGAAACTTGCCAAGTGTGCTGTCACTCCAGGATGGCAGGTATGTCCAGATGTTCACCTACAAAGAATTTCAGTGAATCTGTTTCATTAGTGAGTTTGTCAGGCTCAGAAAAGAATTTTGCTATTCGGTGTACTTATCTATGTACTTGGTGGTATTTTTTCTCAGGACTTCCCGCTGTTCCCTTTTTCTCCAGATATGGGTTTGGTTGCAACCTGTAAGGTGCCTTCAGTCTGCCCTTTATTGTAGGGATGCACTGATGTTCTCTCCCCAGACAGGTGACTCTGTACAAGGGATCAGCTCGCTGCTGTGGGCACTATTCTGCTTGTGGGCAAGCAGAAATTCCATAAACTAAACTTTGCTTCTGGGACACGTGCCATGTCCCTTGACTAACTGTAGTAGAGAGAAGCAGGTTTGGGCTTTATGCCAGAGGTGACCTGCTTTCTGTTAGGCATCTAGAAACATGCAAGAGTAGTTACATGGCTTATCCTCAGCTGGGCTCTTATGGGTTAAATGCAACAACACTTCTGTCAAGTTGGAGAATGACTGTTAATGGTTTTTCTGTGTCTAGGAAGAGATGAGAATTGAATGGCTCTTAGTTTTAAGTGGAAGGTAGTTTTCTAAGGCAGGTAAAACCTTAGTGGAGCACTGGGGAGCTGAGTGTGCTGTAGATCACGCATTAAGGATGACTAATCCTCCCTTTGTATTTGAGGTTGGAGAATTACTTTCTATCTAATGGTCATTAAGGTGAATGAGAAGTAGTGCATGAGTGCTGTTTGGAGCGGTGTGCTCTTATGTTGTCAGGATTCAACTGTTGTCAAACCTTCAGAAATAAAATTGCCAGCCAATCTCAGTTTCAAGACTGTTCTTGAAAGAACTCTTGGCCTCATGGGAATTTCTGTCTCAAGATGAAGTAGCAGAGCAGGAGGCCTGCCAGTGACTTCACTGCTGAAACAGCTTTTGTGCTAATGAAGTGTTTCATATACTGTTAAATCTTGCTTTAGCGTGTCTAAACCACTCACAAAGCAAGCTGGTCATGGAAATCCAGTTTGATCCAGGGTTGTGATGCTGAATGGGCATCAGATGGAAGTCCTCTCAGTGTCCCTAAGTAAACAGACAAAGCAGGTGGCCCAGCAGGTGGCAGGACAGCAGTGGTGAGGTGGCTCTTTAGGTTGCTGAATGTAACCCTTTTTGCCTTCAAGTTTGATAGAAAAGCTGGGCAGTGTAGTTAGTACATTGCTAGATGCCTTTAGCCAGCCTGAAGATTTCTGCACCAGCTTTAAGTCCTAGGCTCGGTTCTGTGAGGTATTCCAGAGCCAGGATTATCAGCCAGGAAAAGGTGTAGGATGAGTAAGTAGTGAATGTAATGAATTGAATGTAGAAACAATATAGCATGCTAAGTTTTGTCTGATGTGAGGCTTTTAAGGAATCAAAATACTGTTGGGTGCGGTAGCTTTACTTGATATTCTAGGCTTCGGATATCCTGGACAGCATATGCTTATTCCATGTTTGGAAGGCTGTGGTGGACTGAACGGTGTGTGGCAGTGGCCTTATTGCTTTTAAATTGGTGCTTGTATGTAGCAAATCTTGGCTAAGCTGTATGAACCAGCTGGCCTCAGAAGGAGTCAGGACTTCAGTGACAGCTGAAGAAGAGGTGAATGTACTTTGGCTGAGGCTGGCCAGCCTTAGAAAGGAGAGAAGTTTAGAGATACTGAAGGGTTTAGTAGCTAGATAATTGTTTCTTAAGAATTCTTACTTGTTAAACTCTGAAAATTCAAGGCATCTTATCTTTTTCTGCTTGCTCCCAGGTATACTGCATTTTAAGAACAGATCTCTTGTTTCTTCCTCTTTATATACACTTCTTAAGTTCTTTTCATGTTCTTCAAACTCAGTTTCCTAATTGGAAACTTTCCACTGATGTCATGGGAGCTTTCTGTGGCCCACATCAAATAGTTTGGTTCACCAGGAATTAAGTGACTGTACAAATGTTTATATTAAACACTTATTTAGAAGACATGTTGATTTATGAGGACTTATGATGACTATGGTATGTTGGGAGGATAGGTTGACTGTACAGGCTTTTGTGTTGTCTTTGAACTGTAAAAAGTACCAGCAGCTGTTTAATGCTCAGATAAGACAACGGAGGGCTGCTTACATCTACTGCACTTGCTCCATCAATGACTCTTGCAGTGTTTCTTATCTCTCACACTGGAGAGGTTTTTGAATATATGATCTTAATGGAAAAGACTCAGACAGCAATGTCTGGAATAGTCAGAGCAGAAAGCAGCCTGCTTAATTACAGGTACTGGAATTTTTGTTCTTGAGAGGAAACCCACAGTTTAGTCTGCTGACGATCCCTAGGGAACGAAGTAGAAGATGGTGAACATCTATGTTCTTCAAACTGTGCTTACTCAGGCTTCTGTGGTGGTGTCAGGGCACTTGAAAGGTAGAAAGCAAAAGGGATAAATAGTGTCTTGGAATTTCCCTCCCAGTATACCTCTGACATTGAAGACCATCATCTCTTTCTTTCCCTGAAGGTGACTGTGCTCCTTTAAAATTGAAAGGAAAGACCTTCAGAAAGCTGCTTGGGGTGGTATGGAGCCTTCCTTATGAACATGATGTGCCAGTAGATATCTTTGCAGTAGGCTGACTTAGCAGGTAATTTGCAAAAATTGCTGAACTTCATTGCCCTGTGTATCTTCCCTGTGAAATAAGTGAGCAGGACGAGTCTGTGCCTCTGAGATGGGCAGTGGCGGAGTCTTCAATAAAGCCCAAACTGTGTTCAGTTACTCACTTTGCAGAGGGCAAAATACTTTTGAAAACTTAATGTTTTATCTGCATTACAGGAAGAGTAAAGCTGTAGGTATGGCTTTGATATCTGCCATTGAGCTTACTGGTGGGCAGAAACTTTTCAGGCAAAGCATATGTAGGTGCTTTTCCTTACTCTTTCCAGTAGTTACAATCTTGGACTGCTGTCAGACTGAACCAACTAAAAAGCCAAAAGCATCCATACATAAACTTAAACTGAGACCTCTAGGGCGTTACTCTGCCTTGAAAACAGGCTAACTGCTTGATCCCTAAAGGGGATTCCATTCCCTTTACACACACTTTCCTTACAGTATCCTTTCTGAAACGGCTATTGTAAAAGCTGTCATGGCTACTTCATTTTACAGAGCTTGTGCAAATAGGACTGTTCAGACATGTATTTTTGAGTTTGACCTAAGACTAAGGGACAAATTCTACTGCCAGCCCCTTGAACAGACCATCTGGACACTAACCAGTAGTGAAGCAGCTGTGCAGTGTTGTAGCTACATGTCTTAGTTGTGTTTTCGTCCCCAATTGCTCTGTATTACTAAAACTGTTATTTTCAGGAAAAAGTTGCTCTTGGGTATCTGGCCACCTGTGTGTGTGTGTGTGTGCGCACATACACACGTATATTCTTGTCACCACAGTTTGTGTGATGTCCGTTTCACTTCGTTTCTCTGGTTTCAAATTTGATTTGTCTCGCCTATATGGGGACAAACCTTCAGGCAGCCAGGCTAGAACAGCTTTCAGAAGTTCTGCTGTTATGTGAAGCCTTGTGCAATTCAGGGTGATGTAAGAACCCAGCTGAAGTTTTTGGTAACCTTTCTTATCTCAAACAGTTGTAGTGATTTCCAAGGACCCTGTCAGGTAATGGTGAAAGCAAAACATTGCATCACATTGAGACTGCCCAGCTGTAGCCTTCATTCAGATGTGCAGCGTCTCTTCCTAATTATGGTATGTCCCAGGTCAATTATATTTAAACACAGTCTAACCATGCCCTTAATTTTTTTTTGGCTAATGACAAGGCAGAAATCTAGTGAGGCATCATCCCAGAATGCTCTGCTTTGGGGAGTTTGTGTAAGTTCCAGTAAAGCTGGCAGTGTGAGCTGTCTCTTGTGTAATCTGTCTGCCAGGAGTATCCTCTTAGCTCAGCACTTTATTGAGAGTGGCTGTGGGGTGGTTTGTTGCCCTTCTGAGCATGCTGATGGAGTGGTTTGCTAAATGTTGACAAATATATCAGCACTACTTTGCATATTTATCTGGCTATCTCTGTGAATTTTTGCTCACATAAACAGTTTGAGTTGCACTGCTTCTGGTTGCTACTTCAGGAGTGAGGTTAGCACGTCATTTCCAGAGAATGGCAATGAATTGGGTCAGGCTGAGTGCACTGTGTTGGCTTCTCCTTTTTGCTCGATAGTTTCAAACATTTTAAAGGTTAAATATGGGTTTCCGTGTTAGCTGTAAAGGTAACCAGTGAAAGGATGGAGACCATCGATGTCCTTGCAGAAATCAAGGCTAGAATCAAAACAAATGTGTACACATGGTAGTCAAATGTAGGCAGCCAAAGCATACACATAGCATTTAGATTTTGTAAATCATATGCTGGATCCATGTTTTAGAGAGATTTTCATGCAGGCTGCTTGCACTTTGTACTGTTGTTCTGTCTGGTCCTTTATAGGTCCTTCCCTCAAGCCCTCATACATAAAGCTTTCTGCTGCTTAAAAAGTAGAGGAACAAAGGCAGGAAAGCCTTTTCCCCACCAAAAATGTCAGGATGGCAGGTCGTGAGTCTGTGTAAGAGGTGCTTGCAGGGACTTGTCTCAGAGGTACTGAGGCCAGAAGAACAAGGTGTTTAGATATTCTTCTCCCTCTTTCAGTTGTGTGAACAGAACATGAGCTCCCACTTGGTTATTTCACAATGAAAGCCCATTGTACAACAAGAGGTGGCTGCACTTCCTCATAGCTTTTCCATGCTAGGAAGGTTGCTGCCCTCTGCCCTACTGTATGAACTGCCAGTAAATCTGATTAAAGGTTATGGAGATGCAGAGCACAGTTGATGGACCCTCAATGCACTTCTGTGACAAACTGCAGTGCCTCTCTGTTGCTGTTACAGATCTGGACTTGAACACAGTATCTAAAAATTTGTATTATATAACAAACATGGTGATCCTGACTTGACTTTTTGCAGAGAACAGACAGTTCTAGGCAGACAAGAAATGCCAATGTTTTTTTCCTTTCTTTACTGGCTGTGTTGCGAACCATTTATGCCAAAACATTCTGGAGGCGTTCTGCCATGGTGTGACTCCGCTTCCTTTCTGCTGAGGGAGATCCCTAGGAAACTGCTTTCACTCTGGAGACTTGGAAAGGAAGAGGGAATAGAAAGCTGTGGTGGGGGATGTTGTGGACTTGAGCAAGCCAAGGTGCTTGATTACACTGGGTAGCAGGTTTAGATTTGTCTAGGCTCTTTACTTCAGCTGGCTGTTGCAGTGGTTGGAGAAGAAAAATTGCATCTTCCGGCTATGTTGTTGGATTTAGAACGGGTTTTTCCATGGCTTGTATTATGTTTTAAGGCTTGTTGTTGTTCCCAGGTCAAACTTGAATAGAAAACATAAGACTGCTGCCAGCTTTCTGTCACAGACACCTTTTATCTTGCATTCATCTCTTCCAAGCAGATGCTGCTTTCATTTCTTCTAGTTCTTCCTACAAGATTGAAAGTATCAGCCTTTTGATGTAGAGGCAGAAATGGTATTTCAAAGCAAAGTGCCTAATGATCTTTGATAATAGAACTGTTGGTTTTTTTTTTGTATTGAAGTTAATTCTGCATTCCTTCTGTGAAACTAATCTGAATGGTAGAAGCTCCCAATCCCTGTTTGCTCAGAGCTATCCCTCCTTGCTTGGGGACATCACTGGCTGTTCTGTTTGGGTTAAGAGTACAGATGAAGCTGGGCTCATCACCCTGGGGCTGCGCATGGGGAAGGCAGACGCTGGTGTGATGCAGTGTTCCTGCAGATTGTTTTCTTCCCAGCTGATAAGATGCAGTGCATGGTTTAGTACTGCCAGAGTGGCAGCCACGTAGCTCAAGGTGGAGCACGGCAGAGGAAAGGAGCTGAGAACAAGACTTCAGACACTTCGTTGTGGTAGTGAAGCAATCCATAGCCGCTAGCCAGACAGCCTTCTTCCCAGCCCACCCTGCCCTCCTAGCCTTCCTGCCTTCAAAGACTCGCACTGAGCGTGAGGTTTGTGTGAACATCCAGCTTTTGGCTTTCATCTTTTCCACTTAAAAAGATGAGTTCTGTTCCTGTGAGGTGGAGCACTTCCTAAAGGGTGATGTGGCTGAACTGCATGCATGGGAGTATTGTTTCCAAGGGGTGTGCTAAGCCTCACAGGGAGGGCCACTGATGGATAAGTCTGAGCCACAGGATTGTTCATGGAGCAGGTGGCTCAGGGAAATGGAGAATTCCAAAAATTAAGCTCTGGACTGGCTTGGCAAGTGGTCAGGATACAGAAGAAGTGATTGGCTGCCTTTATGTGGCATGTTACAGGAGCTATCTGGTGTGGAGTAGGCGCATCTTAAGCACAGGTTACTCAAGAGTAGAGGCTGGGGGATAATCCAAACATTTCTGGAGATGAATTGCAAAAAGGCATTGTTTTGCAAGTAAATATGCTTTTTGCTGTCTTTTTGTTTGTCAGACTTACTGAAGGAGGCTGGAGAAAGCTTTTATTCAGATAGTCAGATGCTGGGGTATTAAAGACTCTGACCAGCTTTCAGGTTAGGAAGCCTAAACTTGATTTAAAGAGGCTGGGGTAACTGTGTGAACTTGTGCATTGGATGCACGTGCAGGGGTGTTGACTTCTGAAAACATCCTTTGGCTAAGTGAATAGAACAGCTTTCTAAACAGTCTGTGAAAAAAGATCACTTCCTCAGTGACTCAACTGTCTCCTCTTGTGAGGTTTTTGTCTTCAGTAGCGACACCCTCAGTCTTCACAGACCTCAGGACAGGAAAGACCTGAATTTATAGTCTGAGTAAGCTGGGAAAGATCTACTGGGTGTTCATACATCAGGAAGCGCCTTCATTCCTCTTTTTCAACATTTAACAAGACTAGAGTGAAGTGATCTGGGTAAATAGTGTAGAGAAAGGCTGAGTTTTTTCCATGTGACAAGGTAAGATGATAAAGATCTGTGAATACTTCACATGTATGTTTAAATTGCTTAGTAATTCAGTTGATCCAAAAAGGCTGTACTACATGTTCTAAGATTTATTTGACCTGAGGATTAACAGTAAGTGAAGCCTGAAACTAGCTGATTAAACTGGAATGACTTGAATAGAGAGGAGGATATATAATGCAAAGTGTAAAACTTCTCACCACAAAGAGAGTAAACCATTGGAACAGTTTGTCCATGGGTTGTGCAGTCTCTGTTTGTGAAGGTTTATCAGAGTAAACCAGATAAAGCTTTGAGTAAACTTGTCCAACTCTGCTTTGAGGAAGAGATTGAACTGGAGACCTCCAGAGCTGCTCCTCACCCTGAATTATTTGATGATTCTATGTGAGCATCTTGCTGTAGTGCTGTCAGCTGATTTTTGTAAATGGGTGCTGTCTTATTAGCTGATAGGCAACAGGACTTAAATGTACAGCCAGGCTGTAACTTGTGATTGCTTTGGTTGCTGTTTCCCAGAAGGAAGCTAGTCAAAAAAACCCTTCGTAATTAATCCCTGTCCTATAAATCACACGAACAGATGAATTACTTTTTTCAACTTCAGCATCACCACTGCTTTTAATCTCTTGTTAAAGACTTCTATAAAATGAAACTTTCTTGTCATCTCAATGCCACAAGTGAGCTGCAAATGAAAACTTGATGCTGATTTCACTTAAGCTGCTCCCATTCTGCAGCACTGCATACCTAGTCATGGTGAGTCCTTTTTGCACTGACAGAACACGAGGTGCTGATTTCAGTGTCACTGAGTTTGCAGCTCTGTCCTCTTTCATTCTGCAGTATTCTGTTTGTGGGAGGAAGCAGAGATCCACTGTTGGAATGAGCTGAGTTGGTTGTTTTTTTTCTCCTTTGTGGCCCAAATTTCAGTTTTCTGTAGTGCTGATGAGCAGTACCAGTCACTTGCACAACTTCCCCTTTAGTATAGTTGTATTTGATGTAGATGTGTACTGTAGCTTCAGACACAGTAAGCCTATTTGAGGGCAGCAGGCTGAGTAATCTAGTGCTTGGCAGCTGCTCTGCTATGGGGATTTTTGCTTTACTGCTAGCAGTGCTTGTGACATCTTTAAATGAAAAGAGGAAGGAGGAGGCTGTAGCTGGGCAACCTTAATATTGAAATAGCTCAAACTGCAGATGGTTTTCCTATGAGAAAAGAATCCTGCTGGCCTGTGCGTAGCTGCAGACTGAATTGACTGTTTTTAGGAGTGGGGCTTGAAACCCTTACTGTATCTTACATTTTTCAAGTCATGTATTTGAAAAGTGCTTTTATGGACTGGAATACTTAAGTATATGTGATATGATACAGTGAGGTTTAACTTGTCAGTCTATGACTGACAAGCCAAAGCAAGCTAGGATCCGTGTTGCTTTCCCTATTCCTTCAAACACCACGTATTTGAGAAAGGCTTTCTAAAAATCTGCTTCTAGGCCAAGGATATAGAATAGAAATCTTTCTAGGTTGAGGATAGCTAGAACAGGAGGCTGACCTCCCCTGGTCTTGGAGAGGATAGCACAAGATGCAGCTGTACAAGTTGATCTGTTCTTTCTTTCTGTTGCTTAGAAAGGCAGGAGAAAGATGGGGAGTTCTGGTAAATGACTGCTGGGACCTTTAACATAGATTTCTTTTAACAGGGCTGCCACTAGCATTAAACCACGGTGTGATCCCTTATTTAATTCAGTTCAAGGGGAAAGGAGGGCCTTGTAACTGGATTGTTTGTCTTTTTGCCTTGTTTTGTCCAATCTTGCAGTCTTAGCAGAAAAGAGCTTCTAGTACAAGAATGGATACTTTCAACAGAAGTAGAAACATCAAGTTTTGTTCTTCCAACTTGCTGTTCTCTTCCACATCTTCATTCCTTAGCATCAATAGATACTTAAATGGATGTGAGAGCTGGGCAGTTCAGAGTGTAAACTAGTAAATGGGGAAGTAACTGCAAGTATGGAGTTCTGCGTAAGAAGGTGTCTAATTATGGATTAGGTGGACTTCTTTAATGCAAATAGCTCTGTACATAAACATCTGTTGTCTACAACTAGTGGTCCAGTTGTGGAGGAAATGCTTTTCTAAATGCAGCTTATGTAGGGATGTTGCAGCTTCAGTGTTGGAGGGAAGGAGAAAGAAAGGTGAGGCAGGAATGCCCACTTGGCTGAGTGCTTATTTCATACTTTGAATACCAGTGTTAAACAGTTGAATACTCCATCTATTGAATGTCTTCTGAAAGGTAGTGCCAGCCAAAATAATTGTTGCTTGCTTTACTGGAATTCATGATCAGAGGAAGTTTGAGCAGCTATCTAACGTACAGGTCCTGAAGAGTTCTTAGATATTTCCCTGGTTGCATTAGTACTTGGCTGTCTTGGAACTGCTAAACTCTTAGTATGGTCTAAGGGTGACATTATGTGGTATCTGATCAGAAGCCTCAGTGAAATCCTTGGTTATAGAAGGTTTTGCTCTTTTTTTTGTTGTTGTTTGTTTTTTAAAAGAGGGGGGGGGTGCTCTTTAATTTGAAGACTGTGGCAATAGAAAGGCAGCATGGAGTTGGTTGCTAGGGAAGAGGGAAGTTGTAAGACAAGTACTGTTAGACAGAGTGCTTGGTAGTTCAGTCCCACAAACTAGTCTTTCAAGTGCAGCTTGTTTATAAAACTGGGGCTTTCTGTGCTTGCTGTGTGCCAAACAGATTTCAGCCTCGCTGGGATGGGAGGCATCCCCTGGAAACACCACTTGTTTACATGAGTGTCTCGGTAACATAAGAAAAAGTGACTGAGGTGGTCAGACAGGTTCAAAAGTATAAGAAAGGTGATCCTTTGGGGGTGGTGAAAGAGTCATGTGGTCTGCCTTCCTGCTAGCTGTGTGACTGGTTTCCCATAGTCTGCAAACAGATCAGAGCTGTCTCTTGAGAGCATGCAAGGAAATTGGAACTGTGAAAAGCCTGTGTGTTGTGCAGGTGATTTCTGCTGTTGGATTCTCTATGCTAGCCTAGTTTTCTCCTTGGAGTAAGCTCTCCCAAGATTCCAAGACACCAAGACACAGTGCTTTCCCTTAAGGCAGAGACTACACTGAACACTGCTTCCACACTGAACACTGCTTGCACACTGATTCAGTACAGCTCTACCAAAAAAACTTTTGTCTTGCTATAAGGAAATCCCGTCCCCACAGAATGTATTCTTGGCACAAGTAGAAGAATCACTTGTCTGACAGATCTTGGCTGAAGGTGATACTAGGACGTCTAGTATCTGACTAAATGTGGCCAGTGAGATAATAACATGGTATGCAGGAATTGTCTTGCCTGGTCTGTATAGCATTTGATCCAGTACTTCTCTGTTCTCTGAATGGCTATCTGCCTGCTGAAACACTGGAGGGCAAGATGCTCAGACAGGTGCCTCATTGCTTCGGGTGGTAACAGCTTATGCTGCAGAATGACTGTGCTGATGGCTAACGTGTGCAAAGCACTTTGAGCAGGAATTGGGCTGAGCATAAGAGCACAGTAATTGCAGTAATTTAGTAGTTTTTCTCCAGGCTTTCATCTGTGGTAGCTGCATTGCTTTATGACCTTGCTGCCATTTTTTCCCCTCTGCCTTCCTCAGAGGAAGAAGGGAGTTGTGTGGGTTTTCTACTTCTATAAAAACCATATGCAGGTGTTGTCTTCTCTCAGATATAACTGCCAAGCCACAGTTTCTTGCTTTTTCATCCAAAAGAATTGGTTTCCAAAGTGCAATGCTGTGGCTCAAAGCTGAACTCACTGCATCTGATCTTAAGTAGCAGCAACATATCCCTACTACAGCCTGTCCACATCATCTGTGTTAAAAATGAAGAATGTCTGCAATCCACTTGCATGCACTGTTAACTTCAGAACTGCAGAGAGATAGTTAGGCTGCTAGCTGAACTGACCATCATCTGAGCCATGTGCCAATCTGTCCTGTGGCATCAAGCACGATTTACACATTGTTTAGATTAGTTCTACCTGGAACTGGAGTTCATCCAATCAGTTCCCTGTGTTTGTAACAGCTGTCTGTAAATACTTGCTGGAAACTGTAAGTTTGAAGCTGCTCCTGGAAAATAGCATTTCACCAGTTGGCTACAGACAGATGCTCTAGACCAGCAGGATGTTGGAGAAGAGCAAAGGGGAGAGGTGTAAGGAAGGTCACTTACTGCAGCTGCAGATGTGGGACATGGGAAGGGACTCTGGCTATGTTTCTCAGCCCTTGGCTAAGATGCAGAGCTGTCAGTTGTGTGGGATGGTGAACTCAGGACTCTATCCTGTTTTACAAGGAAAGAGCTCAAGTCACTGGCTTTCAGTTCTGTTCGATCAGCCCCTGCTCACCATGTATTTTACCATGTCTTCTCTGAGGTCCCAAGATCAATTCAGCTACACAGTGCCATGTAATGCTTATCCTGTCATGCAGGTGCTTATATGCCTATGTGGCAGTGTTCTGCAAAGTTAGGGATGTTTGGAGGTGAGTTCTGCTGTGTACTTGCATGCTGGAAAACCACAACAAATTGTCTAACTCCTTTTATCATGTCTGCTACAAGACCAACACAAAGTATTTCTAGCCAAAGTCTTACTGTCATGAGTTTAGCACAGTGTTTGCTCTGTAACTGCCCCCATCTGTGAGTAAGAATGGAAAGCAAATGGACACATCATAAGACAAGGAGGTAAGAAGAAACTGCTGTCAGCAATGCAGAAGTCTGCAACCAGCTTTGCTACCTTTTGTCCTTGAAGGAAAGGCAGGTCTCCAGCCCAGTATGTGTTAAGAAACTGTGCTGTCTGCAATACACTGGAGTATGTTCAGGCATGTGGGGTGGATGAGAGGTTATGGATTGCGCTGGTGGGCAAAGTCATTACGTCAGTATAGCATGCTGATCTTAGTGCTGTGCCTGTGAGTACATGTTAGTCAGAAGTGGGAGAGGCTGTGGCAGAACACGTGTTTTGCTGTGGTTCTAAAAACTCATTAGGGAAGAGTCTGTCACTAAGTACATGGTTTGAGTGAAAAATAGAGCCCAACAACTGCAAGTCGTCTTGCCTGTATTAAGACTTAATGCCCACCAAGGATGGGATCACCAGAGCAGTCAAATGGTTCTGATCTGCCTCTGAGAAGCTGCTTTACAGAGCCTTGAAGAAACACGGTGTCTGGTCTGTGACTTGATGTTGGCATTCATGAGCTATCTGGGAGCTGTAAAGAATCTAATGACTTTCCTGAAATATCTACAAAATTTCCTCTGTAAGGAAAACCGTCTTGAGTCCAATTCAAAGTTAAAGAAATACCTTATTTCTCTGAGAGGGGGGGAAAAAAAGAATAGTTGTCATTTGTAACTAGCATTCAACTGCGGAGATCTCTGGCAGAAACTGCAGAACTTTCTGCTTGAGCTCCTTCCATCATTACAAACACTTTGCAGAGTAACCGCTTTCGATGCTGCTAGATTAGGCAGCACTGCAGCTAGCAGGAGATTGCTAGGTAGGTGGATAGTGGAAACTTTAGTTTGAGGATGGGTTGTCCCTTTTTTCCCCCCAGGTTTTACCTCAGTCGGATGTACTGATTTCTGAGTAACTTCAGTACTCTGGAGAGCCAACCGCTCCATACAGGGTGTAAGAGGTTGTGTTGTCTTCATCACGCTGTCTTTCGGTGTTTCAAAAACAGCTAGAAAGCTTCTGCAGAAACCATCTGATCCAAGGTGTAGATCACTGTATTTGTATAGGCAAGTCAGTACAAGCTGGTTCACAGCTGTAACAGTGTTATTCAATGACATGGCTTCCTTCTTTAGCCTTTGCTGGTGCATCTCACGTTTATGCTAGCTGCTTAATGTACAAGAGAGCAGAGCTCTCGGTGTCTGGGACCATGAAATGTGCTGCTTGTAGCTGAATGAGCATGCTGCCTTAGCGATGTGGCTTGTTAGCTTTGTAGCCTAGGTAGGTCACTGCCAAATACTAAGCATCTTGTTCTCTCCATCCCTTGCATATGCATATGCACAGATATTTGCCAAGGGGATCATTTTACTGGAGGATTTTCCTGTTTGCTGGGACATGTGCATCTTACTTGCCCTACCTTTCACAGTCTCAGTGAAAGTTTCACTTTCTTGAAGAGCAAGCAGCCCTGCCAGCAGCTGAACAAACTGAGCCAAGCTGCTTCTGCACTTCGGTAGCCTTCTACACAGATTAAGATAGCGAGGTTTGTCAGTGCTGCCCAAACCACTGCTATGCAGTGAGGGTTGTCTGCTCAGCCCTGATCCAAGCGCAACTGCAACACTCAAACATGAGATTCAGCCACATTGCTAGTAGAACTGTTCCTGCTGTCTGCTTTGTAGCTCCTTGTTCTCTGCTAATGCAGCACTGCAAAACTTCCTTGGCGTAGGTGAGTTTACTTCCTCTGCGAAGTTTTGATCAGTGTTTTAGGAGAGTGGGAAGGGTGTTCAAACTAGAGAGTGCTGCTGCATGGTTGCATCAGGGCTGCAGGTGGGGGGTGTCACAGCTATCTTGTGATCAGCTTCTGCAGTTGGCAGGAACACACAATTCAAGCAAGGCAGTAGATTTAATGCTAAGAATTAGTGCCAAGAAAAACAGGGAATCCTGATTCTTTGAGACAAAGGCTTGGATACTATTTACATTTGAGGTGTGTGAGTTCTTTTCCTCACCCAGTTAGTATGTTATGTAGTACTGATGATCCTTCTTGGCTTTTTGCTTGGCTTTACAGGTGTAGTGATGAAGAGACTTGTTCTTCTCAGAATATAGAGAAAAAACTTGTGTCTAAGCACCTTCTAGAGTTCACACCGAAGAAAGGAGATAGCTTTATGTGAGGGGTCTTTGGGGAAGTTTGTCTGCAACCAGCATGTCAGGTAGCTGAAGAATTTGCCTCGCTGAATCTAAGTAAGCTGCTGTCAGCAAGCTAGCAGTAGCTCATATATGATTTTGTCTACTAGTTTGTGGGGTGAATATTCAGCCCAAGAAAATTGACTATGTATATTTAATGTTTTCCTAGTGAAGTCATGGAAACCTGAGCAAAACTACATTTATTTTTGTGGTCTCATTTTACAGGAGCTGTCTCTGTTAGTTCAGCTTTCCAGAGGAGTGAGCAAGTGAATGATTGTGCAGAATGTTTTATCTCCTGCTGAGGCGCTCTTGAGACTGAAGATCTTTAGGGTACAGTGTTGATTCACTCTTTGTAGACTATGCCACGTGTTTAATGGTGTGGACTCTTCCCTGTAGAAATATTCTTCATAAATGTGGGGAAAGTTATGCCACAGTAAACTTAATAGGAGAGTAAGACTAAACCTGAGTAAGGGATCAAGGAATTTCAGGGTCTTCATATAATCTTGTAACTGGTGTTCCAGATGGATGTCCTTGTTGTGCAATAGCAGGGCTAAGATTTTTGCACTGTTACCAGATTTTTGTTACTGTCTGAAGTGATTCTGGTCTTTCTTTCTAGTAAACTTTGTAACTGAATGAGAATGGCTTGCCAATACTTGACCTAATGAAAACATCTGTTTTCAGTGGCCGATTGAGTGCCTCACAGGTGCTTAAACAACAGCATGAGCTTTGCACTAAGTGTTTTTTGCTTTTCATTGTTTTGGTTGGGTTACTCCTAGATCTCCGGATTCTCTTTTGGGTTTTGAGTTGTGAACCATCCATGCCAAATGGGAACGTCAGCTGAGGGGTTGTTAATGAAACCAGCAGTGACAGTGAGTTTCTGAATGGCTGGTACAAGTGCTGAGGATGTGTGACTGGGACTTCAAGGGCTTTTGCTGCTAAGTTGCTTTCAAATTGAGCTGAAAATACGCACCTTGTTAAAATTCCTGTGTCACTTGGAGATATAGATACCTGAAATAACCTCCTACTATGTGATAAAACTTGCAGGGGAACAGCCTCTTGGCTTCAGATGAAACAGTGAGGGCAACTTGGGTGAGTGTTCTTTGGCTTACGTACAGTGCATTGATAGCCTGATTGCATTTGTTGTGTGCTTAGATGAGGTGAATGAGTTTGAGTGCTGACATAGATAGGAATGAAGTGAATTGACTTCGAATGATAAGCAGTGTTTTGAGTGTGGATGGCTTTATTTAATCTAGCTATGTGAAATCATGTCTTGAGATTTTCCCTTTGGGATCTGGTGACATTAAGGAAGCAACTGAAGTTGATTTGATAGCAGGAAACAATATCCTGTTGCAGATATCTAAGGCTGCTGTCTGCATGGTGTCAGCATGATTGGGTTCTTGGTTGCATTTGACCATCAGCTTAAGGGGCCACGGGCACAACAGAGGATTTTTCTGCTTTATTGTACATTTTGGTGAAATGAACTGAAATGACTGCCTCGGTTTAGAGATGTCTGTAGTAGGTAAATATATAGCCTGATTCATGCTGATTGCTAAATAGAAGAAGTTGGAAACCAACTCTGCTCTGACTACTGTACATGTTATTTTCTTTACAAAGCTGTGCAAAAAGCTATGTTTTTCCCATTGAACTGCAAGGAGTCTGACACCTTCAATTGAAATGGTTTATCTCCTACCTTGATATGTTTCTGGTAAGCAGATGCTCTGAAGCTTAGGATGTCTTTATAGTACAGCAAATCATCTTGCTGTGAATAGCTAAACTGAGGGGATGCCTAACTCCCTGAAAGGAATAGTGAATGCTTTGCTCTGAGACCCTTTGGTAATTGTTCCAAAGCTTTTTAAATCTAGAAGGCTAACAGAAAAACTGAAAATAGCATGGGAATAAAATAGTGCCATGGGAATGGGCATATATTTATAAAGCAGAGCAGAATTCCAGAGAGCCTGAGCTGTTGATGTGGTAGATAAAAGTACTCTGTGTTTGCATTTGTACTTAAACCTTTAGCAATCAGAAGTTTCAGAGTAGCTGGATCCCTGGTGTATCCTTTCATTTATTGCTGGCTGCATCTCATGTCAAGACAACCAGAGCGTTAATCCATTAGTTAGGAAGGTAAGCATCTGCCTGTCCTGCTGAGGGAAAAGTGCCTGAATTGTCTTGTGCGTGAAGAAGCATAATTGTGCCTGCTGATTGTAGGACAAGATGCCACTGCGGTTGTAGGCCAGGTTTGTGCCAGGACTGTGGAGCCAGCTCTGAACAGAGCGACTGTCCTGCCCTGATAAGGAGCTGCATTGCACCTGAATTTTGGTATGCTCAGTATCTGACCTGCTCTGTCTAGTTGACCTCTTTGGTGCAACCTCTTTCCCCCTTTATTTCTGTTTTTTTTTCTGGCTACAGTCCTTCATCTTGTGTTATTAGGCTGCTTTGGGAAAGAATCATAACTAAGGCAAGTGATGAATGCTTGAGTTCAGGAAAGGGTGCTTTCTTCTTGAAGCAAGCAGTGAGGCATATCCTACCAAGTGTGTTTCAGTTGTCTGTGTTGTCTCTAACTGTGGTGATTCCCTTTGAGGTACAGCAGCCTTGAGAAAAATATGATAAAAGCTTATGTTGGCAGGAGGCAAAATAAATCATAATGAATGAAGCATTGTTGTGCTAATGGACAGCACTGAATTGTATTGTCTTACTTCTCTTGGGCATTAGGCTTCAAAATAGTTCTGCAGCAATACTCTTGCAGTCTGGCAGCCTGCTTTGTTTTGGTTGTTGCTTCCTATACAGTGTTTTCACATGTACTGTACAGCTCTCAGGAAATCTCTGCCTCTTCTCCTCCTGCCAATGTTTTGTTCCTTTATCCTAATCAATGTTCCAACAGCTGAACTTGCCTGTAGGCTTCCAAGTGTGCTGTAGCCAACACCTTGTTGACAGCCTTTGTCCATGTGCCATAGGCCTTGGGAATGCCAGATAGTTCTTCTGGTTCTTTCTGCAGAACAACACATGAGTCATTTGCAGCAGCCTGATGGTTTTTCTCTCAGCCTAAGCAAATTAGTTGCACCAAAACTTTTTAAAAACCATAGCATCCAGTCAGCATTAATATGCATCTCCTTGGAAAGGGAAAACTTCCAGGAGAATGATTTCATAAGTCTTATAATGGATTTGGTGTCAGCTTTGAGATGTAAAACTGAGGATTTGAGCTCATAAAGCATGTGGGCTTAAAGACAGGACAGTGAAGACTGTCTCATCAGTGCCATGCACCTGAAGTCCATGAATAGTTTGCAATTAGCTGTATTACAGCTTAGCAATGTTTGTTGGGGTGAGAATTCTAAAGAATATCAAGGATTTTTCCTTTCTGCACTTGACAAATGATAAGGGAATAAGGAAAGGAAGAGGAGTCTTGTTTCTTTTTAAGAATTACCAGATTTGAGTGTGCTGTTCCCACAGCATCCCCCAGGATTGCAGTAAGAAGCTGTAGGGAGGCTGATGACTTGATCCCTAACCTAGGACATACATAAACCTTTCTACTTTACCTTCTAGCTGAAGCCTTGCTGCTTATGTCCGGTAACCTTATTTTTAAACCAGACCTGATTCATGCTCTATTTTCTATGCCAGATGAGGTCCTGGTTGTGAGTAAGTGTTGTGACTGTAGCTGGCAGTGGCCCCGAGTGATTGCCTCACTTCAGGAAATGTTAAAATAACACTTTTTTTTCTTAGAAAGCTAATTCGCTCCCCTCCCACTTTTAATTCTCCTAATAGCTGCCCCCAGTTTGGCAGCTGCCTGACAGAGAGTTGTTTGTGTTGCTGAGCGAGAGCAGAGCCACTCCAGTGGTTGCAGTGCTACAGTAGAGGTATGTGAAGTGAACTAGGCAGGCAAGCTGGCTTCAGCTTTTTAGAGGGTTCTCTGAAATCTGGAAGGAAAACTGCTAAACTGTGAGAAGAATCTTGCTCCTCCCTCTGCACTGTGCATCTCAGGCTGTGATATTTTTTTTTTCTCCTGGAGAAGAGGAGCTGAAGCTGCTGGCTTGAGATAGGCCATATGGAGGTGTAACTGCTCTTAGTATTACAGCAGTCCAGTGGAGTCAACAGTTGCTGGAATGGGTGTTCCCTGAGGCTGGATGCAGCATGGTTTTATCTGCTGTTTTGTACTTGCACAGTCAGGCCTTCAAGATACTTTGCAAAGCTGGAGTGGGGCTAAGGAGAACTCTCCTCCAACCTGTATCTGTATGGCTGTTCGGTCAGCTGATCCAGGAAAGGTTTGTAATTCTCCAAGTGGATAAACTTTCATTTTATTGCTCAGCTCCTGCCTTGTTTGATCACTGCTCTTGGTTTGTGTTCAGTGCTGTTTTTATTTATCTTTTGGAACTGTTTGAGTGCTGAGAGAGGAATAAAAGCTATTTATGGCTGGATAACCCTGCCTGGCAATCTTTGTGTTTGCATGTCTGGGGTATATAGCCTTGACTTCTGGGGATGCTTGCATTGTAGGGGTTCCCCAAGAACTTTCATTTACAAATGTTAGCCAGAAAAGCCCTGGCATCATGGAATGTCTGTCAGATCTGGAAGCACTGTGTAGGAAGCAATGGAGTACCTGCTAGAATGCCAGGTGCTTATCTTGTGTGTTATGTGAATAAGTTATTTTGGACCCTGAAAAAAACATTGTAGGAACCAGGATTGTTTGCACTGCCTGTTCTATTTGCAAACCTTAACAGTGATCTTCTTCTTGAGTTGGAATGTGAATGTATCTCCTGAAATGCAGCCTGCTTTCCTTTTCCTGTAATGGAAACTGTATTATGAATGACTTGCTTTCTCCTGAAGGCCGGTTCCAGCATCTAAAGCTGTGGGGAACTTTTACTCTTTGCTGCAGAGGATGGCTCAGATTAAAACTCCGCAGAGTATAAGCCAGTCCCTTGTACCAGTCAGCTCTAGCAGGTTACTGAAAAACACTGGAATTCTAAACTCAGGTGCATATTTTAGAAATTAACGTAAGCTGTTTGGATTCTTTTTCTGGATATTAAATGCCTTGTGATTTTTTGCTCCTTCATGGAGCTTTAGCTTGGAGAACTTCTCTAAGGGGGTTGGAAGGAGGTGGAATAGATAACACCAGTGGGCAGTCTGGTACTTCACTGAGAGGTTGTGCTCAGCCTGTCCTTGTTGTAGGAAGTAGAGCTGGTAGACAAAGCAAAGACAGTCCAGGAGTGCCTTAATCTCAGGCATTTCTGCTCTCAGTCTTCTGTTAGAGGAGAAATCCTTTGCTCAAATTCTCCAGCTTGGATAATGATGTAAACTATGGACAGCTGTACAGTCTGACCACAGATGAGCTCTTGAAGTTTGATAGTGTGGAAGTAAGGAGCAGTGCATTCTCTGGAAGAAGATGAGCTCCAGTAACTGAATCCATACCTCCTTCAGACAAGAGAGGAAGAATTCAAGTGCCTTTCTGAAGAGGATAGTAGTGACTTAGAAATGAAATAGGCACTGTGCTGTCTCTGCTTTGCAGGGTGCACTGCCTAGGTGGTATGCGTTACCTTCGCTGGCGGAAAGGAAGGATGGATTGTCAAGATAAACAGATTGAGACTGTGCTCTGTAAATGTTGCATGCAAGGCTGTGTGTGGCAGTGTTTAACTTGTCTCTTGTTTTTCTTTCCATCCATTAGGCAATACTGACAAGTGGACATCTTGAAAGGTCTCCGAGCAACATTTTCTCTGGAGCTGAATGAAAGCAGAAGCAGCTGGGTGAATTGATGAGCTTGCCTTGGGAGCCTCTAAGTAGGCAAAATCAGAACCCACGATGGGTCAAAAGGTCACAGGTGGGATAAAGACTGTGGATATGAGGGACCCGGTATACAGACCATTGAAGCAGGAGCTCCACAGACTTGACTACAGCAAACCCACGCGTCTGGACTTGCTACTGGACATGCCTCCTGTATCCTATGAAGTCCAGTTATTGCATTCATGGAACAATGATGATCGCTCGCTGAATGTATTTGTGAAGGAGGATGACAAACTCATATTTCACCGGCATCCGGTGGCTCAGAGCACAGATGCTATCAGAGGCAAAGTGGGATACACACGAGGACTGCATGTGTGGCAGATAACGTGGGCAATGCGGCAGCGAGGCACACATGCTGTGGTAGGGGTGGCAACAGCAGATGCCCCTTTGCATTCTGTAGGGTACACCACACTTGTAGGAAATAACCATGAATCATGGGGATGGGACCTTGGGCGAAACAGACTGTACCATGATGGCAAGAACCAGCCAAGTAAAACCTATCCTGCCTTCCTAGAACCAGATGAAACTTTCATTGTGCCGGATTCCTTCCTGGTGGTTCTGGACATGGATGATGGGACGCTGAGTTTCATTGTAGATGGGCAGTATATGGGCGTTGCCTTTCGGGGACTTAAAGGGAAAAAGCTGTATCCAGTGGTAAGCGCGGTGTGGGGACACTGTGAAATAAGGATGCGCTACTTGAACGGACTTGACCGTGAGTATCATCTCTGTATTTGTTCTAGCAACTAAATCTGTGTGCTGCTTATGTGCAAGTTTACTTACACCATCATTGAGGGTTTTCACTTTGTGGAAGAGGTGAGGATTTCATGTCAGCAGTAGGATTTAGAGAAATTTCTGAATACTAAATGGCAATTGAAATAGAGCTTGTCTGACTGGGTAACATGTGCTGCTGCTATTGCACTGCAGGGAGCAAATGAAATTCAGGAAAGTAGTATGGTGAGAGAGGGTGATGCCAGTTGTTTATCTGGACTGACAAGCCTTTCTGTACTGCTACCAAAATGTCAAAAAAAGGACATTCCTGGTGGTAGTTGCAATGTTTGCAATGTAATCCTGGTGCTTCTTTACAGGGAGCAGCCTCTGAGGGACAATTCTTGCAATGCCTTATGAAAGGACTTTGAAAAGTCCCTGCAGGAAGGAGTGGGAAGATTGGTCCCTGTCTGAGGAAGTGGTTATGTCTCATCTTTGAAGAAAGTAGCTTGTTTCTTTCATGGCAGGCTGTATTCATTTCTAGTGTGGGGGCTGGATACTGCAACCAGGACAACTTGCATGCTAGGACTTTTAGTAATAGTAACATCAATCCCTTGCTAAGCTTAATAATAGGTTTGGCTGCCCACATGTGCCGAAGTCTTATCTCTCATAAAGGTTCCCATTGGGCCAGATTGTGACTCTGTATAGGATCCTCTGGACAGGATGGAGGAGAGGGGTGAAGGAAGTGGATGAAAATCTGGATCTTTGTTACTGAAATAAAAATCAGGTGGTATTGATAATGGAAAAGGTAGTGCTTCACCTGCATTTCAGAACAGCGTCTGCCCAAAGGCTGTAGCACACTGGGCTTTTATTTGTGCTCAGAATGTATTTGTTCTAATGCAGGGCCAGCAGTGGTAAGCTCCTAGTATTGGTGACGTGAGGTGCAGCCAAGGGGCACTAGGCACCAGAAAACGGGGCTGTCAGACTAACCAGAAAAGCCTTGTGAGAACACTGGTGTACAGTCCACAAGTACTTTGAGAAATGTGCATGAACTCAGCAAGACCCAGTGGAGGTACCAATACCGATACCTGCATACCCAATGTGCCCTGTCTTCATGTGGGTAGGAAGCAACACATCCTGGTCAGACCAGGGAAAAAGGGCTGTATAGCCTCTCCTGCTGCTTACATGCTTCTGTTGAACAACTGTTTCTTCTTATGCAGTGGTATGGTAACTATTCACTTACACTTCGGAGGAAGTTACTTAAGGAGCTTGCTGAAGTCAAAGTAAGCACTTGCTTACTGTAGGGATGTTGAGAAACTGTCTTAATGCTCAGTAAAAGGTGTATTCTTTCCATATATTTTTTTTCCCTCCTACAGTCAACCTTTTTTCCATCAGCATTTTAGCAGATGAGCTTTTAGAGAAGTAGAGGCTGAATAACCCTAGAGAATTGCAATTTTGTGAACTGAGAGCTCTTGGCAAAGCATTTTCTCACCAACAAAAAGAAAGAACCTAGCTTATCCTGCCACGGCAGCTAACAGAATGGCAGCAGCTCCACTAACCAGGTTTTTGGGAGGGTCAAATCCAAAACTTGCAGCTCCTTTCAGAGCCAGCAAGTCTGTGGAGCTAGCTGTCTGTGCAGAACTGCACTTAACAGGGAAACAGCCACCTCCTGTATTGGATTTGGTTGTAATGTGCTCTCGGCATAGGAGTGAAGCATGGGCATAAGGCCAGGAATGACAGGACGCTATTTTGGCACACGTAGAAAGAAGGTGTCTGGCTCTAACCACTTCTCAGCATTCAATAGTTGCACTGTGTCCAGCGATTGTAGTGCTTGTGAATGGAAGAAGGTCAGATATGTGTGTGCTTTCTCTTCTGGTCTGTCTTTGCAAATACTGGATTATCAGAGCAAACTAGGTGAGGACAAAGTTCTTAATCTCTGTGGGAAGGTGATCTTCTCAACTTTTAAGGCTGTTAAATGGGAGTTATTTGTTAAGTTGATGCCTGTAGCCTTTGAAAGTCCAGACCCCTTGTCCCCTGTGGCCACTGTCCTCTGGCTAGACAATGTCTTTGTCCAAGCTATATCGATACGGAGCAAGAGGACCTGGGACAGGTTTGGAATAGGGTGTATCTACTTCAGAGGGTACAGTTTTTAAGGGTAAGCTACACTGGCAAGTGCCAAAGGAATGTTGCCAGTAATAAGTTTCTCTGGTAGTATCACAGCCAGAATTGAGACGTGTAGTCCTGCTGTACAGAGAGACCTGTGCCTGCCAAAGAGGCAGCATGGATCTTGAAGTAGGTCATGAGCAGGCAAGAGCAGCAGTGCCTCGGGCTGAGTGTAGCTATGCTCTGCAGGAAGGCACTGAGTAGCCCTGGAGCTACTCTCCAGCACAGAACATGGGTGACAAATTGCAGGGCTTGGGAAGGAGCAGCACTGCCCTGACAGATTTGTTTGATTGCTCTCCACCCACCTATTTTTGCAGAAGAGTTGTACTTAGGGAGGTATGATGCCTCAATAATGCTTGAAGCACAAGGACAACCCTGGAGAACTGCTGTAAACAAACAAACAAAAACATTGTGCTGCAGCTTCCTTTTCAGAAGGTGGTAGCTTGTGATACTTAGCAGGGAAGTAAGGCATTGGTCCAGTTCTCTGCTAACTAGAGGAGTTGGACCAATTTGAGTGCAACTCCTGTTACCAAGTCTCTCTTCAGCAAACAAATTCTCCTTTTCAGAATTCTTGCCAAAAACTAGATAAACTGCTTTCTCTGTTGCTTATTTGAAATGTTTTTGGTTTTTTTTTTTCTAATGTGGAGCAATGTGATTATTTATTTTTTCCAAAGTAGAATCAGGAGTGGTCTAATCAGAGACTGACAGCTCTTCCACCTGAGCTTTTTAGTGTTAGTTGTTATCCTTGAGCCTGGAAGGAAGGGATTTGTGTCCACCTTATTGACAGAATGACTTCTGGTAAGAGATACAGTAACATGATCATGCTTAGAAAATAAACAGCTGAGAGACGCAGGAAAGCTTAAAGCAGCTGCATGAACAACCAGATTAATTTGGGTTGTAGTAGAAGCTGAAGCTGGTTGACATCTATCAAAGTTTCTGAAAACTGCAGCATCTCAGCCAAACTTATTCACAAAAATGCAAGTCTTTAGGTGTGTTTGGTCTGAGATGTCTCTAAGCTTTCTAATGATGTGTGCTGAGCATTCAGGCTATTAAAGGATATCCAGTTGCCTACTAGGCTTGGGATGCCTTTCTTTTAGCTGTCTCTTGGGAGAGGAGGAACACCCACCCCCCTTGAGAAGTGTGCAGGTGAGCTTGGACAGACTTGGTTTCTCACAGCTTCTGTTGGTAATCTGTACATTCCTTCTGTGAAGCTGTAATGTGTTTGCTCTGGCTCTGACCTCTATCACTTATGCTACAAATGACTCTTCAGCAACAAAGGACCCCACATACCCTGCCTGAGAAGCTAGTATCATCTTGTTCACAAAGTGTATAAGATGCCAAAATAGTAGCCAAAGGCTTGTGTTTTTCCCAGGTTTTTGATGTATTGTGACATTTCCCATCAGAGCATTTCTTCCTATGAGTAATGACATGAACCTTTGACATATGGCTTTGCCTTCTTGGGAAGGATGTAGCATAAATAAAAAGGGGGACAGCAGTTATCCTATTATGTAAAAAAACACATCAGTACTTCCTGATGCTATCAAATTGTCTGCTGCAGTCTTTTACTTCAGTAAATCTTTTAAAGCTTTTTGGATTCTGCAGTGAAAGGTACAAGCTAGATTTTGTGTTCTAACTTTAACAAATGGTATTGCAGAGTATAAACTTTCTTCAGGGAATCTGAGTATCTTTTCCTTCCTTACAGAGATGTCATGCTCTGCCTACGTGTTTGATGAGCTTTGATTTGCTCTGTGAATTTGTGAACGCTGAATGGCTTGGGTTTTGTGAACAGGCCAGGCATTTGCTCATCCTGCTCAGTTTCTGTGGGGGGGAGGGATTTTTAGAGTTAACAAAATGAATACATAGCTTGTAGGTTGAGATGTTAATGTCTCGGGTCTTCTCTTTTCCAGCTGAACCACTGCCTCTGATGGACTTGTGTCGGCGAGCTGTAAGGCTTGCTCTGGGCAAGGAAAGACTGAATGAGATCCCTACCCTGCCACTGCCAGCCTCCCTCAAGAGTTACCTGCTCTACCAATGACCTTCGTGTTCTGGGACAGAGAGTTGAAACCAAGGCAAAATGTCTGGAGCTGACCCACTGGGCAGTGGATTCGCCACCCTCGTGTCATTGCTACTGTTGAAAATCCTTGGCCAAAGTACTCCTGTTACTGCTAAAAATCTCCATGTGCCCTTACTGGCAAGCTCTCGAGTAATCTTTATTTTGCGATGGAGTGTTTTGTTCTTTGGAAGTCACTTCCCCAGCACAATTTTGAAAAGGAAACTTAACAGAAGCTCTGTGCTTCCCTGCTTCTCCTGATAAAAGGCTGTACTGCATCCTTGGGGTCGTAGAGCCTGGGAGTGAGCCCTTCTATAGCAGTTAAAGGGGAAGAGCATAGCTGGGGGAAGGGAAGGCACTAGGAGTGAATATCTTAAGACTAGGTGCTAAGAATGGAAAGGCATGAGGTGGCCAGTGGAATTGGGAAGAGTCTGGAATACCAAGAGGAAATCATTGCTGAGTTCTTGAAAACCAAAAAAAACCCTAACACCAAAACCAAGAACCCTTCCACCAGGATGCTTTATTTGGAGGAGGTGGTCATATTGCTCGTGTCTGTCTCTGCCAGGACCTCTCACCACGTTCTAATGTTACTTCACAGAAAGTGAATCTTGCTTTCCTGTTTATCACCATCACCTTCTCAGTTCTCCAGCCTCATTCTCTGTCCTGCTGCTTCTGAGTGGCTGTCTCAGCTGATTGAGTAGCCACCCCATGTCTTCACCTGCCCTCTTCCTCTTGAATTAAAGCTGTAGGTTTTAGTTTGGGATTCCTTGCTGTTGTGGGGACAAAGAAGGGACAAACGTTTCCTGCAAAGCACTCCTTGGTGAGACAGGCTGGATGAGCTCTGACACTTGTTATACAGCTGTACGCCTTGCCATCTTCGGCTTTCTGTTTAGCCTGTTCAAGGCTAAAGCTTTAGAGAAACATAGTGGTTCTCTAATGACTTCCAGGAAATTTTCTTCCTGATTAGATCACTTAGTCACCTAAACCAGGCTTTCTTCTGCTGTAGACCGTCAGCATAATTTCCACTTAACTATGCAGCAGGAACAATTGTTTCTTGCTTAGGGTTGGGGAAGTCATCCCAGAGAAGGCAGTAGCAGTGTGACTACAGTAGTGCCATAGGAAGACCAGGAATACAGAAAGTGGTTGCTACAGAATGTAACGTGTGAGACTTCAATGGGGTGATCTTCAGCAAGGAGAGAACCTCTCCAGAGCTGGAGGTTTGGCAGGGGAGACTTCTAGCAATTCAGGCAAAATCAGCACATCCCAAATAGATTCTTGCCTCAGTAGCCAGGTAAAGAGAGGATGACACTCCTTTACTAGCAGGAGCTGCTCTCTTGACCTCTTTGCAGGTTACTATGCTGCCTTTCTGAGGTTATTTTGCACATTTCTTTGTCTTGAAAAAATGTTTGTATGGTTGGTTTTTTTTTTTTGCTCTTGAGTTATTCCCTCAGTTCTGTGTAGGTACAAATGAGTTTAGTTGTTGAAAATGTTAATATATATATTTGTGGTGTATGTATAAGAACATGTTTTAAACAGCTGCTGTAGGGTACCTTTTTAAAATTAAACTACTTGCATAGTATATTTTTAAAGCACGGAATTGGTGCCAAGACTGGGTGGGGTGTGATATGCCCCTTTCTTTTTTAAATCTAATATTTTATGATTTTTTTTAACATAGGGGTTTGTACTAGTTTCTGTTGCCGGGTGGGACACAAATTGCACAATAAAATACAGTGTGTATGGAACTCTACATGGTTGCCTTCAGCCTGAACTAGTGTCTTCTCCAACTCATGGGAAGCATGTGTTCTCCCCACTTCTAATACTCTTATGCTCCTTTGTCTCCATCTCTTCTTACTTCTCCATTACATTTTGTACAGTTTTAAACTCTCACTTCCTATTTTATGGCTGTAGATAATACTCAATAACCTAATAAACTTTATTAAATATTGCTCGATGACACATTTATTTGTATGAAATGCTCGTTGTTTTCTACTCCTGGTGTCTGTGTGAATGGTGAGCTTCCTACTAAGAACCCAACCCCAACAGGAAGAACGTCTTAAAGCTGGCATGTAAAAATGACATACAGGTGGAGGGCAAGGTGCAGCTAAGGTGGGGAGTGGGAACCTGAGATTGAGTCTGCTGCAAGTCCCTCAAGACAGCTGTTCAAGGTGGAGCTGAATAAATTTCGTGACTCATTACTCCACTGCATTCCTATTTGAGTGGATTCCTGTATTGCAGCAGGCAAGCATTATTTTTCTTCCAGGAGAGAGGCTCATGTGGAAACAAGACTCTGACCTACCTACCACTTCATTTTGCCACCTGACTGCTCCTTTCCATCTTAGGAAGGGAGATAGTGAACAAAAGAAAGTAAAATAAAATGGATCCTCAAGCCAGTAGCACAGCATGCAAACTAGCAGAAGTGCTGTGGTGGGTCAAGCCACGTGGTGGGAGCTGACACTGGGTCATTCACTCAAGAAGTCTGACTTCAGAGCATTCTGGACACTCTCAGCATACTGAGCCTGATTTAACTCAAGTCGTCTGATACTAGTTTTTAGTCATTTCTTACACACTGCTGTAAGTTGTGGTTAATTTTGACAGATCTGTTTGCACAGGAGGCTTCATTTCCTGGGCTGTGAAATGTGGATTATACTGTTTCTGGAACAGAAACTGTCTCTTGCTTGCTACTAGGGTCTTCAGTTTTTTCCTCTTCCAATCTGAGCAGTACATAGGTGCTTTCAAGTTCTATCAGCATCTCCAGGCAGACCAGAGCTGAGATGGCTTTGAACTTAACATCAGTTATGACAAAGGCTTTACTTCTGCCTCCGTCCTCATACTTTTCCATTTTGCCTGCAGCTACTAACTTGCGTGTGAAAAGCAAATGATTTCATCAGTTCACATAAACACTACAAAATGTGAGGCTCAACTAAAGCTCAGAGGTATGCTTGTGAACTTCCTTATAAGGGTACTGGGTGAGAGAGATTTTTTCCTTAAAAAAAAAAGTTGTTTCTTATCCATCTCCAATCATGGCAGTAATTTTTTGGATTTTGGAAGTCTTCATCTTGTTTGTTTTTCCCATTCATAGAAGACAATTGCTTGTGGATCCTAAGTTAAGTAGTCAGAATGCTGAGTAACTGCTGTTTTGTTCTGCTGTAGGTAGTGGGGGACCTGAGTGAAACGTGTTTCTTGCCAGCTTCAGGGTAAGGCTGCCTCTGCTTTGCAGAAGTGTGACTTGGAGGGTTGCTGAGAGCACAGCAGGCTGGGGAGGGCCCATAAGGTGGGGCAAGTGCAGAAGACTGAGAAATTAGTTCATGCTCGGCTCCAGACACCCAAACAGGCTTGTGTTCCAACTGCATGGAATATTTGAAATAAATGACCTGCTCAAGGCTGGGAGTTCACAATGTTTATGTACAGTGCCATGGCGACAGAGGAGGAAGTCATGAGATGGGGATTGGGCCTGCTGGAATCAACAAATGATATCACAGATTAGCAAATCCTAATGAATCAGTGGCTTTCTGCTTCCCCTCCTATTGCCTGCATGTGGCAGGTAGGCCTGCTCCTTTTTATGAGCAGCATTAAAAATTACAAGTCCTGGTTGTACTGACTAGAGCCTCCTTGAAAACTAATGCTCCACTGGCCAGCATCTCTTATCTCTCTGCTGTTGCTGGCTAACCATATTTGTGCATGTGGAACTTAGCTCCACGTTTTACAGGAGGCTTCTGGCTTTAGTAGTTTGATTGTTTTTGCCATGCTGGTGATACAGGAGAACTGCAGCACAATCATGCAGAGAATGTGGCTGTCGTGTTGCTGCTCTGGGTAAGCAGGAGCATAACTTTTGTCCAAGCTGAGGCTTTGGTAAAAGTTATTTGGGTTTAGAAGTGTGAAGAGGAAGCTTTCGCAGGATGCCTTTAGTAGCTGATAAGGAAGCGTGTCAGTACCGTAGAAGTCCTGTCAAAATTCCTTTCAAAAATAAAGCTATTGGGTGCAGGTTAGCATGAAGCACATCAGTGCCAGTAAGCATTCCTGCTGTAGGTCTTGGCCAAAGCTATGACAACATAAACAAAACAAAATTGTGAGGAGGGGAAGGACAGTTGCTGATTTTCTCCTTTATCTGTAGTGCTGACGCACATTACTAATGAAATGATTTCTCTGAGCTCAAGCAATCTCCTGAACAGAGCCCAGCTATCAGGCTGTACCTGTCACATTCTTACCCAATCTCTTCCAGACAGTCTTCCTGTTCTCTGTGCCTGAGATGTACAAACTAGAAGCATTTCCATTATGCTTTTGTTCTGTTTTTTTGTTTGTTTATTTTGTTTTTTTGTGTGTTCTTTTGTTTGTTTTTTGTTTGTTTTTTGTTTTTTGGTTTTTTAACTTTGCAGTTGCACTTTCTTGCCTGAAGAAGTTAATACAATCATGAAAAGCATTTGTTAGCATGACCCTCTCCTTCTCTCCCATGTATTTCCTACGCAGAACTAATGCTGTTGATCCTATGCCAACAACTATGTTGCAGTTGACTGGAGAGGGAAATACACAGTGATTTATTTAGTAAAGTTGATTAAAATTAAAAACCTAACCCAAAGCACAGCCTTTCTTGGCATATGAAACAGTCCTAAAGGAAACAAAACTCATTCAATACTTGTACCAAGCACATTGAGCATTGATCCTATCCTTGCACGTGTTTTGATTTGAGATTATTGCAGGCTTGTCTGCCCTTCAGACAGAGAACTATTTGAAGCGGCTGCCAGATGTTTTGTCTGACTTGTGTTTTACAGCTTGCTTACTGCTCAGCATTGCTCTTCCCATCGGGTGTTCATGCTGCCCTTGTGCATTCTGTTCCTGTGGCATCTTGGTGCCGGTTTCCTGCCCGTCGCACCGCTCACATATACACGTAGCACAGGGAAGGTACAAGTCTGTGTGTTTTATTCATAGACTCCGTATTGCACGTCTGCTGCCCAATCTGCTGGCCTCATCTGGGACCTTTTCTGGGACTAGCACAGACCAGCCACATTCCTTTGCTCACATGTTGCCGCAGTGCATAAAAGTTAAGGTGGTTTGCAGTCTCTAAAAAGCAGCCATGGCCTGCACAAGCAACCCTATTTGTATTCAGATTGTGCTGTGCAATGCTGACCAGCTGCACTTTCTAGGTGGCTTGGGCTGCCTTTTAGGTTACTGTAACTTAGCTGAGCAACAAAACTCTTCTCTCCCTCTGTAAGTGAAGTGGGCAACAGATTCCAAAACACAGTGAAGCAGATCAAATACCTCAGTATTTTTTCAGAATTGTGATACATCCGTATCAAGCAGGAGATGTCCCAGCCCAGCAGGGATGCCTCCCCATTTCCCCATGCTCACCCAGTTCTAGCAGCATCCCAGCCAGTTACAGTTTGAGTAAAGTCACTTGGCTGGGAGCAATGCGATGTGCCTGCAAATGTCTGTGCCCCTGTTCCACTCACACATTCCTCCAAAACCTCACCTACACAAATACAGTATCTTAAGGCACAGAATGGATTTAATCTGTGGTTTTCCACTTTGCTCAGACTTGCATCTCATAGGAATGAGGGGGTTTCTCGGGTGCCTTGTGCTGTGTTTTCACATCTTGTACAACTGCTCTGCAATGAGCAGCTTGTGTCCCAGGGAAGCCTAGTGGTATGGTGGTAGTGGGGGGCACAGGCCAAGAAAGAGATGCTACTTCTGGATAACCTTCTTGGTTGTCCTGGGAGTTCCAAAATACCTATTCTTATGGGCATCTATCCACATTTCACCTCATTACCTCCTGCAGAGCCACCAACTATTATTTAGAAGGATCTAGCAGAATAGTACTGTCTGAAGTCTGCATAAGAAAACATACCCTGCAACTTCCTACTACACGGGGCAAGTAAGCAGAGCAGGCAAGGAACACCTGGCTAAGATGGCATCAGGCCAGGATGCAGGTGTTGCTTTTCTTTTTCCTCTTACAAAAAAATACCGCAGGTTTCCCACAGTTGAAGCTCTGACCAATTTGTTCACTACCTTTTCCCAAAGCAGGCACGTTGGGAGTGCAGGGCTTCCTTGTAGACTGACCAGGTGGTTCATTGATCTGAAAGGTGAAGTGCTGCCTACTGAATCAATAACTTAATTTCCTGCCACACACGAGATGTTTCCTTTGGAATTGGACCACCTAACTTTGATAGGGTCTGTTCCTACTTAATTTGAGGTCCAACAAGAGGGAGGCTTGAGGAGTAACAGCTGTAATCTCTGAATGCCATCTGTATTTTTCAAACTGTCTAGACATCTGGGTGGATTGCACACATTACCAGCAAAGCTAGTTGATCATGTCAAACTTTTTCTTTCAGTATAAGCCCCTTTTTGTTTTATTTAATGAGCTATAAAGGAACCCAGGGGAAGGCTGACTTCAGTAGACAAGTGGGGAAATCTGATCGTTACGACTGAGATTTTGACATTCTTCATTCTTACCTGGTGTACACAGTGCACAAATTCCAGGATTTCAGAAATTATTGGCTGTGGTGTTTGATAATGATACTCTGACCCGCTAAAGCCTCAAAACAGGAAGATATATTTCTGCATGACAAAGGCTCTGTGAAATGCTGTTACATGAAAAGATGACTGAAATGGTGCAGCACAGTAAGAAATTACAGTGCTGAAAATGAGATTTATGGAATGCAAAAAATGAATTTTTAAATGGATTTAGTAAAGGAAAAGCTAGAAGAATGAGCACTCTTGAGTCCTTACGAAGCATACTACAGAGGTTTGTTCTGAGAGATGCCAAGTATCTGTTCCAAAGTGATAAGATCATCATCATTAGAAAGTAGGTGACTTCTCACACACACTCTGATGCTCTAATTTGAATTACAAAATAGTCTTCAAAAATGCAAATAATTTTGGTGTTTAAATTGGAGACAGACATTTCTGGACAGGAAACCATTCTGAGAAGATACATCCTGAAGTTAGGGCAGAAGCAATGCCACGCTAGATCCCTAGCATTTAGCACAAGGCACTTATGTTTTCTTGTTTTCGTGCCTGTGTTTGCTAGCTATTTTTCAGACATTGTAATCAAGACTTTAACCCTGACCTTCACTAAAATAAACCTGTTTTGCTCTTCAGGGCTGCCTGGCAGTAACACTGATCTCAAATACAACAAGTTCAACAAAGACAAAACATTCATGATTCTCAATAAAGACTAATGCAAATAAAGCATATTAGGGTCACACAGGTAGGATCACTGCAACCTACACAAGTTACAGAGCATTTCACAGAAAGTTTAACTTTGAGACTAGGTGAATCAGGTACCACCATTAAATACTGTCTCCTGAGATGGGTGTTAAACTGTGCTTTTTAGAAGGGGCAAACACTGGAAAAGCAGGTTTAGCTTCAGAAAAACCCGAGATGCAAAGAGATTCTTGGTCAGAAAAAGACTTAGTAATCTCTTAACAGATGCATTTGGCAAAGGCTCAGGATTACCCCTGGGAAAATAAAGAAGAGGAAAGGGATTTGGCTTGAGGACTGGTTTGGTGCACATGGGCCCAGCTATTTGAAGAAGATCAATAGGTATAAGCCGGCAATGAAAACAGGCCTGTGACCTTGTGGCATTTGTGAAATGGCAGGCTGGGAACCTGATCAACATTTATGGTGTTTTTCTTTGGTTGTTTTCCCAATGGTCAGCTGTTCCAAATGGTGCTAGAAATAGAGTGAGAGATGCTGCAGGCTGCTCTCCATTTCTAAACCTTCTCAGATATTTTCTTGCCAAATTCTCTTGGAGGGAGATTGTGTAATCAAACCGAGTTGCATGTAAAAACACGCTTGTGTACGTCCAGGCATGCAGGGTATTGCCAAAGTGGACAGACTGTCCTACTTGTGCCTGCCAGAAAAGTTGTGTTTTGTCCAGCGGAAAAGAAAACATCCTTTTCTCTCTGGGCTTTGGAATTTGCCTCTTCAGACTCTGATCTCATTAGCATTTCCATACTATGACAAGTTTGGCCATCTTGGGTCAGGACCATGGTTTAGCAAATTGAATCTTGCAACAGTAGCCAAAACTCAACCCTTCCCCAGAAAGTGGTAGAGGCATTCTCAGTAATGTGACTCACCCTTCAAAGATGGCAGAGAGCACACAGAGAAAGGGAGCAGGCGATTGTGTTGTAATACACGCAGGCTCTTGTGCTGGTTGTTCTTTGTGCTTTAAAAGGAAGTCTCTGCCTATCAATAACGTCGACAACAGTGTAGAAAAGTTGAGTTTTATGACTAATGTGTTTAATAGATCAATTTTATAACTCAGAGAATAGAGATAACTTCCACAAGGCTGTATGTGAACTCTGTATCACAACTGGAATTCAAGTGTGTGCTCCAGGTGCACTCTGCAACCATCTTTCCTTGTAGGCTGTGCCATGTATCTGAAGGGGCTGATTTTTCAAGAACTTGATACCTAAATACAGTGAAGTTTTTGCTTTGTAATGATTTCAACACTGATCCTAATTCAACATTGACTTTTTGTTCCCTTCTTTACTGCTTGAACTGGATGGGCAGATTTCCTAGGATTGTATTTAAAAATGAGGCTACCAATTATAATTGGTAGTTTTATTAAGTATGCTCTGTACTTTGCATTCATACTGGCGTGGCTGCATGAGGAAAACCTACATTAGACAGTAGTGAAGCAAAATACAAGGTCACAGCACTTGTTCTGAACTTGAGGATCATAGAACCCAAGGCTGCTTCTCCCCTCATAGGCCTCTGAGCCAAAATACCTTCAGACGACTGAACTTCTGCCAGCCCTCCTCAGTTTAACTCTTGCCTCTGCCAGCACTGCACCAGCACAGCCCATGAGCAGCCTGGTATTGCTGTGCTTTCCTGCAGCTGCAATCTTACTGATTCAACAGTGCTTGTGTGGTTTGAGCACTGTAGCAGTTCTCTAGCCAAGCTGTTATGCACAAAATCTAATGGTTCACTTAAATTAATCTGAACTTTCTGTTTCAACAAGGAACCACTGGTTCTCTGTAAAATGGGTAGGTCTCGTACCTTACTGGGCTTTGTCTTCAAAGTTCAGCAGCTGCTGTGTAAAATTATAGGGTGACTTGATCAAACTCTTTTTACACACTCTCATGGGTGATGGGACATGGCTCATTCAAGGGAAGGGAGCAAATGGAGCCCAAAACTTTGTTTTGCTCTTTTCCTGCTTAGCTCCACATCTGGAAACCTTCTAAGCCTGCCAAACAGCAGTGAAAATGAGAGCGGTGTGAAGGCCATACAGATGAGGTGGTGAGATGAGCCACTCCAAGTGCAGTAGGCACTGATCTTACGTGGCAGAGCCTCTGTGGAAGCAGAAGGAGAAAGACAGAATTCCTGCTACCTTGCTTTGATTATTTTGCTCCAAGCAGAAATGGACACATTGTCAGAGATGGCAACATTATGTTTTGCTGCAATTGTGACAACCAGAGTCTCTCTGCACAGAAATATAGCGGCTCCCATTTCCCTGGAGTCTCTTAGATGGGTAAGAGCTGCTCTTCTGATCCCTCTTTTCAGTTGGGTGACAAGGTTGTTTGGAAGATTCATTGTTCGGAGGCATATTGAAAGCAGCCAAACAAAGATGGGGAGAAAGCAAAAGATGTTTTCCTGAAGCCAAACTGTTGGGTTTCTTTTATTTTGTTATGGTTTGGGCTTTTTTGGAGGGGGATATATCTGAGAGAGGGAAGTTGTTTTGTTTTGTTTTGAGAGAAAACATCTCCATGGCCAAGACAAATGAAGATGCCTGCTCTAGATCTTGTTACCTTTGGTCTCTTTGGGCCTCGTGTCAGTTCCCAGATTACTTTTACGAACTGTTTAATCTCATGGCTTTTATTTCCCCTCTAAATAAATGGTATTTCAAATTCCAGGATAACTTCAGATACTAATACCAGCTGTCTAGACAAAGAGCAGCCCACAGACATGGTCATAAATAAAAACAGTCATGGGGCTTTGGGTTTTTTTCTTCCTTCTCTTGACAAACTAACTTGCAGACACGGAGTGGCAGGAGAAGCTGGCTGTGTGAAGGCAGACACAGTCCTCTGCCATCTTTTGGAGGAGATCAGATCTAGCTGGGGCCATGCCATGGGATGCTTGGCATCTCAGAGGCATTTTGTTTCGCTATATGTAAATAGTTTTCAGATAAGGAACCAGGAGATAAAGCTCACACTTACACAGCACAGCTCCTAAGTTTCACAGAGAGCACAGGAGATGTTTTTATGCCTTCCATGGCTTCTACTATACACATCTTCAGCTGGCTTGTCCTACTGAAAGGAGGGTTTCATACAGCTTCTGTTCCTCATCACAGCAGTGCAGAGCCGCTGTGCAGCACGCTCCAGAACTCACCACCCTCAAGCTTTGAGAGGATACAAGAACAAGCATTGTGCTAAGACCTACATTTATTAATTATGAAAATCAACAACCTTTTAAAATGTGGACATGTAGCTCAGATTATCAAGAGAAATAGTGCATTTCTCTTTCTGTCAGCTTTTTTCTGTGCACCTGCAGACCTCTATTCATTCTACTGAGCAGCATTCATTGCCAGAAGTTTCTTTTGTAAGGTCTTTCAAAGCAAGTTGCAGTCAATAAATAATTATTTTCCAGATTTAGCATCCAGTCTCACAAGATTGTTAGTAAGATCTGTTTTTTATGAAGTGGGAAAATTTTGGAAGAGAACAAATCGTATGACTAATCTAAACAAAAATCTCCAAGTCTGTGACAGAGAGATGAGTTGGACCAAGGACTGTTCTGCCTTTGCAGAGATCATCTCTGATTTCAATAGTTGTCTTGTTAAATTTCCCTTTCTGATGCTACTTAACGAAGAGTGGATGCTCATTTACCTAAGCATGCACAGATCTGGCTGAGCTGATGCTGAAGTGCACCAGGAGCTGAAGAAATAGATCATTTATTCCTGGAGTGCTGCCACAGCTGATATTAGCATACTTTCACATTCTCCTTGGACCCGCTAATGGCTTCTCTGCAGGGCATGCACAGCCTGTCACAGATGGATGGGGGCACCTACACTCTGAAACAGCTTTCAGGTGCTTGACCTACCTCTTTGGTACCAAAATGCATGAGAAAGGAAGGCAGGAGGGAAAATACAGGACATAAAGACTGGAGATGTACTGGCAGAATTGTCTGATGGCTTGTTGGCCTGTACTGTGCTTGCTGCCATATGCCACTGTTGTAAGCATCTTGTTGCAGAAAAAAAAAACTGTTTTTTTCCTCTTAACTGTGTGGTTTCTATTTTTAGGAAAACACAAACATTCGGAGCTGTCCCCATGTGTCCTACTTTTTGTGAGCCTGCTAGGAAGCCTTGGTGAACGCCTCCCAGAGGGAGCAGGCAGGGTGATGACTCTTGTGATGCTAGGAACAGCTCACAGCCAGCTTCCTAAAAAAACATGTTATCCGGACATCTGATGTGAGAGTTCAGTGCTAACAGTCAACGGGAGGGCTGCCTGGAACAAAGATGTAGAGCTGGCAAGAGCTAAGCCTGTAGGAGAACATGCTACATAAATATTATCACAGAACAGTCATCTACAGTAACAGCTCCCACTGAAGTGCTGCCTGCATGTTAAAAAAATGATGGCAATTAAAATGGAATAAGGAAAAAGAAGCTAGGATTATACATGTCCTGATTATAGGAAATTCAAGATGCAGTACTGTAAGTTTCATACAGCAAATTCAGATTCCTGGCAAAAGAAGCACATACGTATGTGACATATCTTTTACAAACACACGTACATGTTCACTCTCAGCTGTTCAACATTAAGAAATTGTATTTCTATTTGCTTGGCAACAGAGTTGATTTATGCTCTTTGTTTCAAACTAGGGAGATATGCACAAGGCTGTGTGACAAGTGGTGTCTAAATCAGCCCATTAATATTCTTACCTTCTTTTTATTGGGCTCCGCTTTCTAGATATTACACACCCGGCTCATTAGTGACCACCCAAGCTTCCTTGCAGAACGTACTGGCTCTAATGTGACTCTGAACCAGTCTCTTAGCGCTGGAAGGATTCTGCCCACCTGCATGCATTTCTCCTCAACAATCCCAGACACTGCCATGCCTCAGGAAGGCCTCTGCAGCAGCTGCCATACACGCCCACCAGCTCAGCAGCAGAGATGAGCCTAACCCCCTGCCATGATCCTGAAGTCACTGTAAGAGAGGCACCCCATACTGATTCCCTTTCCACCTGCCAAACAAGAGAGCTTAACTTCTGTTTGGATGAGTAAGTGAATTAAAAACACTACTGAAACCCCATTGTTTGTTGTTGTTGTTGCTGTGTGTGTGTTTCAGTGCAATCTGCAGCACCTCCCTGTGCTGGGCTCTGTGCAATGGACAGTTACCTATAAGCCATGTATACCTATATAGGTATAGATGGAAGGGAAGGAAACTGAAGCTGTCACAGAAGAAGTATGATTAACTGAGAATTCTACATATTTAAATACCTTTTCTTATCATTGTCAACACACTTATTAGCTTTAGTTGTTTAAAATAACCCCTCATTTTCCAGATAAGCACACTGTGCAAGTTGGTACACACACTGAAAACGACTGGTCACTTGATCCCCCAATACATCTGAATTTTCTGTTACAATACAAAGAAAAGATTCACTTCCTACCTATCAGTAGCATCTCCTTCTTTCCAAAAGTTTCATGGAAATAGTTAACATGAATTGAAAGAACTAGAGCCTTAGAGCCCTGGAGCCCTAAAGCCCTAGAGCCCTAAGCAAGGCCTTTTCAGTATTTCACAGGAGAAGGCATGAGAGAGGCTGTCAGGACCCCAAGCAGTATGCCTTACCAGGGACCTGAACAGATCTTTCCAACAGGCCTCTTACAATAGGAATAGTTGAGCAGAAACCATTATAAAGGAACATCCATCACTGTCCTCACTCCCAGTGATGACTCATATGGCCTTTGCTAAGTTGTGTAGAAGGGATGGAATTTATTGCTTGACTCTGGAAGACAGGACTGGAGGACTCAGGAGAGGAGCTGGAGTGGCATTCACTGGAAATTGCCATGCTTTGAAGTAGACAAGATACTTGTGCACAACACACATGCCCTTCTGATCTGAAATAGCAGCTTTTCTTTATAAAAAACAGATGAGCAAGGCTACAGTGAAGGGCTTGTGCACTCACATAAACAGGAGATAATCAGCATACAACAGGACATAGATATCAGGAAGACAAGGACTTGTTTTAAGGACTATTGTAATTAGGAACAGCCTTATGCTATCAGTGGCAAAGCTAGATTAGCAGCCTTAGCTTTTGCCTTTCTTTGGCCTCAGCACAGGAAGACACTTTTTTCAGATTTTAGTACATCCTCCAATTTAAACACTCACATAGGTGATGTCTGTGCACCTGAATTGGCTGTTACTGCCACCAGTTTAAAAGGCAGTGCTCCTAAGAGAGAGTATAGGTAGGAAAAAAAACACACCAAGAGGATCAGAAAGCTTAAGAAGCTTTCTGGGGGTTGCTTTCTTTTGACAAATAAATACACACTTACATACAACAGGGCAAAAAAACCAAGGTTAAAACATTTATGTTCTCTTCTGTTTACATTTGAAGAATCATTCCCACACCATTGTATTCAACACAGATATTATTTCAAAAGAAGCAAAGTGATACAGCCTAATGGTTCCCGGCCAAAAAGAAATTCAGAACTCTCATTTTGTGGGAAATGTCAACATTTCAACATTTTTTCCAATACTGCCGTTTTTAAGAAATCCCCAAATTCCTGCTGCTGACCAACCTTCCTGGCCAGCAGTACGAGCCACAGTGCCAAAACCCAGCAGAAAGGCTGCCTTTTCACAGTGCGCACACACCATGTTTACAAAACCTGCACTCTGTTTTTAGCTGACTCTTCAGGAGGATCTACAATTTCATCAGCATTTCATTCCCAAAGTTCTCCACAGGCAAGGGGTATTCCGAGCTGGATGTGCACCAAGGCAACCATCAATTAATCACGACAAGAGAATCTCTTCTTCTCTGCCTTGCTTCCCCAGGACAACGTTCTAGGGAGCATAATGTTAGCACTCTATATGCACCACTGGCCTCTGCAGGGTCCTTTCTTTGGGGTTATGATCTCAAGTAGTTTTTAAATAATAGTTCTATGGAAAAGGCCTATATACTCCACGTGTACCCATGGAGCCTGTGGTGGCACTGCTAAGGGAAGTGGTGCTGTGAGGTGAGGGCACTGACAGACAGGAAGGAAAACTGTTATTTGGCATCATTTTTTCACTGAATTTGCTGGAACTGGAACAGGGAAAAGATCTGGAATTCTTTTCCCAATACAGCGAAAGGCCTGGGAGGCCAGGGTGTTTTTTCCCTTCTTGTAAGAAATTGCCTGGCCCTCTTAGCCTTCTCAGAAGGTGCTGGCAGGTAGTGGAAATTGTACGGAGATGAGGAAGAGAACACTATTTCTATGAGCTGGTATTGTTTCCAGACTGATACACGTCACTACAGGGCAGCATCTGGATGGTGAACCCACAACACAGATTTCTGTAGGCCAGGGAAGAACTCATAAGTAATGAAATGTGTCCTACCATGGGATGTGATGCTTCTGCCAAAAAGATGGTCTGTGTCATGGCTGCCGGGTGCTTCCTCCTCTGGGCATTGGATGAGATCTGCTTTTTTTCCTCTAGGAAGGTGAGGCGAGACTGGCCAGGAAGCTGGTGCCATTACAGCTGTCTCAGGAGTTTCCCCATTCCCTGAGCAGCCAGGGCAGAGGAATAGGGAAAGGAGGGGGAATACGCAGATGGATTTTCCAGGTAACACCTGGTGAAAGAGGGATGATACAGTCTCACTCAGAACAATGGATTTGTTTTGAGCTGCTGGTCAGGAACTGACCTCTTTCCCCTCTCATCCTCTGAGCAAGTGATCTTCGAGGTCCTTGTTTTCTGTCTGCCCTCCCTCCCTGAGATGACCCTTTCCTCTCACTCAAAGCAGTGACGCACACAGTGTCCATCAGATTCCTCTGACATCAGCAACTCTAGGCTAGTTTCTTCCCAGCGTCTCTCAGGGTGTTGAAAGGCTGAGGGTGGACGCAGCTTGCAGAGGTCTGGTTATAGTCAGTTCTCTCTTAAACTGTGCTCCAGCTGCCTCTTCTTGCAGACAACCCAAGGCTTTTGGCAGATAAGTTACCCAGTGAGGGCAGACATGTTTAGTTCCTGCTGAGCTCTTTCTGCAGGACACGCACACTTGAGAGATCAGTTGTTGGTGGTGCTGTAAGGAGAGGTGCAGCACTCGTTTGGGCTCTGGAGAAGGAAAGTGCAAGTGCAAACCTGGTTGGGAGGATACAGCTGCATCCGCTTGAGTGTACAGGCTGTAGAGGATATGGCCCTCCCTGTCAGGGACCTGTTGCAGTTCCACTGGCTGCTTTCTCCGGAAGCCATAGCTGTGATACACCCACTAGGAATGAACGAAGCTCACAGTCACTGTAATTAAAATATTATTTGAGCCCACAGTTACAGCACATCCCCTACCCACAGCCCCTCTGCTGAAATCCCAGCTGAAGAAATAAAGCGTGGGTAAGAGGCAAGGGAGCAAAATAAGGACAGGGCTTTGCTGCTCACAGTGTGGTGGCTCTGTGAGCTCTGAGAAGGGTCCCAGTGCTGCGTCTACCATCACGGCATCCACATTTCTGCCTCTTGCCTCACAGTGTGGATGTGCCCTCTGGGTGCCATGGAACATACAACACTGCCCATTGTTGCTGTGGGATTTCAGCACGTCGAGCCTCTATCACACAGCCCTCGCTGTGCTGGCTGCTAGCCCAGGCTGTTGGATTAAGGCTGTAGCAGCACTCCATTTCGTGAGTCCTACAGCGCAGTAACTGCTGCCACACCAACGTGATGTTCTTAGGTCCCACAGAGGTGCCAAACAGACTGCATCCAGTTTTAGTCCTCCTCTCTACAGCTTGGGCATTGGCTGTGTGGGCAAATCGCCATCTCGGGCTTGCCCCCTCACATCCTTCATCGCCTGAGCAGATCTCTCGTGCTTTCACTGCCTCCTGGTCTCTGAAGGAGCCAGATCCCTGCCCGGGCTGCAGCCCGCTCCTGTCAGAGCCGGCTCTGCACCGACCCCCTCAGGTGCCGGCGCGGCACTGTGAGGGCGGGAAGGAGCGGCGCGTGTTGGCGCCACGCAGGGGTTGGGCAAAGCTCCGCGTTCACCTTCCCACAGCAAGGGAGACGGGTCAGTTCGGAAGCACGGTTTAACTGCGAGGCTGGATGACTGGGGCAGCATTCTGATGGCTGCCTGGCCTGTGCTGAGGGCAGGAGGGACGTCCCCGTGGTCCCCGCTGGCTGAAGTGCCTGACGCAGGTTAACTGAATCATCAGGCTCCATGGCTGATGGCAGCGGTGGGTTCTGGAAGCCCTCAGAGGAAGGTGAGGGCCGCCATCTCCTGACACTCGCCAAGTCTTGGTGCTCTTGGCCAGTAACAAAATGGCTGTGGTGCCTGGCGAGGAGGGCCTGGGGGGGCAGGCAGAAGGATGTGGAGATAGAGCTGCCTTGTAAATTGGTTGTGCCTTCACACATAGGGGAAATTAATTGCGCTGGAGTTTTTTCAGGTAAGATGTGTGGTTGTTAGGGTCCTTGTTACAGGGAGGGGTTTCAGCACTGTGTCACAGCGTGCTTCGTCCTGCTTGACAGTAAAATATAAAAAGAATGAAAATAAAAGAGAAAAAAGCCTGGTTCGTGCTGTCAGTATGAAACAAAGGTTTGCTTCTCATTCTCTGCGCAGAGAAATAACCCTGGGAACGCTACCAGCAGCCAGAATGAGAGCTGTTTCCCAGTTGCTGTGCTTCCTGGAGTTGGCTGTCAGCAGTTCCCACCACGCAGGCAGGAGAGCTGGGTACACCTGACTGAGCGAAGAAGTGAGTGGAGCTTTCAGCTGTTCTTCGTGGCTGAGACCTGCCAGCATGGCCTCTGCGTAGAAATTCTCCTGGGAAGAGGCCAGAAAGGTAGTTTTCAAATGTTATGGTAACTGAAATCGCAAAAAGGCACAAAGAAGGGAAAGGGGTTTCTATCTCCTTTTATTTTATTTTATTTATTTTATTTTATTTTATTTTTTGTAAAACTTGGCTTGGTTCTAATTAGATGATGCAAATTCTTCAGATGAACTCTGGGTCTGAGGGGGATATAAGGTTTTACAGTGCCCGGCGTGAGGTTGTGTGTTTTGTACCTTGTCTCCTAGCAGCAAAAACCACATGGATGTGAGAGGCTGTTTTATGATCCGCCAGGGCTGTTGTTGGACAGGTTACAGTGAGCAGAGTTATTCCAGCCGCGCTGGAATTGCTGCTCCCTCCCTCCTCTCATTCACTCACTCTCTCTCTGTTTTCCCTTTCCACCTTTGCTTTCTTTTTTTCTTCTTTTTTTTTCTTCACCAAACAAGTGTGAGAGAGGAGAGAGGATGGATACTTTCATTCTCTTTGTGTCAGAACTCTTCCACTGGACTTGGCTTCAACCTCCTTCTCATCTCCCTTGCAAACCCTTTTCCCTTGCTGGCTAGAATGTCACTAGGAATTTCTAAACAGACAGTAAACTATGTTGGTTATCCTTTCATTTGCTCGTTTCTTCAGTGTTTCAAAAAAAAAAAAAAAAAAACAAAAACACAACAAAACAACTTTGTGCTTATGCTGTGCAGTAACTTCCATCAGAGGATTTCTGAACATCTTGGCAGACATTCATCAGTTGAGCCTCATAATGTCCCTATGTAGGAGGGAAGGGCTGTCTATTCCACAGCTGGGGAAACTGAGGTGTAAAGAAGCAAAAACATTTTGGGTACACGGCATCTCAATTCTACCTTGACCTGGTTGATTTCCTTCCTGATGCCTTAACCTGATCAAATTCATTGACTTCTTACTCCTTACTCTCTGACTGCAGTTTTTCCTGTCACTCAGTCTGGTGGCTTTGCAAGCTGTGATTATAGAAACATCTTCCCACCCCTCTCCGCTATTCCACTCTCAGTCAGTGCTGGACAGACCTACCACTGAACTACATGAACATTTCATTTTGTTAGTAAGGACCTTTCAGAGAGAGTAGTTAGATCTTCATCAAAGCACCACAACAGCCTTCTGTATAGTTTATTTCATACCACTCTCCTTATGCTGCCCTTGCTCTTCTATCTTATGTTTGTTAGGCCAGAACTACATATTGACAGATTATCTTTGCATTTAGCACCAGTTCTGGTAGAGCCATTCAGTGTTAGGCACTACTGAATCGCTCCCCTTAGCTTTGGAAATATCACCTGCTCAATCTTTTCAGCTCACCTGAGGTTCAATCCAAAGAAAACTGAAAGAACTGTGACTGTTTCCATGGGCTTTAGAAGGCTTTGGGTTGTAATCCAAACCACATATTGAAAGATTTCAGAGGCTTTTGAGTAAGAACCTTCCCTGCCCTTCTCCTGTATTCACAAGGCTTCATGACAGATAATTCCCAGCTTCTTCACTATTCTGCAAAACATAGAGGAGCAAAGTCCCAACAGAGGAAATGCAATTGCAGTGTAACTTCCTCTCTGTGGAATGCTTTTGACCAGTTGGATCAGCTTTCACCCACGCTTCTGCACAAGACTGAAATAATTAGTTAGGACAGGAGGGAGCAGAGAGCTGGAGGCACGGGCTAGGAGGTGGATTCATGATTAAAGATGAGATACCGAGATGAGTGCTGTCTCCAGACAATTAGAGATGCAGATGCAGAACACAAATCATGGTTATGGATGAAGAGCTGATAATATCAGATATGATGTGTGGGTGCTCCTCCAAAGACATGTGTGACCCAGCAGCGCAGTGATGGATGGTGTTGACTGCAGAGTAATTTTCATGACTTTTACCACTTCATTTAATTTAACCTGGATTTAGGCCCTTTGACCATCTGTCTTACCAAGCAGCTGTTAGCCCGTTGCAGATGAGTCTAACAAGAAGCTTTTAAGTCTTTAAGTTCTTGCAAGTTTGATTGAAATGGCACCTGATCAAGGACAGAGCCCCTTGTTGTGGAAATCTCTTCTGGGAAGGAATGGTTCAGTTCTCACCAGAAACTCTGGAATTAAATTTTACTTCCAACAAAGGAGCTGCAGCTTTTTATACTTGAAAAGATCCCAACCATGAGACTTACATCCACAAGAAACAAGGCTTCAATTACATCCTATGCTAATGCAGAGATACATTTACAAGGAGCAGATCTGAAGACTCTTGTAGACCAGGAATTGCTTGCTGCTTGTTACATGGAATCAATTTTCTTTTCAGGCCAGCTCCCAAGTATCATTTGACTTTTAAGTCTGTTGTATTGCTGTATCCTATAAGATGCATAATCTGTGATGTAACACACCTAATGATTTAATTTTCAAGGGTGCTAAGCACACTGCCTACCATGAAACTACAAGGACTTAGGGTTGCTCAGCATTACTGAAGCCTAAGCTAGAAATGCACGCTCCCAATCTTTTGCACATATCATATCTTCCATCCAAAGATCTCTTGCACACAGTAAAGGGTGGGCAAAGAATTATCAGCCCCATTTTGCAGCTGGGGAAACAGATGCAGAAGGTCCCTAGGTGAGCCACATGTAAAGCTTGAAAGCAGTTCAGTGGGAATCTGACTCTATTCCAGTGCTGGGCTTCACAAGTCAATGTTAGTGGGCAGTTGAAATAGTGATATGGTGGTAGTTGCTGTGTCACACACCTGAAACTTGGCCATCTCTAACTCATCTATTGAGTAAGGGGATAATTCAGGAGAAGGATCATAGCATGCATGTAATCTACTTTGTATTATTTCCTTAAGTATGTTACTGACCACTGTCAAAGAAAAAGACTTATTAGAAAAACAGTCCCAATGTGGCATTTATTATGTCTTTATGAATCCTGGAGCAGGAAGAAAACAGAAATCAGCTTATCTCCTTCCTACTCTTTAGAAGGGGAAACTCTGCATGGTCCATGCCTTGTTGTAAGTGGAAACAGGCTGCTTACAAAAAGAAAGTCTGTTCTGAGATGAAACCATCTGGCTCAGCTCAGTCTTATCCAGCCCAGGCTGGGATTTGCACAAGTTGTTATCGGAATCAGAATCCTGTGAGTGCTTGTTTCTATTCTGCCAAGGCCAGCACCAAGCTTTAATTTATAGCTGGGGTGTTATTCACAATATATATGTTTAGATGGGGGTAGGTAGGACTTGACTGATGGTGGTGATGGCTGATTGTAACAACGGCTATGTCCCATCATCAGTAAACTTAAGGCCAGGCTACAATACGTTGATCTCTCTCAGCATAAATACCAGAGATGCCCGTTTCAGTCCCTAAGCACAAAGGATATGGAGGTGAGATCCCTGTAGGCTGAGCTCTTGCCTTCAGTCCTTAAATGGTTTTGGACCAGGAAAAACATTTTCATTTGTAAATGTCCTGAATGTTAGGGTTTTCAGCTCTGCCTGGATGATTCCTGGACTGCAGCAAAAAGTGATGATGCCTGTTAAGTTCAGGGGCTCCTTGGCTCATTGAAGCTTGCTGGTGGTACAAAATTGGACAAGATTAATTTTCCACTGCTGGAGGAAATATCCATTAGGAATGTTTTTCCCTGCACAATCTGTTTACTATGTGTGAAACAAGTCAGGTCGCAAGTCAACCAGAGTGGGAAGCTTCCAAAAGAAACAGACTCCAAAGAGTTTGCCTGTTTTATTTGTGATCATGAGGATACATGAGTCAACATGTTAGAGACTACAACCCACAGCACTACTTAGGGATATTTTGAACACAACTCTGCTCTTCTTCACACTGGGATAAGATGTTGGTACTTTCCTGGTGATGACAGAAGTACAACTGGCTCTTTTTGGGTATGAATAAATCACCAGGAAAGTAAGCTGAGTGATGGGGATGATCAGCAAAGTTCTATGTGGAGCAGAGCTGCTCTCTGTTTTCTGCCAGGGCAGGACTGCCGGATGTACATATGATACCTGCACATAGCTGGTGGCCAAATGCCACCCAGGCTAAAGATCAGAGACTGAAAAAATAGCTTTGCTTAGGAAGAGAAGGACAAGCATAAGAAATCCCCCTAATTATTGCAAATTACAGCCAAAACCACTTGAAAGCAGAGTAGTTCATGCTGGTTAAGCAGACTTCATAGGTTGAAAATGTCATGTTTAATTAGTAAATCATTTTCTCAGAGTCGCACAGACAGACTGGTGTAAACAACATATGGCCCCAGCAAGAGGTGCATGCCACGGTTGCTGGAAGCAAGCTGGATGTGCAGGAACCTTAGTGATGTGTTGTCTTAGGAGCCCTGTAACAGCTGATGTTCTAGATTTAGGTAGAAGAGATGCTTCCAGGAGCAGAGACGACACTTGGAAATGTGGAGAGCACAGCTGGTACATTTGTAGGATCTGATCTAGCATGTAAAAACATAGCTGGCTAAATTCATAGTGAATAGGCATCCACCACCCTTTTCTTAGCACATCCTTCCTTCTTGAACAGTCTCCAGATGGAGATAATCTAGAGTTTGTACTATAGACTATTCTTAGAACTACAAATTATCCTGGTAATTGGAGGTCTGTGTTATGGGAATCCCTTGTTCTTTTTTCGGTCAGGTTCAGTCTCTGCCCTTAGGTGTAGATGTTGCTCTGGAACACAGTACGGTTCCAGAGATACAAGCGGCCATGGTTTGCAAGGGTTTGTTTCACCTCTGATTAAGTGCAACAAATACTGTGTGTATCTGCAACTAGCAACAAGGATCCTTGTGATGTTTTCTACAGGAGAAATGTCTTTTGTCTTCCCTGTTACATTTCTTTTGCATGGCTCCTGACCATCAAGGAGAAAAGAGCAAAAAGGCTACTTATTACATGCTTACCTCTTACCCGTGTCTAATTTTAAACACTGGAAGAAGTTAGTGTAATGGATGGCACAGATTTCAGCAGTCTCTTATGCTCACCTGCTCCAAAGTGTGAGAGGGCATAAGATGCAATCAAATCCAACTGCATTGGAATGTCTGTCTGCTGACATAGATGAATTGATACCACAAGTGGAGTTGATCCAGCTCCTTGGACTGGTTCATCCCAACATCTTTGAAGTGATTCATGCTCATTTCTGATGTGATTTATACTAACAGCTGGAGTCACTTTTCTTGCTGCCCTGCCCCCTCGCTTTTGTTCTTCCTTGCCTCTTTCCCACTTTATCCTCTTCCACCATGTGCAGGTCCCCCCACTGCTCTCCTACTCTGCCTCCCTCCTTTTTCCACTGCACATGGGGAGGATGACATCTACCTGCAGCCACCTCAGAGCACTCTGTGTTGAGAGCAGGAGGGCTTCCTGCCAGAGTAGGGGCTAAACAGGTCACTGCTTCATTCCTGTCCTGGCTCTGCTTCAGAGAGCTGAGGCAGACAGCATTGCGCGAGTGATGCAGCCCACATGGCTTTGTGAAGACGCAAAAAATGGGCTGTAACTAATCAGGATTACACCACAATTAAATAAAAGGCAGGGAGAGAGAGATGGTGCCCTGCGTAAAGGAGAGAAAGAATAGTTGCAAGGTCCCCAAGGCCTTAATCTGCACAGGGAAGTACTGCTGTGATATTCTGTGGTGCCTTTTAGCCCCAGGCGTTGCCGATATTTTCACTAAGACCGTCCTCTGTATGTCTCAAGTAAAAAATATAATAAAAAAATAAAATACGTTTTTCTACTTACTGGGTCAGAACTAATCTGGTTTATCGGGGCCTTGTTAATATTTTAAATAAATTGTTTGTGTTGTACTTCATGTTCAGATCCATGGGGGACTCATTTGGCCTCTCTGTGCTGTCCTGGATTTCTAGCTATGCCCTGCTCTCAGGAAACCTATGAACAGTCATTAGCAGTCTGTATACATGCTGTCCCATCTCATATTGTCTATCTATTCAGCAGTGGCTAAAATACACAGCACAGCTCGTCTTTCTACTTATAATGTCTTTTCAGTAGTAGAGATAGTTGCATTTATTTTTTATGTTTGGTTCATGTTCAAGGTTTGTTTATATTTGGTTCAAGGCAGTTCAAGGGAAGCAATGTGAAGAAACATGATCTAGTACAGTGGTGTTCTCTAGGCATATGCCAACATGCTATGCCTGACACTGTATATCCTGCTAGTTTATTGAGTGCTCCCTTATGCAGGACATGGCACCGGTAGGAAGCTTCCAAGCTGTTTGAAGAAATGCTTCCTCATTGCTGTGCACTGTACCAGAGCTGATGCATTTACATTTTCTTTCACTGAGATATAGTTTTTGCATTTGCCTGCATCATAAGAGTGTAAAAACATTTGTGTGCAGTAAAGCAAGGCAGAAACAAGCCTGCTGTGGAGGGAGTGGGAGTGATTTCAGTTTCTCTGCTGCCAGGAATATTTCATTTCTGTGTGAGGATATCACTTCTGTGTGAAATCCATTGGCCACCCACAAAGGCAGAGGCCTAAAGGCACCTTTCTGTTACATCATGTCTTTAAATCCTCCCAGTTACTCAGAGTGAAGAGCCAATGTGAGACTTGCCATTAGCATCTTCTGTACTAGTGTTCTCTAGCAGAGAGCTTGTGGCTGGCCAGCTGGTACAGCTGCCAGACACATTTTATCTGCAGCTATTATGCAGTGTTGGCACTCACAACTGATACTAGCACACAGGGCTGGTGTCCATTCCTGGCACTTCCTGGATTGTGTGGGAGAGTTTTCCGTAACTTACTGTCAGGGAAGAATGTGCTCGATAATTACTGCAGATGCAGATAGAGGCCTGCACTGTTGTCTTCTGATTTCATAGCGCCCTGCAAGTCTGGCATGTAAATCTTCCCTGTGCTATCTAGGGAGGGACTACTCAGACCAGAAATGTGGTTTTGTCATAGTGCTGGCCTCTCCTTGTACCCCTGCCACCGGACCCAGACAGATGCTCTGAGCCACATAGCCTCCATGGAGCTGCTTTAAAAATCATTTGATCAGTGATCTCTCTTTGAGAGTTTCCTGCTCATTTCAGGAGGCAAATCATCACCTGGTAAGACTGGCCATAATAGTTCGTATAACGAGAACAAAAGCGTTGTGCAGATCCTACATTAACACACTTTGTTGGCCTCACTTAGTCAACACTTCCAGAGTAGGATTAGGAAGAGTGGTGGATGATGCTTAACAAGCGGAATTTTTCTACAGCTCTCTTTGTTCCATCCTCTTTACTTGTTGGAAGTAGACTGGATTTTATTCTTCTCCTTGCTATACTTAAATAGTAGTTTTTAAAGGAATCCATCCAAAAGACAGTTTCCAATCCAAACTCCATTGATGTCAAGGAAGAATTTCTGTAATTTCACAGGCAGAAAGTAGCTAACGGAATTAACTGTAGCTCTAGCAGACCCTTCTCTTTGAATTTCCTGCTTAAAATGGTTAATTTTGATCACAGAGTCAACCTTTGCTTTTGCATGAAGTATAGAATAACCTTATTACTGCCTGTTACAGAACTACTCTGGTTTCCTACATGCAAGAGGGTGTGTATCTGATCTCATTTATTTCCAATTATGTCCACACATGCCCATTTATCCTAGCTCTTGCAGAAGACTTTTAGGCACAGCTAGTTACACAGTGCATACAGAAGGTATTGTAATATCAACCTCAAAGGCAATACAGTAACTGCTCTACTTTCCTCGTGCAGAAAGAGAAAAAACATTTTCTCTCCCATAGTTCTTCTAAAACATTTTTTATAGTGCCATGCTTATGTATCTGAGATTTTGAAGGAGAAGCACCTTTCTCAATGGCAGCATCCTCAAAAAACATGAGCCTAGCAGAAACCAAACCTTATTTTGAGATAAACCTTGGGTTTGTCCAGGCCATCTGCTGTCAAGTGTAGCTGCAGATGATCAGCCACAGAGCTGGGGGAGTTTCCAATAAACATGGTTTTAGTCTCTCACATATAAGCTATAGACTAACCACAACCACGGGCTATGGCAACTGTGGCAGCAGCAGACAGGAAGCAAGGAACATCTGGTCTTTAACTTCCTTTAAAGAGATTTAGTTTTAAGTTGTTTTCTTTTTTCTCTCTGTTGCCTTTCACTGCTGTTCAGTAGGATCAAGCAGCAGACAGAATCTGAGACTGCATACTTTGAGGGGCCAGAAGAGACAGACAATAGGGTCAGCCCAGCCTCTGCTGTGCCTTCATGAGGCCATCATTGAGGGAGGGCTGACTCCTGACATGGCCCTGTGAAACTCATCTTTACATACCCCTTCTTCTCCTCCCCAGCTAAAAGAGTTCATTTCTGTGTCATTTCCATTTTTCCATGTTCCTCAAATCAAACACAGCCTCATAGACACAATAACAGCTCTATTCACAAGATTTTTGGGCAATTAGGAATTTGCCTGGGCAGGATGTCACCTAGCCAAATAAATCTCTTTGTCTGAAATGTTTTAATTTGTTTTTACTTCCTGACTGGTGAACTTGTGGTTCGTTTACGTATTTGTATATATTTTTGCCTTTTATTCTCAGAAGAAGCATTTGAAATACAGGATCCTTTAGAAAGAACAAAGTCTGTCAAGTGCATTAGGAGCAGAGAGACTGCTGAGGCTGAATCAGGCTAACCTGAACAGTGTTGAGGAGTAGACTCCCAAGGATGCCTGTTACAGAAGGAAAGTGAGGCACAGATCAATGAATTGACTCATTGAACAGCAGTGAAAAGGACGATATAGAGTTAGGAAAAGAGCCACAGTCTCTTGAATTCCTGCCCAGAGCTTTTTTCACAGGGGCACGGTGCTTCTGGGTTTGGATGTTGCCTAGTTTTTATGTTACTCTGTCTGCACAGGAAGCAGTTTACTCAAGTCATGAATAAACGTGAAAAGTGCTCAGCTTGATTTTTCTGTTTTCTTTCTAAACAACAGTCTCCCAAAATAAATGTTCCCTTGAGTCAGTTCAACTTCTGGTAAGAAGAGTTTCCACAAAGAAAAGACCTTTACCACTAGAAGGGTACAAATGAGTGAGTCAAAATTTAAAAGCAGAATAGCCCTGCAATCATATAACATGCTATATTAAGAACTCTTGTAATCGAGTCTTCTGCTCAGTAACTTCTGAGAATAGCTAGTACAGAGACTTCAGGGGAAGACAGCACCTTGTCCTCCCTTTCACCTGCACCTGGGTCTCCATAAAAGACAATTGTGTAATACTAATTTCTCTGTAATTCCAGCTACATCATTGGAACCGGCACTGTTACCCTCCCAGCTTTTTTTCTACTACCTAAAAACAGTCTGCTATCAATTTTGGCTTCCTTGTTGAGGTTCCCATATGCTGTGAGAAAAGGACTACTTGATGTGCAGCACTGCCCTTTCCTCAGAGGGTTCACTGGTGCTTCTGGCATATCTGTTCCTCAGTTTGTCTTGAGCAGCTCAGTGTTGTGACTTTCAAGTCCTTACTCATTTATCTCTACTATAACTTGACAGTACACTCTTTAATGAGCACATCGCTACTTTAATTACTGTCACAAGAGCAGCACTGGTTAGGCACCTCTCAATTTTATGTTAGAATGTGCTTTCCAAACCACTGTGTTAGGAGAGAATCCTGAAGGGCAGTGTTGTTGCTATAGTGAGTGTCTGTGTGTCTCTCACCCTGTCACACTGAAATAAAGAAAGAATGGGAACTGGAATGGAAGAAAACTTGGAAAGAGAGGTGTTAATACCCTGTGGTGCAGACACCTCCAGGAAGGAAGGAGAGAGTGAGACAGCCCAAGAGTGAGAAATGCCATTTCCTGATAGGATAATGTTGGCTAGCATGTTTGCTGTAGCACAGACTTAGTGACCCCTGTCTTATAGCTATTTATAACTTCTCAACAATAATATCCTTATCACGAGGCCACGGTCAGTGTTTGCACACCAAGTAGGGGGGAAGACAAACCAGAAGTGATGTTCTTGCAACAAAAATAAGTGAATCACCAAGAACTCAATTCTCATTTGTGAGTGAGGCCATGGTTCAGCCAAATACCTGTACTCAGAATCACAGAAAGGAACCCTGTGCTACCCACAGACTGAGCAAAAGCAAGCAGTCCTTAATTATGATGGGAGTAGAACATAAGGTGAGAAGGTAGCCAGCAAATGTCTCACTAGGACATTGCTGCTCTGTTGTATGTCATGACTACATGTGGCTTGGAGTTCACAAGGGCTGGCTAAATAGGTAGGTTGTCTATGAAGTTGAAAGGTGACCTTGCTTTACACTGCAATTTACTATCTGTCTGTCTATGGAATTAGATAACCTCTAGCACTGAAAATAAGAATTGTACAAAGCATTAATGTTAAATTCCTTGAAAGACAGTAGGAGACAAAAGGTGGTTCTGACCAGAGCTATTAATCTTTGTGTGTAATAAATCTAATGATGGCAGCAGTTAACCAAGAGCCTTTCTCAGCCCAGCTGTCAGGACTGTAGCATGCAGAGGTGAGAAATCTGCTATCTGAGAGGCATGGTGTGAAATGCACTAAAAATCATAACTCTGAGCATAGTTCTGAAAGTTGCTGTATTTTGAGTCAGGAGAAATCTGAAGGTTTTTTTTGCTTTGTCCTTTCCATTTCTGTGCTCCACTATTAATTAAATGGGCATGTTAAAAAACTTGCATTTTTACATTAGCTGCCTGGTGAAAACGAGTGGAAAAACTGCATGTCCTTTGGTTAGTTGGTTGGTTCTGAGAATAGGCGAAGGTTCTGGGTCAGCCAAAATCTGGCTGGCAGCTTTGCAACACAAAATGCTGGGGCTGTTTCCACCCAGAGGAACAGAGGCTGGGTTTGGTCCATCACTATTTACCTCATGGATGATGTGATTCTATCAGCTGGAGTCTTAGCAGAGGAACTGAGTTGCACTGATCAGCCACAGTGCCATCCAGTTCTCCATTGTCACACAGCTGCTTTGACCATCTGTAGCTTACTTTAGGGAGCTGCTCTGGTTGACAGGCATTATCATTTCATCGAAACAGTCGTAGGATCCAGAGTGATCCTCTTGCTCAGGGCTCAGGGTGACTGTTGAAGCTAGGGATGCAGACACATGCTCTTGATTGACTTCCAGCCCCCCTTCATTTGTCACACAGTTTGAAAAACAAAGAGAGAATGGGAGAAAAGAAGCCATGGTGGAGAGAGAAAAACAGCACAGCTGTCAGGAAAAAAATATATACAAACAAATGGGCTAAAAGGAGCAGGAGAGAAATAAAGACATCTCTCTAGTAGTCTCTCTAAGGCAGCTCTTCCCTCCTGGCAAAATACACTTTCAATATTGGGCATGGAGCATTGTTCAAACTAGTAAGTGCTTCTGTGCTTAATATATTGGTCTCTGTTAGAATTTGTCCAGAGCTAGGAGCAATTAGGAGGTGAGGAGAAAGCAGCATGGAAGAACCAGGACACAGGCTGGGGTCCAGTAGTAAGGAGAAGATAAGATCAGTGAGGCTTAGGTACCAGCCAAGCCAGTACTCCCCAGAGTACTGCTCACTTTTGCCAAACTTAGGTAGAGACGGAGTATGAGGAAATGTCTTTCTGCAAAATGTAGCTTCTGTTCAGATAGGAATAGCACTTGACCTAATCAGTAGAGTAAGATTGTGAAATGACAGTTTAATGTACAGCAAGGAACTGAAGGAAAGGACTTGGTCAAGTTTTGCTGGCCCAGAGTGGGTAAGAGATGGCTGCAATTCCACCAGGCTCCATCATTCCCAGTACCAGCTCAGTGCATGTGAGCCTGCTCACTCCCAGCCCTTGAGCATCTGCTGTTCTGGGAGGGGAAGGTGTTTTTGTTATTAAGCCAAACAGTTCTGCCTGTGTGGCAAGAGAATGACTCAAAAATGCCTTGGAAGCTGTGGAATGGGTGATGACGTCACTGGGCAAGTGCGTCACTACAGTGATCTCAGTGGGCTCATTAAAAGACCAATCTTAATAACGAGACAGGGAATACAATGATGCAAATCTCCAGCCGTGAGTGTGGGGAAGTGTGAGGGCTTTGGGAAGGGGCAGAAGGAAAGCATGTTTGGGCACAAACAAGTTCTGGCTGTGATGCTCTTGGGCAAGTCCTGACTGCTCCTTTTGGCATGTCCTTCACATGAGCTCATGCCATTGAGGGATGGCCCTGGAGGGAGGACTCATTACTTTCCAGGTAAGGGCTTACCATTACAGTAGATGGTGAAAGGACATTTTACAGCCCATAGAGATCTGTCTTTGCCACTGATATTCTTGGGAGGGGGGTAAGGAAACCTGAGCACAGTTGCAATGACAACCAAGTGGAGCCTGTATAGTTCAGTGGAGACCTCCCTGAAATTATCTGAACATGGCATTGCGTCTTCTGCAGCTGCTAGGACTGTCTGTCTGTCCCCCCATGCAAAGAAGCTGGATACTTTTATCGGTCTCATCATCTTTAAAGCCTTGAATTGTGTTTATATAGATGTGGCTTGCATTCATTAAAGAGCTCAGGTGCCCTCATCTCTACCCGTTAACCAACTTGCCCAGTTTGCTGGACAGAGAAAATGTGTTTGACATGCTCCCAGGCTTCCCGGGCCCCTTTATACTGAGCTGTTCATCTGGTACTGATGGCAGAGTGGAACCAACATAGAAGCAGGTGTCCATTACTCGGGGTTTCCAGGGAAAACTTGGGATGCCCAAGTAATGGAGAAAGGGAAAGACCACAGCCAACTGGCTGGAAAATTTGTGTAAAAGACAGCTGGAAGGAGACTGCTGCAGCTTTGCCATCATATCCTTTATGTTAACTGTCTGCCTTTTGGCTTTCAGAGTACCCTTCTTTGAACTGTGAGGAGTCAAAGCTACAGGCTGGTCCAGGGAGAAATCATCTTTCTAGCACGACTGCCTGGTTCCCTCAACTGTGTAGCCTCTACAGATGAGCTGCAGTACACACAGCTACCCATAGCTACCCAGACCTCCTTACTGCCATAAGAGGAAAAAAAATACATGACAGAGCATGACTTAGCATGACTTTTCGTTGGCTATCTTGGCAGCCCTATTGCCTTGTATTTCTAGAAGCCACTGATCTCCACTTTGCCAGTTAAAAACAGGGTAGATAGAGATCACTGCAAGATGGCATGTTCATTTCCTTGGCAGAGTAGAGAATTATGCTCAGCCATCCAGCAGGTCACTGTAGCTGCGATGGGCAGGAGTGAGGGTGAGATAGGAGCGTGGAATTTTTGAGGGGTGACAGTTTGGAAATCCAGTATTTTGAGCAATTCTTTTTTTTAATCCTTTTTAGTTCTTTTAGTCCCTTTACCCCTCCTTAGTCCATTCAGTCCTTTTTTTTAGTTCTTTTCATCCTCAAAAAATAAAGGCAAAGTGGTACATTTGCTTTTTTTGCTAGCTGACACCAAGAAATATTTCACTGAGCAAATGTGCCTTGCTTATTGGAATCTTTCACCCAATCTGCTCCCTCCTTGGCTGTTTTTCTCTATTTCTGAAGAGATCTGGATTCAGACCCTTTCACCTTCACAGATGTTATATCTGGCCTTAGACAAATACCTTTGCTCTCTACATAAACCTAGGAATGGTGCACTGGCTCACCTCACATAGGCACTACAAGTATAATACTTGGACACTCTGCTGGTATGGTATTGCAGGCCACTTTGGTTTCTTAGAAAATTTAAAACTATTCTTGTAGTGGAGGAAATGAAAATGGAGCAGGACTGGACCACAGCTAAAGATCTCAAAAGTGAATCCAAAAAGAAACAGGAAAAAGGTTTCAGAAGTTACAGAAATAGAGAAATGTATTTCAGCCTTCTACTTACCATGGCTGGGGCAGGGAAAAACCTATTGCTGAAACCCAGAACCAATGGAAGATGGAGAAAGCAGTAATTGCATTTGGAGGTTGCAGAGATATGGGAACATTGAAGAGAGCAAATGGAATTCCAGAGATTTTTCACGTGCAAATGGATATTTCCTTTGAGAGTCTCTAGACTAAATAATGCTCCTTGTGTCTCAATGGACAATATATCCTGCTGACCTGGCAGCATCCTCTTAGTCCAGCGCAAACCAAGTAATGCCCTGCAGCTGCTTGAAAAGGATAGAAAAGGGGAAGGGAAGGAAGAAGAGAGGGTAACATTGATAATTGATCTCCTTCTTTATTGTTTCCCCTTGTCTCTGTCTCTCTCACGTTTCTCTCTTTCCTATTTTCCATGCCTGCAGAGTCTCAATGCTTTGACTTTACACTGGAAGTCTGAAAAGCAATGATCTGTGCCATACAGATGGTTGATCAGATCAAGGCAACGGTACCTTCTGACCTTCATGTGCAGAAGTACAGATGGGTTACAGCTTGACTGGGACTCTCTCAGATGCTTGCAACTGCTTAGAGTTTCATAGTGATGGAAAATGGGCACATTGAACACAGTGAATTCATTCTCCCTCCTACCTCATGATAGTTTTGTATAAACTCAGAAGCGGTTGCTGATTTAGGATGGAGGATATTCCCAAATATATCTGGCTTAATAGATAGAGATGTAATATTATTTGGGGCTGTAAGATGGGATTTCAGTTTTAGACAGTATACAAAATGTTATCCAAGCTGATGAATTTAAGGTCTTCACCAGCATTTTTTAACCTGAAATCTATAAATCCGTTATTTATTTCTGAGGCACCTGCCAAATGAGCTCAGAAGAAAAGATAACAGTCAGGAGGATTACTTTCATTTGTCAATAGATCTGCTGGGAAATTTTTAGGGCATCCTTAAAGCAAAAATAACCCTGTCTTCAGTAGCAGAGGTTAATGCTATAGCTGTATTGGTTTGGCTTTAACAGGAAGCTAATGCCTGTTTATTCTTCCTTTCCAGCTTAATCTTTCAGCATTTCCCTGACCCATGCCTCAGTCTGCTTTGCCAGCCCCAGCACAACCTCAGCTTGGATCTGTTCATGCTAGTGAAGGTGAGTCTGTGATGTTTCGGGCCTCTTGCACTCAATGGTGCATTGAAGCACATCAGGAAAGGATAAGATCAGGTATTTCCTTTGGGCTGAGTGCCCAGTAGCTTTGGAGCAGGGGGAGGGTTTCCAAGGCCCTTCAGAAAGCGGCGCTAGTGCTGCTCTGGCATGGCAGGAGGAGAGAGTTCTTCTGCCAAGTCCACTCTGGACCCCTGATCAAACACATTGGGGCACCTTCTTTGTGCTAGCAGATGAAAATGCTCCTCTCATGAACTTGGGTACCCACTGCCAAGTTTAGATACAGTCTAGACACAGTAGTTTATTTATAACCTTGGCACATGACGTGACAGGCAGTGGGGTATAAACAGCATTCAAACATGATGAGAAGTAGAGTTATTTATACATCAGGGTGCTGAATGTAGGGTACCACAGCCCCAAGGGCAGAGGTCACAGCTGACTGGAATTAGGAAGCTGCCCAAATGGTAAGAGTGGGGACTTTTGAGAATTGGACATAATCATTAAGATCACTGTAAAATCCCATACTTTTGCTTTAGCAAGACACAGACCAACCACAATTTGCTAATAATTTCAAGCTGCAATAGGTTTTTCTCAAAGAATAAATCCTGTTTCTATGAGAGACAAATGGGTGAGGAGGTAGTAAATGGCTCAGCCATTGCTTGAGATTTAGGCAAATGTCCATTCAGTCACAACCGCAAAAATGTCCATGCTTGGTAGGTAATATTGACAAGGATACTGTATTGACAGTTTGACTCTGTCCAATGGATTGAGTAGCTGCCGCTCTCTAACAAGTCTAAGATCTGATTAATTCATGGCAGGAGCAGAAATCAGCATCTGTATCACATCTTGAATATGGGAAAACATAAATACAACGAACCTGTAGGCTGCTCAGGCTGTGAGGGAGTGAGGCATCACTGGACATACAGTCTTAGGAGCTCCTTAGAATTAATTCAATTTTATGTCACAAAGATCCAGTCAAGCGAGGTTTAAGTGACATTGCCCCGAGTAATGTTGAGTAAAGATCTAGTTGAGAAGAGAGAAGAATGACAGAATGATTTTTTTCCAGAATTTTAGCCTAATAATGGATAAAAATGGATTGAATGGAAGGTTAATATCTATGAACCTCTTTGAGCTCTTGGACTGAAATGGGATGGAAGCACAATGTGTAGTTATTTGCCCTGGAGTCTGAGTTTTCAGCCAGCTCTGTTGACTTCCTGTGGAATCTGCACCCTTTGAGCAAGTTCGCAAGGTGATTTTAATTCCTTTTTGGCTTTGATGCAGGAATCAGATAGAGGTTGAAGCCCTTAGACATTGCATCAGACAGTAGCTTTCGGGCATGTTGTGTAGTGTGGCTCAGTCGTGTCTCAAGCCTCCCAGGACATGGAGAATCTGAGACAGGCTGCCTGAGCAAGCCAGACAAAGTGACAGGATCAATCAATGGCAACAAGATGAATGAAGTCCCCCTGTCAAGTCTTCCTCAGGTTTTGCCCTTCAGGAAGAGGAGTGTCACATCAAGAGCTGGACATGACTGCTTTTTCCTCTCTTCATTCTGTTACAGAGAGATTTAGGTTACTGCCTCTAGGTGAGGAGAACCAGTTTTGCAGGTGATGGTGGAGAAGCAGAAGGGAAAGATTGCATTCGTGTGGCAATAAATATCCAACTGTGTCCTTTTTGTGACTTGCATGTCATGACACACCTCAACCTTCCATCCTGGAAAGAAACTTCACAGTCATAAGTGGCTTTAATAATAGCTTGCACAAACGTAGTACTTTCCCCTGAAAATCCCACACACTGGGCAAACATCTGTCAAGTCCTACAAACTTCTGCCCTCAGTGCAGACATGCCACTGTCACTCATAGATGAAGACAGATTATCCAAGTGGAAAGTATATTGCCCAAATGTTTGCTCAACCTGCAAGTCAGAAAAAGATCAAGGAATTGAATCCTTCGGTCCTTTCACTACCAAAATGTCCCTTCTCCTCAGCAGGGTTTTAAGGAAGCAATTTTTCTATCCCATGAGATTAACCTTGCTTGATTTCTCTGTAGCTTTAAAACTGGGCCTCTAATTCTCTGCAATTAAACACTTAGATAAAGTGGAGGACAAACAGCTCCTACTTAAAGCTGTAGTTTTTATGTCAGCTTTGCAAAGGTCCAGAGTGAGAGGCCATCCTCCATTATATGCAGTAAGAGGAAGTTCAGCAAGAGGAAATTTTCCCATGTTGCAAGGACATGACAACTCCCCACGCTGAATCTGATTTCACACTGCTGTGCTCCCCAGAGCATTCTGCTTTTCAGTATCTACTGCCTTCTCAGTAATGTGAAGGAAAGTCTCAGCACAGATTGCTTCCTGCAGCATCTCATCTTTGGAGGGAGAGAGGCAGACAACACAGTCCAGGAGCACTTGCAGATCTTGGAAGCTTCCTGGTGGGAGACCTACTTATCAGCAGTCAGCACTATGATTTGTCAGAATAGCATGGCCCCTCTCCTGCTCATCTGACCTGTGAGAAATGATGTCAGCCCAGGAAACTGAACTGGATTTAGACAGAGAAAGAAGTAGGTAGTGCAGCAAGCCACAGCATGTCTCAGTGGGCCAAATCCCACATCTGAGAGCCATAAATGCAACAGTGAGGGGGAAGTGTCAGCGTGAGAGTGCTGAATCATCTCATCCCAGAATAAGCCTTTAAGAGGTCACCCAGTTCATTCTCCTACACAAAGAGGGGAACAACTACCTCAACATCCTTCCCAGCAGCTTGTTCACTGCACCTTTCAAGCTGCAAAGAACCAAGAACTCTCCCTTAGTTGACAAATATTTGCACCTTTATTGGGCTAGTATTAAGGACATTGGGCAAACATCTTCTGAATGCCCCCATGCTTCACCTTAACTATGTGCTGTGTGGGCAAATATGGCTCCCAATAGAGAAAGCAGGACTATGAATTAGTTCTCAAGAAGTCCCTGACGGAGTATTGGAAACAGTTAACCTTTTACAAACCTTAGAAAGGCAAAGCAAGCATGCACCCATAATGGGGAACGCTGCTGCTCCTTTACTTAATGCCATATCACATCTACCTGGCATCTTGCATGGATGCCAGGCCAACTTGTATTTTGCCATAGCATGTTGCTGCTACTGCCTGCCTATGGCAATGGAGTTGCTTAGGCATGAGAGATCATGAGGTTGTGTGGCTATCATCAGTAGGAAATAAGAGCAGAGTCTGTCCCTGACATAATGCATAGAGAAGATTGTGCAAAATTTAATTTACTCTTCATCTCCAGCAGTTGAGCTTTCTGACAGCTTTTCTGGCTCAGTTTGTGTTGTTGAGTTGCAAAAGTTCCAGAGATCTTGACTCAGAGATCTTGACTTCTCTTGTTTTTGGGAGGGAGAAAAAAAAGATGAAAACATGCATGAGAAATCTTCCCTTTCATGAAAAACTGCAGCAAATACTGGTACTTTTCTTCCCCCACTGTGTGTGTGCCCACAGAGCTTGCATGACTGCTCTGAGATTAGTCTTAAAAAGCAAAATAAAATCTGAAGCAAACTTGGTTGCCGTTGCACTGGCAAATATCACTCAGCTCTTCTATAATTCCCATTCATGGAGTCAAATACTCCCTCATAGCAAGAATCCCAGCAGGGGGATGGTAAAAAAAAATTAAGTAACAGTTTAAAAAAGATGTATTTTGGAACCCCACCATCATCTCACGGTATTCAAAACTTGAAGAATTCCCAGGGATTACTTTGCCAGTGCCGGAATGAGAACAAGCATCCAAGCAATAATTATTTCTGGTGGGGAAAGATTTCCATCCATTCAGTACTAAAGGCCTCACTTGGATTCCTGTGTAGTTTTCTCCAAAATAGATGAGAAGAGCTTTTGATGTACAGAAGGTGTGAGATCTGGCGCACATCAGATGTGATCTGTTACAGAAGTGTTACCACACTTAAAATCACAGATCTCAGTGTGGCCAGGTGGCAAATCTTGATTTTATGTGGCTATCCTGTGGCCTTGCTTGTCTGTAGGATGCCAGGGAGGAACGTTTTGAGTTACTGAGGGACTGATCCCTCACTTACTGGTGTGGAGTGCAGGGAAGGAGGAGTAGAATAAGAAAGAAAAGTTATTTGGTATGCTGGAAGTGCACAGCCATCACATAACTGAACTACAGCAGCACACACAGGAAGGAAGCATCTCTGTTTGCAGACACCAGTTAAGATGTGAGCTACAGTGCAACTACTGACACAGAGATTACAAAAACCAAGAAGTGTATGTATATTTATGGGCATGGAAGAATTCATGCTCCTAGTTTTGTTCTTGTTCCCTATCCGCCGTTCCATCAGTGACCACCAACTCCAGGAGCACAGCACCGAAGAGCCTCCTGCGTGCTACTGCTTGTAACTTGACTTTCCTCATGCATTGACAGAAATCCATGCAAGGTCTCATCACTTCAAGTCCCATTCACCCTCATTTTTTGCTCATGGTATACAAAGAAACATGCAAATGTTTTTAGTTCCTTTTCTGATAGCACGTTGAGCCCGTGACACTGCAAGAAGTGTTCTGACTTGGAAGCTGAGCACATTTGATATGAAGGCTATAGCAAGAACAGCAGGCTTGATGCCGTCTGGTTTATGCAGAGTATGTTCTGATGCCTCTGGCTCCAGTGAGTGAGCTGTCTGTGCTAGCAGTGAAGGATTGCTGAGTGCCTCCTACAGCTTTTATTCCAGCTTTTTTAACCCTTTGCATGGACTGGAAGGCTGTGTGTTTGACTTCATCCATCTCAATTCAAGCTGTAGCTCTGAAGGTTAGTGTATGTACTGCAGGATTATGGCTGGTGCATGTCAAATGACACGTACTTCCTAAAGGATTTATCATGGAGGCTGCCTCTGCAGGTAGGGGAGTGCTGAGAGCTGGAATGGGTTTGCCTCATGGACTTGTATGTGTTTGGGGAAACTGAAGGGTGTGGGGTGTGCTGTGGGTTTTGTGTCAGGCGTTGTGTGCTGAATGAGGTGCCTGCCCAGGAATCTGGCTGGGAATGTTTCTCCTCCAAGCTTTCCAATATTTTGGGATGTCCTGGGGAGGCTTCAGAGCTCATTTCCTCTGCGCCTGGCACTAAGTCTGCTTCCCAGCTCTCCAGCAGCCACGCGAAGCTGCAGGGAGGCCATGAGGTGAGGCATGTTTGAGCTGTTACCTGGGCAACAGCTAAACATTGACTTCAAATAATAATTGTAAAATAACTTAACATTGGAACGACGAGGCAGGGGAGAGGGGGCTGCCACTGCCCATTGTCCCAGGGAGCCCCATAAAATCCTCAGTGAAAACCTACTTGTAACAAGCCAAATTGGCTGAAGCTCAACCTGTGCTCGGAGCTCTTGACAGAATACACCCAGACAGAGGCACCATGGTGCCCTGGTCCTTTCAGATGGCCTTCTGCAGCATCAAACCCAGCCACCTGCTCCTGACTGCCACATCTCTGTATTGTCTTTTACCAAAAAAAGCCTTTACTGGCTTTTACCAGGTTCTGGATGGCTCCACAAAATATATACAGGAGTAAAATATTGTACACAAACTGTTTCCCAAGTGTTCTGGAGGCAGTAGAGCCTCTGAGCCCACTGCTTCCAGTCTCTGAGCTGAAATCTGAGTCCCTTGCACCCAAGAGCTTTGCAGAGCTTTAGTCAGTGACAGGTTAATTTTTGAGTTCATCCTTGAAATGAGCAGCAAAAGAAATGGAAAGCGCTGGGGTAGGTTGCAAGTATCCCATGTTGGTTCAGTGCTGTGAATGGGAATGTAGGTATGAATGCTGGTAGCTAGAAACAGAGTACAACCTTCTACATGGACGTAGCCTCGGTATTACCAAGCATGGCTCTATCATGGCTTGAATTTGTATTTTCAGTGGCAAAAGTTTAACTCAGAGGGGAAGCAAAAGGCTGACTGGATTTTTAGATGCTGGAGAAATGAGAGGGAGAAAAGAGCAGCAGTCTGTGGGGGAGTGGCTGCCACTCTTATCTTCCATGACTGTGCTCCAGGTAAGAAAAGACAGAAATATTCTGCAGCCCTTCCTGCCCAGGTGATAATTGTGGTGAGTGTTAGCACAGTTCATCAGATGCACAGGATACAGCAGGTACTGCTGGGACCACTGCTGCAGTTTTCCCCGCCTGTCTGAGCTGTGTTAGTTGAAGGTGTTACACGCAAGCCAAACAGCAGATCTGAGACAGATATCATCACTGGGGATTCAGGTCCCTGACTAGGTCTTAAGGCACAAGAGCATTATCATGATGAATTAAGTTCTTCTGCAGTGTGTTTAGAGTCGCATAAACTTGTTCCTAAGCACCCAGCCTTTCTGTATCACAGACATGTTACAGGACAGGACTTTGTGTTTGCTTGCTGCTCTTAGATTTACTGGAAAATGACTTGGCCAAGGTAGATTGTATAAAATATAGTATTAAAGTTACCAGCACTGTTCTTTCTCTTTCGTAAAGCTTGCCGTGGTGAAACGAGGACTTGCTTCCAGACAGATGGAGATGTTAGCATTAGGTAGTCATGGGAGGGATCAGATTGTTTTTGACAAGAAGCATGATGTCACTTTCTTTCAGTCCCCTTTGGGTGGGATATATCAACAGGCTGCCATTTGCCTTGCATACAGTGACTAATTTCTTTTTAAAACCCACTTATGTTACTGCCCCTTCCCAGTTAACTCATTCTCATCTTTTGCCTTTTGTCATGATTTCAGTCAGAGGCAACAAAGAAGTATGAGCTATCAAATAATGGCATTTGCTATGGGGTAACATTTTGCCAACGGATGTGTTCTCACAACAGCCGACGTACCCTAAGATCAGATGCTGGCTGACACTGCAGTCAGCCGATTGCCAGCTCCTCCCACACATCTCTTCCTGTCTATAATATAGGAATAATTATCCTTCTTTTATATAATTCACCCCCTTAGACTGTGAACCACGTACATCATGGGCTGGTCACCCAAATGGTACCCAGCACCGTGAGATTAAAGCTGCATTGTCAACCTGAGAGTCAGAAGAAAAGTTATCACAACTGTTGTGGCAGATAAAGCCCATCCAGCATTTCCATTATGGATTCTTGGCCAGGATGTTAGAAAACAGTGTGGGCTGAAGGACCACATCTGGAGATGACAGGCGTGAGTTACAAGAAGAGGCTAGAGAATTCCCCAGTTTGCCAACAGGTCCATGTGCAGAATCCATTTATGGCAAGGTCTAAAATTAGCAAATGTGTAAGTGGTTCTGAGGGGAAACACCAGCAGGTTGTTACTTGCTAGGCCAACAAAAGCTGGGCATGAGGATGGCAGTTAGCGCAGTGCAGTAGACAGATGGTTTGGTTTGGATAGCCGTGTCAAAGCTGGAATGGCACCCAGCAGCACCAAGGGAAGTGAAAAATGCAAAATCCATTGTACAGCGAGATGCTAAAGTACATTCCCTCCACCTGCACCCAGCTTTGAACTGTATTTGCCTGAGTAGCTCCTACAGACACACAAAGTCAAGACCAGGTCCACTGCATGCCAAACTGCCATGGTAACAAAATCCAGCTCTCCTCCCAGAAGGGCTGGAACTGAAGTCTGACACAGCCCATGGCTGATGGTATATTTCACCAGCAGGTTGGAGAAGATGAGTATCAGCTGGTGTCACTCTCCACCCAGTGAGGCAGAGGACACTGGGATAAACCCACCCCAGATCTCTGTCTCTGAACAAGATGTTCTGGACTTGTACTATCACATGTTTTAAAAAAACCCACGGCTATGTTTCTGTGTAAGTCAGGCAGGTGTTTTCACTCTTGTCTGTTTGGATGACTCCTGGAATTACACTAGGTCATTGTTTCTAATGAGGAGTGCTTGGGGTGGAGGTTGGAAGAGAGGAATGAAGCCTAGGTGATCTTGGAAGTTAATTGCTGCCTGAGATTTCTGTTGATAAGGAGGAAACCTTCCCTTAAAGACTGTGCTTGCAATGACAGCATTGCAACTCCTTGAGCATGTCAGAGTGCTCTGTGCCTCTCTGGAAAATGGGATTCTTGAGCTGCACATCTCTCAGGGAGTTTCTTTCTAACAGCAAAACTACAATAGCTGAAAATGCTGGAATTGAATCTTTGTTTATAAAACTTTTCTAAAAGTAATGAGTAGCATACATACAGAGCTTTGAGTGGTCAGGTTCTGCTGAGGCATTAGAGACTTACTATTCAGAAAAGCTACTTAAATAAGTCAGTTCCAGGACACAGGTAAATGTTCTGTTGATCTGCAGAAAACCTCAGTGGCAGCTGCATCAACCAGGCAGCGAATATCTGCAAAGATCTGTGAGCCCACTGAGCAAAGGAAGACCCTGACTAAGCCCCAGTTTGTTCTGTAAGCAGCTGTCTGTAGTGCTCTTCCACACCATCGCAGTAAGGACATACCTGAATGCCTGGGGGCCTTGCTGCTGCTGCTGTGCTCCAGTTACCAGGGATTTACCCTGGTGGTTAGGAAGTTCCAGCTCTTCTGCCCAAAGGCCTTTCCCCTTACTGGGCACAGGCATGTGAGGATGGTGATAGGAGTGAGGTCCCTAAGCGGGAGGAATTAGAGAAATGCAGATGGCAGAGAGATGTTGGATTCCTCTATGTTTTGATTACTCACCAGAAGAGAATGCTGTGCTGTAGGCATAGAGACAAGGTATAAATGGGAAGTGTGTAGAAAAGGGGGGAGCCTCTCCCACCAAGAATATGTGCTTTGTACCCTATACTTCTCTGCTTTTCAGCCAGCCAGTAAAATGAAAAACATGTGAGGGGTGGAGCAGGAGGGCAGGGATTTATGGGTTGTTTTATAGGAGATGATATAAAATGCTTTTACTTCAAGTTCTCTATTGTGTTCATTTCCTCTCTCCTTCCCTTGCTTTTCTCTTAACCACATGCAGGACAGAGCTTGATCCTGGCTGTCTGCAGCCACAGCATAAATCTGCCTACAGAACCCCCATAGTCCATGGCAGCCCACCCCTTCCATGTTATTTATTGTGGCTTATTGGCGAGGAGAAATGGAGCCAGGTGTTGTCTCTGTGCTGTGGGCACTTCAGTCTGTGATGGCTCACCAGCTCTTCCAATGTCTGTGCAGAAGTGTGGAGCTGTAATAATGGTGTGCATCATTAAAATTCAAGAGATCCGAAGTCTTGCAGGCACTACACACAACAGTGCAACCTCTCACTGACGGTGAGCAGAGTCCCATCTCACAGTGGGTCCTATAGTCAGTGAAGATTAACAAGTTTGCTTGTGCAAATATCATTACGTGGAGGTGATGTGACTGAGATTGCTCATTACAGCAGTGACACCAATGGAGCCCTTCAGCATCAGGAAAAAGGGAAAAAGACTGAGCTTTGGAAACTCATTGACCTGTATATTCTTCTTGGATTTGGTCTCAGGAGAAATCCTGAAATATTTCAGGTTATTCTGGAGTTGGAAGGGGGACTTCTGGAAGGATCTGGTGATCAGCAGTGTCAGATTTATGAGAAAAGACGCAAAGCTGATAAAGCTATAACAATAGGACACCCAGTCTTTGTGGGATTTATTGCTATACTATAAGATCTGTATTGGCTCATTGCTCTTGTATCCACATTGTTACATTACAGAGCATATTTAAATGAAAACTTCATCCACTGAATAATAAAAAAAAATGCAGGAAAACATATGTTTGAATCGTAGCTCTCATTTCTATAAAACTTAATCAAAATCCTGGGCTGTTAGTCCAAGGAAGAGGTAAAGGAAGGAGCCCTGGAATTTCTCAAGGAACCTTGCATGGTAAGGCTTAGAAAATGCTTGTTTGCAAATTTGTTGCTTAATTCTGCAGTGTAGACAGCAAAAAATCAAGAGACAGGAAAGGTTGGAAAGGATCATTTAAAGCTAAGCTAATGATAATAAAAAAGCATATGTGGAAGGTAATAAATCTGATGGGATGGGCAGCCATTTTGCTAGGCACTTTGCTGATGTTAGCTAATAAAACAGCAGAGTGTTTGGTAACTGAGGTCATCTCCTCTGTGCATTCCACCCTTACTTATATTATTTTTTTCCTCTTAAACCTTTTTATTTCTAAGGGAAAGATTCAATCAAGTGATGATGTGCAAATTCTGAGATGTGAGAGGTATTGTAGAGATTAAGCATATTTTATTGCATTCTTATAAATATTTCGTTAGTTAAATTGCAGAGAAGCACAAACACAGGAAAAAAAAAGGATATGTAGATCACTGTCATATTGGAAAACTTCCCTGTCTTGTATCTGCTGCAGTTTCACATGGAGACCAGAGAAGAGCATGTAGGTGATGCAGTCTATCACCATGATGCTATGGCCTCATATTTAAGTCATGTATTTAGCTGTATTTAGTTTAATTGTAGAGTGCTGGGTTTGGTAACAACTGCTTTGTATTTGGGTTGGACAAAAAGGATAAAATCCAAAGAGAAGGAAAGAGATGAAAAAAGATGGAGTGAAAAGGATGATGAAGAGTTTATGTGAAGGTAGTTGCTGTCCTCAGGAAGGCAGGAGAATCTGCATCTAGCAAATTCTGTAGACGGGTTGAGCTTTACCCTCTAAACTCAGCCTCAGTTCCATGAAAGTTCAAGGGCATTTGGTTTTGCTGTTGATCTGTTGCTTGCTGATTCACTCCATGGAAGCATTTTAAGTCTTCAGGGCTTGAGAATGGACTGGACTAGGACACTGGCATCTTCCTTGATGGCTCAGTATGAGTCCACCTTAAACAATTTAATTTGAGTAGGGAGGTAAAGGGAGAGATGTTGCCTGGAAGATGCTGTGCATGGTTAGTGACTCTCACACTTTGCTGTGCCGGAGCTGGAAAGTTCCTCTCAGATTGGCGTGTTGCCCTGAGAGGGTGGAAATCACTGAATTAGAACCCTGTACCTTTTAATTCTCCCACCCAGCCCACTCCCCATTCATGAGATATTTGATTGCTGAGCTCACTGCTGAATGGAGTCCAGGTAGCTCCTCAGTGGTTCAGCTGCTTGTCCTGGAGCCCTGGATCACAGGCTGTCCTCCCATATGTTTCCTATTAGGCCTAGTCTTGCCTGCAGAGAAACTGGCTGTGGGGATGAAGGGAAGCGGGCTCTTAGAGAGGGATGATGTTCCTCTTTTCCTTTGCTCTCCATGTCATTTCCCCAGAATTCAGGATTCTTTCTGCCTTTATTTGAGTTTATTTAACCAATGAAGTTTGCGCTGTACCACCATGGGTGGTGGAACTCTGTTCACCCACTGCATTTCTGTAAGGTTTGTTCTTGGGAAAAGTCTCTCGTGGTCTCCTGGTATTCCTCACAGGCCTCTAGGAATTTCACTTGGCCTTTAAGTGGAAAATTACTGAGGTGCTACAGGTTTTCCTTGCCCACAGCATAAGCATAGCTACGAGACCCCAGGGATTCCTTATGCTGATGGCAGACATGGAGGTGTTCCTCCCGCAGTCAGTGGCTGGCACTCCCATCCAGCATGAGCTAGATGGTACACAGGAAGTCTTTTCACAGTCTCCCAGTTAACCCAGGATTTTCCCAGCCCTCAGTCACTCATTCCAACCAATTAAACCTCCCATTCTTCCAGAGAGAAAACAAAAGACTGTAAATTCTTGGCTTCAGTGGCATCCTCTTACCACAAGCTCCTAAATCCAGTTCCATGTTATGTGGAAAAAAAAAGATGGTTTTCTTTTGTCATTTTTAATTTTACCCAGTTTCTCATTCTCTTGAATTCTCTTCTTGTTCCTGTGCTGACAGTCTGACGCTGCTGATATTGGGTCAGTCCTGCAGTGGTTGCATGACAGTATTAAAAATGGTAGCAGCTGCTTCAAGTCTGTCTGTCCTCAGGGTCCTGAAAGTGGAACTAAGTCTGTCTTAGCAATGACAAGATGTTTAGGAACAGCAGCCAAGACTTGCAGCAGCCCAGGCTTCTCTGTTTGTAGTGTCTGAGCACTGCTGACTGGGAGACACACATGTTACAATGGACAGCTGACCTTTGGGCAAGCCAGTCTATGCCCTGGCCTCATCCCTGCTTGCTCACTTTGTGTTGGCTGCCTTTGTGTTTTAGCTTTCCTCACATAACACAAGAGCAACAATTGCACGATACAACAGGTAGAAGGAATTCAAATTGTTTGTGTACGCTTAGGGCCTTCAGGATGCTACTTAAATCACTCAAAAGACTCTTGACACAGTTTTAATGACAGGTGAAATGTCTCCTTATTGTGTTCATAAAAATACATGTCCTGCATGCTCCTACAGCCCTGGGCTTGGATACTCTTTTAGACATATGCTTCTCCCAAAGCACCCCTCAAATTATGAGCAATGACCTCAGCCATTCCTAGGGCAGCTGAGTGCTATTACTGTCTTCATCACCACCAGAGGTATTTCTTTGATGGTGCTCCTGGCAGGGATGCACTTTGGAAAAGAGCAAAGTTTCAGAAATGTATCTGCCTTGCGATAGACACCCACTTACTGCACCCTTCCAGATTGCTTTCACCAGGTGCTCTGACAGCTTTAAGTTCAGACATTTAGTATCTTCAGGGAAGAAACATAATTCCTTGTGATCTTGCTCATCTGTGTTGCTGGTTTTAAATCGAATGCCAGAAAATAGCGAAATTGCAGGCATCTATCTGTTGTGTTGGACTTTTTTAGCAGTGTTTCATCAGGCTGAGGACTTGAGACAAAACTGCTACAGAAGTGTCTGACCCAGCTCCAGCTGCAGTCAGTGGAAAAAGAGTAACTGACTTAAATGGGAGCTGGATTAGAACCTAAAACAGTGAGTGCAGTGGTGCTGCGGAGTCTTTCATCTCAAAGCTGCTGGGTGGAATCCAGACTAGGCTGGTAATGGTTGGGAAGCTGCCAGCTGCTAATGATGTGGAACAAGTTGGTGAGTCCTTGCTCCAGTTTGTAGGAAGCCACCAGACAAAACAAGTCCCATGAACAGCCAGCTCAACCCTTTCCTGGTTGGGTTCGTGCTGTACTGGCAAAAGAGTACTTGAGGAACTTACCCTGATGTGGCTCCTGTGGTGTCTGATTTGCTGAGGCCACAGTGCTTCTGTGCACGTTTGTCGTCATGAAATTCCCTAGAAATATTCTACATGCTATAAAAACAGTGTCTGGAACACAGTGCTTTCCCAGATCTCTCCTGCTGCTTTGATAAACTCATAGCATAACCACAAAACCGGTCTTCCTCCTTGGTTTCCCTGCATGTTGTCGCAGCTCCTGGAGTGAATACCTGCACTCTGCAGCACTCTTTATTTCAGCTCCCATAGGTGAAGGGCTGTGTGTGATGAAAGATCAGACACCGCCAAAACCTCAAATTCAGCAGACTGCTGAACCAAAGAAGAGATTGACTTTCTAACCCCAGCAGCATGTGAAACGGTGTGAGAGATTGGATGACATGCGCATAACAAGTAAATATTTCTCCTGTTTTCAGAGCTATTCTGGAAAATGATGACAAGGAAAGCCAGCCCACTCACTTGAGGCGAGCAGATACAAGCCAACATACCTCTTCATTCCACCTGGAAAAGGAAAATGAGAGTAAAGGTGATGACAGCAAAAAAGTAAGGTAATATTTTTGCTGTCCAGCTTAAACCAGTGAGGTGCTCAAACAGTGTTGATGGCTTTATTTTCCTGAGCTTCAGAAAAAGTTATTGCCAAAAAAGTATGCTTTTTTAGAAATCATCTCTCCTTTGAGGTGTGTTTCATGGACAGGAACAGGAGCCACAAGATAGGGTACTTTCAAAGTGTCCAGAGAGAGGTTGATAGTCAAATACAGGCAAAACAATTTTCAGGCAGAGAAAACGTACAGGATCTGGTAAAGACCAATCTTGTGTGCCTAGTATCTCACTGCTCTAAGGTGGCTTTGCTTCTAACTTTGGTCTTGTAGTGCTCTCTGCTGGAGAACGAGAGGTAGAGAAAAGCACAGCTGCAAGTATTTAGTCTAGAAGTCAGACAGGCACCTCAGGCTAAGGAATGATGTGCAAATGTAGCTTATATATTTCTCCAGGAAATTTTTACAACCTCCTCTGGCCCACTGGTATAAAAGTGAATTAACAGTTCTGCAGGAATGTTTCTAACTGATGACAGAATGTTTGGAGCCTTTAACCATGCTCAGTAATGTAGCTTGTTATGTTGGGTGGCAGTGGTCTCCAGGCAAACAAGCTTCTCTTACACCTCTGTGCATATCCAGGTTGCTAGGTCAAGGCACCTAGCTGGAACTGTGTGTAACAAACTCCTCATTGAGCTTGACAGCACAATTAGATTAGTCTTTTCTACCACTTTGCTGCTGGCAATGGTAAATAGGGTAAGAAGCAAATTTCATAATGATAATTTGCCACCTAGTGAAATACCATGCAATAGCATAAGTTGTTGCTCACATAAGCTAGTAAAAGACCTGCTAAGCTCAGATTAGATGCATGCAAGAGCTGAATATTTTAAAAAGTCTTTATAGGCCTGATAAATCTCACACAGAAAGTGAATGGGGAGATGCTGTGAGGCCGGCTTCCCTTATGGATATTTTCTATAGCTGATTCTCTTAATATCTGTAAGATGTCATAGGATATGGAGCATACTTTGGACAAAAGGCTACAAACAGTATAAGGTTTGCTGACCTTTGTCTGTCCTACCTTAGCCTAGCTCATACAGAAACAAAGGAAATGGAAATCTCTCCCTACAGCTTTAATATTAGGAGCTACAACCTGATGTGCCTCCTGCTTACATAACCCCACCATGCCAGTCAGCGAACCAGCTCAAAATGTGTTTAAAAACAGCTCAGCTCTGGACATATCCTTCCCCAGGTCTCAGGGCACAGGCAGCCCTGCTAGAAGTCCTTGTCCAGGCAGTTTTCTGGGAAGCCGTTCGATGAGTGGCTGTCTTGAGCTACGCCTCCCTCACACCTCCCTGTGTGGGCTGCTGCCCAAGACAAAGAGCTCTGGCTCTTCCCTCCTATCTGGCAGCTGCTCTTGCTCTTGTTTGGCCGTTTGCCTTGCAGACAAGCCCACTGCCCAGTTACCAAGTGGCATTTGCATAATGTACACAGCATAAGGGCAGGGAAAGAGGAAAGGAACAGGAATAGCAACAGAAGAAAACAAGCTGAGGGAAAGGGCACCCATCGCACGCGCACATTCTGCAGGATCAGATTCCCCCACTTCTCTGTGCCTGTAGAACAGCTGACCAGACCTCTCATATGCCCCATTCACTGTTCTTCACAAACACTGATTTCCCTCTCCTTCCTCTTTGCCCCCTAAGTCAAACAGATCTTCTGTCCCTCAGGTCTGGCTTCCTGTTTCCATGCTGTAAACCTGCTCAGGCTTATCCAACCCATTTGATCTAGGAGCTGTTTTCCCAAGTGTGCTGGTGGGTTGGAAGTAACCTCCTGCCACATCACAGCTCTCCACAGATGGGTGTTTGTGCACGTGTGCACACTGTGAGAAGGGCTGCTTTGTTTCTATGGGACCGGGAGCATAAAATTGCGGCTTAAGACTGGTTTTAATGTGGGGGGGAGCTTTTCTTGGTTTGGCATGTGGGGGAATGGTTGGCCAAGTTGTGTCCATGTGTATGTATGTATGTGTGAGTGCTCTGTGTGCGTGAGTATGAGAGGCTAGTGCTCCCACAGTTGTGCCTTTGACATTTATGGATACATGTAAAGAAAATACATCGTGACTCTTTAGTTCTTTGCATGTGAATATGCACCACTTCTGTTGGATAGGAAGCCTTAGCAAAGGAGTACACAGAGCCAGTTGTGGTGGCACTGATGTTTTCAGATGCCATGGATGTGTTGTCTTAATATATACCTACCTGCATGCTTTTGTCACTGTGATAAGGTCAGTGGTTTTATTGGCTGGGAAAAGGCACTTCAGACTACGTGGACCTCTGAATGTCACATGGCAGCCAGATGAATACCTCCAGCAAACAGAAGAGAGATGTTACTAGAGTCATCTGCCTCCTGATGATACTGCAAAGGTTGCCAGCTCTCTTCTGAATCATCTCCTTACCAGATTTTTCTATTCTTAGATTAATTTGCCTGATCCGCTGGGATTATACTTTAAAGAAAGCTCTTCACTTATCTCACCCTTTGACAGGAATGGCTTCCTTGAAATACAGCAAATCCATGTCACTCTCTGGAGCTCTGCTCTATGTTCTACATTATCACAAAGGGTAGCTTTGTAGGACCTTGATGGCAGCTTAGGATCTGCCAGAGCCAGATATCTTGAGCAGTGACTTGGCTTCAGATGCTTCATGCTGTGTTCATTCCTTAGTCTCAGCAAACCCTCACACAGCCCACTAGATTAATTCTATTTCAGTACACCGTTACCCTTTGGCCACCACACAAGATCTGAGAGGTAGCTGTTCTTCATAGCACCTAGGTGTTCATCACCATCACCTCACAAAGACACAGGAAGGTCTGAAGGACTGTTCTTGGAGACGGGTCCTCCCCAAAAGCACTGCCCCCACTGTAGACTGTGATCTGCTCCATCTCTTGGTTTTAAGCCGTTTTTTCCTCCAAGTAGGAAAGCCTGAGGATATGCACACAGAGACTTTGAACTCCTGCATCGCACAGCACTGGGGCTGGAAGTTCAGCTGGTGCCAAGCCGGAGGCGTGAAGTTCATGTCTGGATCTCAGTTGCAGTTAGGCTGTGTTCAGCTCGTCACGGATAATAGAACATTTGTGTATATGGAAAAATGTGCAGACTTAGGGTCTTCTTGTAGATTTTAATCTTTTCCCCAGGATTTTAAGCTTTAATGTAAAAAGCCAGACATTCCTAAATGTCCTGGCTGTGAAATTCACCCACAGCACATAAATTGATGGCTCTTATAGAGGAGCATAAATCACTGCACCGGGCCGGAGTTCTTCCACTGACAGCAGGGAGCGAGGATTGAAAAAGCCTCGTGTCGTGTGCCCCGAAATCTGAGCGCTGCCGCCCATGGCCGCCAGGACACCGTCCCAAATAGCGCTGGATCGGATCCAGGTGTGCCAAGGGCTGTGGGAAGCTGCAGGTTTCGAACACGGAACTGGAAGTCGCGCTGCTTTTCTGCGCTTGGATCAGCGAAACGGCGGAGGTGTTGGCTCTGTTCTCACTGACTTTTAAAACCAGAAGAGCCGTTCGCCTAAACGACGGCCGAACGCCGCCGCCACCGCGCCGTGATGCACCGCGCCGTGATGCACCGCGCCGTGATGCACCGCCTCGCGGCCGCCGGCAGGAGGCGTTTCCCGTCCGCCCGCCGCGCGCGCTCGCGTGACGCGTTGAGCGCCGCCCGCCGGCGTCACGTGCGCGCGCCGCGACCCGGCTCTGCTGGCAGCGGCCGGCCGGGCAGCCGGAGCTGGGGGCGGCAGCGCTATGGCGGGCGGGCCGCAGGAGAACACGCTGCTGCATCTCTTCGCCGGCGGGTGAGTGTGGAGGGCTGCTCCCGAGGGGAGCTCGGTGGCTGTAAGAACTCCCCGCTCGCTCTGAGGGCGCGGTGCCTCGGCGGTCGGCTGCTTTTAATTCAAAATCTCGCCGGGCTGGGCTGCTCTGCTCTGCCGGCAGCGGGCGGCGCGCCGCGATGGGCTGCTGCTGCTCCGTGAGTGTGGGAGCTGCGGCCGGTGGGCTCCTGACCCGGAAAGGGTCCGCTCAGCGAGAAGGAAAGGAAGGAAGAGGTAGCAGAGGCCTTGCTGTTACTGTGTGATGGACCTGGCGTGCTGGGCTGCTGCTGCTGCTTTGTCTTTGCTGTTTCAAGGGGTTGTGAGTTTGGTGTGTCGAGAGCCTGGGATGGAATAGACCAAAAAAAAAAACGCCCTGGTGAGATAACCTGTCACAGTGATTTCAGCTGAAGTCTGGTGAAATGGTTATAAGGTGTAAATGAAAAATAAAAAATCAAAAGCCCAGCAAGAAAATCGCACCCACCCACCTATTAGGCATGTATGTAGTAGCTCTGTCCGTGTCAGAGATCTTATTTTTAATGGTTTAGGCTCACTGAGCAGTGGGATAGCTGCAGTGCTTGCCAGCTGACGAAGTTCAAAAGCCCACATGAAATCTATTGTTAGCGTTAATCTGCTTAATAGCAGACATTGCTGCTTCTGCTGCTAAATGGGGAGAGGCTGTAAAGCAGTAAGTTCATTTAATACAAATATTAAAGCCAACAAAGCCAAGTTTTTCAGACACACGGCCTTTCTTCTGCTGGCTAAAATAGTTGCATTGTTGTAAGTACTCTCTCCCTGTTGTTTTTCCGTTCTCTGCTGGATCCTGTGCCAGAAACTGGACCTGGATGTGCCCATGCAGGCAGCTGGGAGAGAAACGCCTCTCTAGAACTCCAGGTGTCCTTGTGTAACTCCTTGCACAACAAATAAATTGGAATTGTAAACTCATTGGGGTTTTAATTTAGCACTGAATGTTCAACATCTTCCTTAGTTATTTTGTAACAATCTCTGCTTTCTCTTAAGATCTTAATTAGCATTTTCTGTGCTATAGCTGGGATATCATTAGGTTCAAGCTGGTTTTGATAGAACGTGGACAGAAAGAATAGAAGCACAACAGAGAATAACATCCTGGCCTCTTAGTTATAATAAGATTGATCCATTTTTAAAACAGTTCTGAAAGTGTGGCATGGAGGAGAGAGATGGTCTTTTAGGGCATACAGGCCTTTACAGGTTAATTGTTGAAGCTGATTCTTGTTCTGAATGTGTTGAGAAGGCACAGAAAAATGCACCGTCATTTGTTGGGCTGTGATGTTACAGAAAGGACAGTGAAATAGCAAATGTAGTTTTCCTTCTTGTGCACCAGCTAATGCTAAGGTGTTTGCCCTGTGCAGATAAGGGTATGTGTGAATGTGCCCACCTGCTATCCCAACACAGTTCTGATTGTGTGTCTCATTTAGTAATGCTGTTACCTCTGCCTTTCAAGTCAGAAATGCGGACTTCTTAGGGCTCACTGGATGGAACAACAAACTGGAAGTCAGCTTCAGACTGTCATACAGAACCTGCAGAACCAGGACCTTGGATAAAATTATCCCCTGCTGTAGAAGAAAGTGATGGAAGCTCAGACTGTATTATAAGTTGTGCAAGATGCTGAGCATTGTTCCATGGTAAAATCCTTTTTTGCAGGTGGAACTAGAGGAGCTCATTCACTGAAATAATTTTGTTTGAGATCTACTGGTAGTATTACAGTATAGCTTCTTGCAAAAACCAGCATGGGGTGGTGTGTCAGATCTCAAGGAAATGCAATGCAATTTCTTATGTGTGCACAAAAAAGGCAAGTCAGTTTACTTACAGATAGAAACAGAGTAATTGACTTCCTCTTGCTTGTTCTTCATTTTAAGATTTAAGTAATAACAGCAGACCAAGAGCTCTTGGGATATTGATGGGAAGAGGACTGTGAGGGCAGGAAAGGTTTCAGAAGCAACAAATAGAATGATGCTTGTGTTGTACAACCAATGCAAACTGCTTTCAAGTCTGGGTTTCTCCTTCCCTGCTGAAGTCAGTGGAGTTCTTGCTTATGTTTGTTTGGGGAAAACTTTGGCTCAGGCTTCAGCAGAGGTGACTTCATTTTGTCTTTCCAGCTGTAATAATATTGTTTGCTATAGGGATTTGCTAAGAAGTGATCTTTAGAGGCAGAGCAAAAACTGAACAAATTCCTTACTGTGATTTATTTTGTGTAGGTGACACTGAGTGGTGTCTATTCCTGAACCTCAAGAGGTTTTTTACTGAAACTAAGGGATCTGTTTTTATGAATAAAATCACATTTGTGACTTTTTTTCTGTTTGCTGTTGAGGCTTAACTCTATAACTCCTTTCTGCCTTTGCTGTGAAGGGCAACGTGAAACACCAAAAAGCTTCCTTAAGCCACCTGGAATGGAGCTGGAAGCATACTTGGGAAAGGATTGTTAAGTGATTTGGTAAGGCTGACAATACCAGTACATCTCAAACAAAATTTAAGTGAATGAGCTCCTCTAGCTTCACCTGCAAAAAAATATTTTACTGTGGAACAAAGCTCAGCATCTTGCACAACTTATAATACGTTTGTAGAATGGAGAGAAGCAGCCTTGACCTGAAGTATTTATTTCTGTTATGCTGTGTATGGTGTAGGATAGCCCTTTAGCTGATAATGAGATTTGTTGTCTTTCAGCCCTCTATCTAGTTTAGGTTCTCATCTGCTTGATGTAATTCAATAACAGTGCATCAGCCTGAGCAACACCAAGTGCTGTCAGCAATACACACACCTGATGACAGCTTTATTTGCTGGAGGTGCTGTGTATGCTTTGATATAAAGCATATAGAACAGTCAAAACCATAGAGAACAGTCTGTGTTGTTTTGAAGATGACTTCCCTATGGTTTCTGGGAATGCAGCACCTCCTGTTGTTTACGCTCTTGATGATGCAATACTGAATATCAAACATGCAACCTGCTTCACTGCTTATGCTGTGCGTTTCATGCTAGGTCAGTAAAACAGAATAAAATCCCCATCACAAGTAAAATCATGGGGAAAATGGCTCATCTCAGTTTGCCTTCAAGGAAAGCAGATGCACTGGTGCTGCTGATAGTGCCACTGATTTTAGCTGAACAGAGTCCTGCATCCATCAGAGGGGCCCAGTCAGTAGCACCAAATGCAATAATCCTGCTCTTAATTAAGTTACTTGGCATCATCTACATCAGTTGTGCTAGTGGGTGCTGAGAGTTTATTTCGGATGCAAGTCATTGGTGTATTGAGGGTGGACTTTGTAAAAATAGAAAGCTGTCAGCAAGAGAAAAGTTAAAATTCAACGTTGAGATTTACTGTCTTGGCGTGGCTCTTACACAGAATGTTTTCTTTTTATGGAAGTAAATAATTTTTCTGCAATTCATAATGTACAGCACACTGTATCTCTATAAACACTCAGCCCTTGGCTGGAGGATATGAAACGTGCTCCTGTGTTTGGACATGACAACTCAGAGATATATTTTACTGCTCCAGTGGTAATATATGCCTGGCTAATTGTGTATCCAGAGGAAGTATTTGTAGCCTGAAGTACAAATACTGTTTTTCTGGCAGTTTGCAATGGGCCCAAGCTGATGCATTGTTGGGTGTCTCACACTGAAGGGATTTGTGTGTGTGGTGCATGCAGAGCAGGGCTGGGAGCCCCTCATTATGTGCACTGCCGTGTGACTTGTCAAAGATAGCGTACCCTGGTGTTTTGTTTCTGAGCAGGTCTCTGCTTTTTGACTAAAGGCAGATTAAGAGATTGTTGGGCTTTTAGCAAGAGAGTGGTGAACACCGCTCACATCTCTGGCATTGCAGTTCTGCATGGTGTCTCATTAAAAACCTCATCCAAATCATAATTAAGGCTTAAATCTGCAATCAAGGCAGTACTCCATCTTCAGATGTATTTGGGTGTATATTCACAGCTGAATCTTTTAGGGTGAGGGCTGTTTATGTAGCTGAGAGAGGCTGGTGGTTGTTTTTCCTTCCCAGATGAAGGTATTTGGAACACTGTAGGAATACAAAGTGTTTCTTTTATGCACAGCATGTTATTCAGCCATCTTTCTGGGAACAGAGCAACGCCAGGATATAATGGAAACAAATTCCCACGTGGAGGAAAATCTGCTCATCTGAACAAGATGTCCAATACGTCACAGTCCCTAGCAGAACTATCTGCTGCTTATTTATATTTGGGGCATGGTTTATGCATCCTATTGACATTCTGAGAACTGCTCCTTTAGATGTTTTTTTTTTTCTTAAACGGCGTGCTGACAACATTCACTCTGATCTGTTAAAACTGATGATGTAGCTACTAATTCATTGTGTTGAATATCAAGATTAAATATACATTCCCAGAAGTACTGAAATATTCAAGTCTGCATAAATTAACTGGGTTATCAAACTAAAAGGATGAAATTCCAGAAGTGAGCCATGAAGCAAGGAAGACAGCTGATGCAGGAGGGAACATGCCAGAGAGGCTAAAAAATGTTATGGTAAGATGTCACTGAAGTCTGAGCAGCTGGTAGGTCAGAAAAGGCAAATGGAATTTCAGTGTTGTGAATTTATGGAGTGTTACTATGAAAGTTTTGTTCTGATGTTCATAAATGATGTTAGAAAACACAGTAATGTGGTGTTGGTAGATGAATTGGCTATTAAGGAAATCAAACTATTTTCATAGAACTCACTCAGACTTGCTGTTATTTGAGTGTTAATTATATACATTTATGTACTGAATATATATAGTGGGGAGAGTGGCAGCGTGGGTCTGCTAGAGGAACTCTCAGAAACACTTTGTCCTTGCATGTAAAGGTCTGAGCTCTGGGGACATGAAAGGTTTTGCTGGAGGAACCATTCCTGGCCTGTTTCTCCCAAATCTGGGCTGAGGCATGTGAGTGACATGAGAAGCATCTAAAAAGATGGAAGGATAAACTGAAGTGACGTCCTCCAGAGTGGTACTGACAGAACAAAAGGCTTGTGTCCAAGCTCTCCTTTGTATACAGAACAATCAGAGACCTGGAGAGGTCTCTCTGAACACCGTCATTCTTGATCCCAGTGGCACACACCTAGTTCTGTAAATAACTTCATGACTTTATTCAACAATCAAATCTTAGTGGTCTGAAAGAGATGAAGGCAAAGCTCTTTCTTACAGGATTTGTCGCTCTGAATGTAAAGATTTTCTCAATTTGGTTAAGTTTTCTCTCCCTTAATCAGGGAAGAGGAGGAAGCAAGACCTTAGAGGAGAAGTGCTTGAAGTATTGCTGTTAAATCAGATTGCTTGGTCATATCAATTTATTCTTTTGGATAATTGTATCTGAAGTGCACAGTGCTTAGAATCTGGGAGCCTCAAGAGTATTGGCCAACAATTGTTAGTGTTTAAAGAAGGCATACTGTTTGAGCAGGTATCAGATAATGCCCTCGTAAACTGGGATGTATCTACAGCTGCATTTTTTTGCCAACCTTTACCATTTTCCATGTGCTTAAATATAATTCTCCTATTGAAGTAGTTCGCATACAGAAAGTACATGTTAGTATCTCTGTTAACATCCTTTTGTAGTTCTGTTCCCAAACATGTATACAGAGTTCTTGCTACTCTAGCGAATAACTTTTTTACAGCATATCAAAGGATGGGATTAGGTTTTTTTTTTCCTCTCCCTCTCGTGGAGAATCACTTAAATCACAAATTGACATTAACATCAAAGAAAGTTAAGTAGTAGACTTGTGCTGTTTTCCAAGGAAAGTCTAAACACGGGTTTTTGAAGGGATAACGTACTTGGATACTTGTACAGACAATGAAAACATTTCTTTGTCAATCTGTTCAGCTGTAGGAAATGCCTTTGGAAAAGAAACAAAGAAAAAAACAACAAAAACCTCTTAAGTCTTCCGAAATGGAATGTGTTAGTTTAATAAAACTAAGATATAGTGTTCTTTTCGGTCTTCCTCAGAATTATATTTAGTTGTCAGGTTTCAAAGAAGAGCCAATCAAATACGATTGAGGAGCAGTGACAGAGCGAGGTGTTTGCCCAGGGTCGCTGATGAGAGTTGGGTGTTGTGCACTTGTGTGTTCTTGGCCCAGTGTGCTTTTTGTGAGCCACACTGACTGCATTGAGATGAGCACGGCCTCTGCAGCAGAACAGGCAGCTCTAATGTGGCTCCCCAGGCTGTTGTAGCATAATATGAAGCTCAATGTGTTGTTTTGGTGTAACAACCTTAGAACTCATTCATTCAGCCTGTTTACCAGCTTGGGGAATTTCCAACTTTTGCTCCCCTTTTTCTTATTATGTGGCAATAGTGATGACCAACAATTATCCTCAGTATGAAACTAGTCCTGAATATTTTTGTAGCTCTTTTTTGTAGTGGTGATAGAAGTGATGGCTGCTGGTGGTTTTCCATCATTGTACTGGAACATTCAGATATCATCCCAATCTCAGTAAGAAGCTGATGTGTGATCCTCACTGACAGCCTTAGCCTGGGAAAGATGTAACAAGGGAGGGTTTGGAACCTTCTTTTTTGTGCAGTGTGGTGCAGAACATTGAACTCATTGTGAAACTCTACAGTAAAAAATAGTCAGTCCTGGGTAATGTAAAAAGAGTGTGTCTGGAAATCCTCAACCCTGATTCAGGTTTGTTTATTTTCTAATATGCTTTGAAATCTATTTTTTATGATAGAGCTCTGTGTCAGGAGTATGAATTAGATGAGTTTGTAGCAACAGATTGAAAACCAAGCTTCCAGCCACCAGCGGTTTCTGTATTATCTGGTTACAGAGAGAAATTGTGGGATAAAGAAAGATGTTGAAAAAGCCCTAGAACAAGAAAAACATGGAGTGAGACAGTGATAAGAGCGGGATAACAACAGGTAGAAAACTTTAACACGTGAAACTATTCTTTGGAAATGTGGGCAAACCAAGTTAAATGCCCTTATTAAAACCGTGGTTTGAATCGTTTCTGCCACCTACTGAGTTTATTTTCAGGTGGATACTTTTTAAGTAAGAGGACTTTATGCCAGGTGGGAATATTTCTTTCCTTTTATATATATAAAATAATGTGGATGTAACACAGTGGCTCCCTGACCCCCTTCTGTTCAAGGAGAATCTCCCTTGGAGCGGCCCCCATTCACTGAGTCACAGCAGTCTGCAGTCTCCAGGAGTATGCTCAGTTCAGAGGTGTGTCACTGATACTGCCCATCAACCAGCCTTGTAACTCAACAGCATTAAGTTTCCAACACAACAGCTGTTACCATAGGGCAGGCTGGGCAAGGTGGGTGTGATGCACTCCAGATCACTGACACGCTCCTTATCTTGGAGAAATTTAACCTTCCTTTCAGAAGTTGCCTTGGAAAATGTCTGGCTGCTGCTTAGAGTGCAGCCTGGGCCATTTCATCTGCCTTTCCATCCCCATGCCCAGAGACATCCTAGTTTCTCACTCAGTTTCTCAGCTTGGGTGTCTCAGAAAGGATGGGGAGGTGCTGGAACAGGCTGCTCAGACAGGTGGTGGGGTCACCATCCCTGGAGGTGTTTAAGGAAAGGGTAGATTTGGCCCTGAGGGACCTGATACAGTAGGTAGTATTGGTGGTAGGTGGCAGTTGGATCGGATGGTCTTTTTCAACCTTAATGATTTTACGATTCTATAATCAGTGTACATGTGTGATATTTCTGTGCTTCCGTTATCAGGCCGTGGCAATTCTAATTAATTATTTTTAGTAGCCTGAAGAACGACAGCCTCCCTTGTTCCTACCCTCCCTCACATCCTTGCAGCTTCCCCACACCAGAAAAGTTGATAGCCATTGTTTTTAAGAGAGTCTAAGTTACAGTAGAGAGCTGTTGTAATCATAATTATTGAAATGGTGAAGGATTATATTGCTGTGTTTGCTGCGTACAGTTTCTTAATCTCCAGTCACTTATTCTCAGCTGCCAGCTTCCTGCTTCCCATAGGAAAAATCCATCCAAGGATATGTCAGTATTAGGACAACCACCTCTGAAACACGGGTTCCTCTGAAGTTTTTACAGGCAGGATTCCAGCGGATGATCGGTCATGGATTTTTGTTGGAGTTGGGTATTGTTTTTGTCTTTTACCCTTCCAACCTCATCGCTACATGGGGTCATCATAAGTGATCATGAGTGTTTCTCAGCCTTCTCTCCCCTTCCACAGGGCTTGGAAACAGTCTCCCTTGCCTGATGTGGAAACAGTTCTGCTTCCTGTTAATTTATCCAGTGTGGAGCAATTGGAGTCAGTTATTCAATTTTTTATTTATGCTCTGTGCTCTTGTGACTTGCTTTATCTGTGCAGCTACGTTTTACTGACTGTGTTCTATTTAAATTGTGTTTTACAGATGTGGAGGAACGGTTGGTGCCATCTTTACTTGTCCCTTAGAAGTAATAAAGACTAGGCTCCAATCTTCAAAACTAGCCTTTCGGACTGTCTATTACCCACAAGTCCAGCTGGGGACCATCAGTGGTGAAGGAATGGTCAGACCAACATCTGTTTCACCTGGGCTCTTTAGCGTTCTTAAGTGAGTACTGTTCCTCTGGTCCTTCAGTGTTAATTGACACCAGTGATCTGAGTTCCAATTCCTCGGTTCAAACGAGGAATGCAAGTTTTGCTCCAGACTTGCACTGCAAGGATACATGTCAGTTAGGCTTTTGGATTCAGCAGTAGAAAAATAAAATTATTCTTTTGAAAATACATAAAGTTCCTGACTGTTCCTTTAAGCTTCCACAGAACTTTATTGCTAGCACTCAGAAGCATTTATGAAGACACTTACTTGGTAAGTGTCCGGGAGTGTTATTTTTAATCTACTTTTGATATTTTTGTAGTTATTATATTCTAGGAGTCAGTACACACTGCGTATACTCCAGGCTTTTTGTTTAACATGCTTTAGCTTGCAGGAACTATCAGAAAATATTCTGGAGAAAAAGGCCTTTTTTTTTTTTTTTTTTTTTTCCAATAACAGGAAGACTTTGAGCAACAGAACAGGTAATCCTTTCTAGCTGAGGCCAATTCTTGGTACAGTGTTTGAAGAACTGAATGAACTATGCACTCTGTCTTTCCTGGAGCCATTCCCAGTCTTCTCTGAGTGGCTGGAATGATTCTTTCACTATTGCTGCCCATGCTATTTAACAGGTTGATGAAGTAAAGTTTTGATTTCTCTCTCTTTGGAGCTTCATTTAAAGGTGAGAGTCTGTAGCCTTTCCTCCTCCCTAATGGACCTGTGTTGTAGTGAGGTTTCTGATTCTCTGTGTTTTGTGATGCATGTCAGTCACTGATCCTACTTGAGTGCTAATTTGAACTAGATGACCCCCAGAATTCTCTGATCCCTTATATTATTGGGAGGAGCTGTTGACTCCATTGAGAGTGGGCAGGCCTTGCTGAAAGATGTGGACAAATCAGAGAGCTGGGCAATCACCAAACACAGGAAGTTTAAAAAGAGCGAGTGCTGAATTCAGCACAGAAGAAGAGGCAACCCTGTCTGTACATACAGTATTAGAAGGCCACAGTGAGGTTTCTCTGGAGCCTTCTCTCTCTAGGCTGAAAAAGCCCAGCCTGTCTTTGTAGGAGAGGTGCTCCAGCCCTCCTCTGGACCTGCTCCAAAAGACTTTACACATCTTTTTTGTTCAGAGGGCCGCAGACCCAAACGCAGTACTTTGAATAGGGCCTCACAGGGGTAGAGAGGGACAACCATCTCCCTTGACCTGCTGGGCATCCCTCTTTTGATGCAGCCCAGGAGTTAGCTGCATACTACAGTTGGCCTTCTGTGCCACAGTGCACACTGCTGGCTCATGTTAAGTTTTTAATCTATCAGGAGCCCCAAGTCCTTCTTAGCAGGGCTGCTCAGAGAGTTCTCCTAGTGTGTATGCATATGTGGAATTGCCCTGACTCAAGTGCAGCACCTAGCACTTGGCTTCCTTGAACCTCATTAAGATTACAAGGATTCACCTTTCGAGCTTGTTCAGGTCCCTTTAGATGGAACGCCTTCCTTCTGTATCAGCTGTGCCTCTCAGCCTGGTGTCATCTACAAATCTGCTGAGGGTGCACTCAGTCTCATCCTCTGTGTCTGATAAGGATGTCTAAAAGTACCAGTCCAAAGACAGAACCCTGGGGGACAGCACTTGCCACCAGCCTCCACCTGGACCCAGAGCCATTGATCACAATCCAGAGTTATGGTTCACACATCATGCAATGCATCGAGTTTATTTGGATCATTGAGCACATCACAGGGTAGTGCAGAAAGATCCTGCTTAGATCGGGTAATAGAAATGCCAAAGAAAATACTGACTAGCAAAACAAGTTGAATGATTTATGTAAGGCCAACACACTTGGCAGGTTGCCTGAGGAGAAGCTGCACAGTTATGTAACAGTACAGTGCTAACTCAAATTCTCTGTAGAACTAGAGATGCCTAGAGTCATTCTGGGACTTGAGTTTCTGTTATAAACAGAGCTTCATTCCCATGCCAAACACTTTGTATTCAGAGGTGAATCTACAGCAATTCGTGACCAAAAGTATAACTCGGTGCCAATTGCCTTTGATTTTCTTCTTTCACTTTCTACTTTTTCACCTTGCAGCACTGGATTAAAGACAGCTGTTACTAAAGTAATAATTTAAACATATGAGGCTGTTAATTTATTTCCTTTTCCCATCTTTCTCTAAGATTTCCCTTTTAGGGGAAGAAGAAATGGGTTAAAATTAGGTCAACCTTTTAGTGTATTTATTAAGCTCATTCAATTTGGTTGACGAATCTTGACTTCATTTCACCTCAGAATTTCTGTGGTGACTATGATCTTGATTTAATTTTACTTGAGGAATTGCTCAGCTGCATGTATTACCACGTTTTTGACCTATTTAGTCCAGAGGATTAAGAAGTGAGGATGAAATAATCGTGCAATCTGTCATTCCCTTGCTGACAGTGTCTTTGAAGCACAGATAATGCTATTGATTGTGATCTTTCTGATGAACCACAAACATATGAAGAAAGAGGAATAAATTAGATCTCTTATACTCTTACACCCCTCCTTCAATTCTGACCATACATATATGGCTGAACTTTGATTCACGTACATGGATGTGCCTTGGATCCTCTGTTTTAGGTAAACTGTATGGCCAAGGAAGCAGCCCTTTAGAGCCCTACATATAAAATTGTTCTAGAAGACTTAAAGATGCTGAACATGAAAGCTCCTTAACTGCTGTAAATAGAAAAAAATGTAGGTACTCAGGAGGGCAGGTTAAGCCTGCTGCTGTATAGAAAGCACTCCAGAAGGACGGGCTGTTTTTGTCTAATCCGTTTAAGATTCTCATGAGTCACCCCAGCTGGAAGCTGCAGTCGTGACTGTTAAATGACAAAGAAGGAGTAGTTGGTGGATCTGTCTCCTTGGAGACACTCAGCTCTGGAGTTTACACAGAAAGTTCTACTCCACTGCAGGAAAAAAAATAATAATAATTTCAGGAGCTCCTATGTATCTTTTTCTGTCTAATGAACTTGTTTTTGGAATCCGCAGGGAACATTCCCAACAGTGCTAATGACCTAGAAAGCAAACTGAGAATTGGACAGTACAAACAGATGCACGTGAACTTCCCCTGGGACCTGCTGTTATCTGGATTTTATTGCATGGTTTTCACGTGATGAGCCTTTACTTCAGTTGAGGTCTACTACAGCAGACTGTGCACTAAGCCCCCAGTGTTTACTGGACCATATTTGGCTCTCACTGGTGAATACTTGGCTGTTTACCAGTGTTTGGGTGTTAATTCAATCCTTCTGAATATTTGCAAATAGTTGTGTAAAAGTAAGTCTTTTTCATCTGAGCAAGCATAGAGCTTGACAGCTGGACTATCATAGAAGCTGTAGCTGAACATGCCTTCCAAGATGTGGGAGAAAGTGGATGAAAATGGCTTTGGAAACTTGGACTGTAGCCATTGCAGAACTACAGGAAAACATTATTTGATTGTTATCCTGCTTTACACCTGGTCATGAAATCTGGTGACACACAAGGGTAGTTCTGTAGTTTGTAGCATCCTTTGGAATGTTACTATGAACTCTTCTGAATGCCCTCAGAATCGGAACAGTTACTCTGAACTGCCTGGAGGAGCAGCTTGTAGAAGGGTGCAGCATTGAACTTCCACTCTGGGGGAAAAAAAAAGTCATTAATTGTGAAAGGGGAAAGAATGCTGGTGGTTTTAAATTTTTTTTTGTGCCTCTGTTCAGGCGACAGACTCTTAAACTGCTTAAATTTCTTGGATACAGAGAATGACAAAAGTATTCTTTGTTCTTCAGTCAACTAGTATTGGATTCCCTGTGAAACTATTAAGTTCAATTCCTTTCAGCTTTCAAAAATGGAAATTATAACCTTCTGTCATATGACACGCATTCACCTGCAGTGCAGTGAAGTCTTACTGCACAGAGATCTTTATTCAGTAGTGTATAATTCTGCTGATTTTCTTACAATTCTTTCGTGCAGTTTGAAAACTAGTAAGTTCACAATTAACATTGATTTCTTTAGCACAGTTCTTTTGACTGACTGCCAGAATAAGAAGAGTAACTTTTAACCTAAATACTATCCTTTTTTTCCTCTGTTTGCTTTTTATTTTAAGGTCAATTCTGGAAAAAGAAGGACCAAGGTCACTCTTCCGAGGTCTGGGTCCAAACTTGGTTGGAGTTGCACCATCAAGGTAAATAGTTAAGCTATTGCTAAAAGACACATTTAAAGCATCAACCCAAATGTTGCAGCCCATTTGCAATATAGAAGAATAGGTCGTAAAATTATTCCATTCATACACTGTGCTTTGCAAAGCATCAGACTGCACAGCTTTTGTGTCAACAAATAATTCTAAACACTTGTATAGCACTGACTTTCACTTACATGTGCCAGTAACTAATGCACTTAGTACCTGTTTCTAGTCAATATTCATATTCTCTTAAAAGGATGGAATACTATGAAAGACAGTACTGCTTTTTCTAACAGTGAAACCTCAATCTAACAGATTTGTCATTTTTTGGCTTCTGTAAACTTCTGTATGTGTGTCTTAGCTGCTTGTTGTGATCTGTGCTTTCTGTTATCAGTGGAACTTTGTTCATAATGCTTTCCTCAAAAAAATAATTAGGAGGGGAGAATATTTTGACGTATTAATACAAGTGTGTAAAACTGCTTTTAGTTTCAGTCCAGGGTTAAGTGCTGCCAAGGCAACTATAGCTCTGACCAAATGTAGGGAAAACATAGGCTCAGAGTGGGATGTTACAGTCCCAACGGTATGAAGTGTATTAAATGCCAGGGTTGGCATTAGTATCCAGTCTAACTTGCTTTACAAAGACCATGCTGCTTCGCATCACAGACTTGGTATGAAAGTAAGATATTTCTACCCTGTGGGTTTCAAGTCAAATAGTGGCACCTTAGAGGAAAAAAAGCTTGTGTTTCCATCTGCAAGAACATCATACAGAGGCCCCTTTTTAGAGTCCTGTTTTTTCTAGAGGAGGTAATACTGTAATGTACCTAACTTGATGTCATGTGTATTATATTGCTTTTCTTCTGTTTTTTGTTTGTTTTTCCACAGAGCTGTCTATTTTGCATGCTACTCCAAAGCCAAAGAGCAATTTAATGGCATTTTTGTACCCAACAGCAACATTGTGCATGTCTGTTCTGCAGGTTCTGCAGGTACGTGTTTGCAATTCACTTTCCATATGGTCTGCAGCAATACTCCAGCATCTGGCCCCTTAACAGTACCTGCCATGCTTGTGTTGGTATCTGCATGGCTCTGAGATGCACCTTAATTTTTTGAAGTATGTATTCCAAGCTGTTATCAATACAAGACTTGTTCTCAGTAGCTAGAAAATGAATGGAAGTTATCATAAGATAGGGAATGGATTTTTAGTCTGTCAGTACGGGCTAATAGATAATTCCTGACTGTGGTCTGTGAATAATTGTGACATCTGTACAAGTACAGATCCAAGTGTACAGGTATAGATCCAGAAAACATTGGTATAGAGGATCTACTTTCTAGGAAATATATCTAGCAATCATCTCCATAAAAGGGTGAGATCAGGAGATGTAACTGAGTTTGTGAAACAACAGTATGTATAAGGTGCTCTTAATGAGCCAAAGTTCAGAGACTATAAATAAAATCTGTGAGCTTGGAAACATCTCGTTCTCTCACAAATGGACAGGAGTGCTTGGCAGGATTGCTTTGGAGGCTGTTAAGGAACACACTCTGCAGAGTTTAAAGTGGTGTTCCATAACATTACTAAAAAGGGGTAAATTTGCTCTTCTTAGCATCTGGTTTGAATAACCAGCTATCTCTGCAATCTAAAGTTTGTGGCAGAGTTGTTGCACATATTTGTGCCACCATACCAACTGACAGTGCAGTCGTACTCTGGCACAGTGCTTTCTGTAGGCTCAGCAGTACCCTTGTGAATAAGTTATGGTAGTGTTATTTATTTATTTAAACTTCTGTGGTTTGGCCATGTTGAGCATTGAGGAAGGGTTTTAGGAATTGCTGAAGCAGATGAAACTGATAGAAACACATGCTTGAATGTCTTTCTAATTGAAGACTTTCAGTAAGAATATTGTAAAACCGTGTGCCAAGTGTTACATCTACAGAACTCTGAATAGTGGCATGACCTGATGCTCACCTCTCAAGGACAGGGACCCTTCCAGCATTAGTGAAATATTCTGACATCAGCTTTTGGAGGAAGCGAAAGATAGACTTCACAGAGCTTGGTCCCAGGAGTTTGCTAGCTCTTAGCTTACCTTATTTGCAGAGGAGCTGTTTTACTGCTTGATGCTTCATAATGTTTCTGAATTCTTGTTCGCAAGTGAGGATAAACTTTTATTCCAATTGAAATGCTGTAGAAATATTTCTGAACAGTTTAAAGCAAAAGTTAATAGACATCAGCAAACCTTTGATACTGTTTTAGCCAAGTTACTTTGGTTTGTTGTATTTTTTCCTTCCAGGATAAGGAAATAGCCTGTTCTCATTGGAAGAATACTGCAGAACAGCTTCGCTCATTCAAATATCAGCAGATATATCAGAATTATCAGTGGAGTGATCATTAAAAATGTTTGCCAAACTAACCCCATAGTTGTGGATGGATTCAGTTAATGAGATAGCTCAATGGCACCACCTAGAGCCTTGGGGAAAACAAGAGACTAATAAATGCATGTTTTCCCTACCTATTTTTTCCAAAACCAAGTCAGTAAGTAAGCTGTCTTGCCTACAGCATTGTTTAGAAACATGAAGTACGTAGGTGCAGAAAGAAAAGAGCCCTTAGGGCCATTGGTTGATGCCTTCTGGAGCTTTCTTAGTTCTCTGGCTGGAGACAGGGTAGAAGCTACACACCACACCTATATGTTGCTTGAAACCTCTGCAGCTGGTAACTAGAACTGTCACTGCACAGCGTATGTAGTTCAGACTTGCTTGAGCAATGGCAGTAGACTGCCTGAATTCCGCAATACTTCTGTTTTTCTTTTCACTTCTTCAGCCTTTATCACAAATTCCCTGATGAATCCTATATGGATGGTGAAAACCAGAATGCAACTGGAACGGAAGTAAGTAACTGAAGGAGATGGGATGCTGCTAAATGGCTGAGGGAGCCTCTGAAAAACTTAGATTTTTTTTTTTTTCTGATAGCTGTTTAGACTTTGGTAGATCTTGCTCTGTTTCCTCAGTTCTCACTTTCATCTTCGAAGCTACCATCCTGGTCATGCTGGATGTTTGGGTTTTGGGTGTTGGTTTAATCTGGTTTACAGCTTCTATAGAGGGTGTGGAATCTGCCTCCAGCCTGAGTTAGATTCAGGTTTTGGTTCCACTGTGAAATTCCAGTAAGTTTAGGCATAGCATTAATTTGCCCTCAGATTCTGCTTTAAAAAGTCTTCTGAACCTCAGGGGTTAGAATTGAGGCTAAATACATCAGTGACTGAAGTGCTCTGATAGAGCAGTAATAGAGGCTATGGAAAGGTCAGGGGAGCTCACGTGGGAAGCCAAATGTGGCTCCCAGGTCCTTGTCCCACTTGGCAACATCCCTTGTGCTGGCCCTAGACCATACAGATAATGTATTACAGCAACACACAGGTTGCTGATGCACATTTCAGTAGCTATAAGCAGAAAGAGTGATGTTTTTTAAATTCTAATGAAGCAGGATTTGTTTAATTTCAAAAAGTGTTCCAGAGGCAGCAAGAATCTGTTGCAGTGGTTTAATGTTCTCATACTTCCTTCAGTATTGTATCACAGTTAACCATACCTCCTGAAGGCAGAGGGGGAATTAGGCAGTGATATCTTCCAATTGGGTGATTCATGGTCACTGGTAGATATTGAAGCAATGAGGGATTCAGGTAATAATGTGACTCGTTAGAATGGAAATTCTTTCCTGCAAGGATGTCTTATGTGAAATAAGCAAGATCAAGACACCATCACTTATAAATAATTTATAAGCCTCAATTTCAGCACTTCACAGGGTGTCACCTTTGAACAGAATGCTGCCTTATTAAAATGAAAGATTGTTTCTCATGTAAGAAGAGACTTAAGTATCTTGGCCTGCTGAAGAAGCTTTAAGTGGAATTAGTAGTTTAATATAAAGCAGTGTCTCTTCAGTACTTACTGTCTTTTAAAGCACTGATGTGAACTGTCACAGACTAGTTAGAGCTGGAGCTGTAAGAATTATTACATGTATGCATGAATTTGCAGAGCCAAGTGTGCATTCTCAGCATAATAGCCCTGCTCCTTGCAGCTTTCTTAGAAGATTTTTGAAGTAAAACTTGTTAGAGAACCATTCTGTAGTTTTGAAAAGTATTGAAAGCCATCATTTTTTGTTTGTTTGTTTTATTCTCATTCTGGGCTCATAATATTTTCTGTTTTGTTTTATTGTTGTTTTTAGAGTCAGAGGTTCAAAACCAATGAATGCTCTGCAGTGTGCTAGATATGTTTACCAGATGGAAGGTGTCCGTGGTTTTTATAGAGGATTGACTGCCTCCTATGCTGGGATTTCTGAGACCATTATCTGCTTTGCTATTTATGAAAGTTTAAAAAAGCATTTAAAGGAAGTCCAGCTGCCCTCTTCTTCTTCTAACGGAACTGAAAGGAGCTCCACAAACTTCTTTGGACTGATGTTTGCTGCTGCTGTTTCCAAGGGCTGTGCCTCTTGTATTGCTTATCCACATGGTATGTTAGCTTTTCCATTTGTGACTGCAGAACAGTTGTTGCCTCTAATGCAGGGCAAACGATGAGTTTTATGCTTGTAAAATCCCTGTTTGTTTGAATGGCCTGTGCATGTTACTGTGGCATGTGCATATGCACTGAGATTTTTAGTACTGCTATTATTCCTGCCTAGCTATGTAGTTAGTGACTAGCATCTCCTCATTTCAAAGCTACTCCAAAAAAAGTTGACTGCTTATTGCATCCATTCTCACTAGTAGCCCCATCTATATGAGTCCCAACTGCTGTTGGGAGCTTTTATACATTTAGTTCATATGCAGACTGAATAATAGCACTGTGTGGTATTTGGAAGTAATTAAGTATTTAGAAGAATAAATAGGTGAATAAATAGGTGAAGGTTTGTTTTCTGATTATCTGAATTTGCATCTGAAATAATACAAACTCAGAAGAGGGTGCATGCATGCAAATCGAGTGGTGGGAAGCACTCAGTGGGTGAAGAGTGGTGTTTCTGAAGAAATGAGTGAATGCCATTGTGGTCTGATAGAGCAGTATTGGCTGTGTATCAGTGAAGTGTTTTATTTTGTAGCAGCTTGACCAAGCAAATAATCCATTTTTTCTACATGAAAGGGCACCCCTCTTTAACATTCCTTCTTGCCTAAGGGACAAAGCATGCAGGATTTTGTCTGAAAGCCCTGGTTAGCAGGCAGTGGGTGCAGGGAAGTTTTAACGTCCCTGGGCCTTGCTTACTTTTTTTAGATCTTGGCATGTTTCTGGGAAGGTGTAAGTCTTGTTAACCATGGGCTCTTGTTTTACTTTCTGCAGAGGTCATACGGACACGGCTGCGAGAAGAAGGCACTAAGTACAAGGCATTCATTCAGACAGCACGGCTGGTAGCACGTGAGGAAGGCTACCTTGCCTTCTATAGAGGACTTTTTGCCCAGCTCATCCGGCAGATACCAAACACAGCCATTGTGTTGTCCACTTATGAGTTAATCGTGTATCTGTTAGAAGACCGTGCAAAGTAGCAGAGCCGAGACTGCTGTTACTGACTGTAGACCAATTTCTTCGTTGAACAAATAGTCCTTAATGACTGATGCAGGTTGTTGGTGGAAGAACTACAAGTCTGTGATCACCTGCTGAATGTTTTCCTTTTGGATTCATGCTTTCTGAAAGGTTTTGAGTCATTAACGTTAATAGTTAATTATAACTTTTTTTTTTAACTTAATGGTAATGAAGCAGCTACTAAATTAAATTACACTATTTAATTTAAGTATATGTTTGTCCTTTTCCTTAAGCACAGCCATTGTGGTCAAGGAATGTACCTCATACCATCAAGTGGTCTCTTGGACTGACGTTCATTAAAACTGTGTTAAAACTGAAGAACTGGCTTGGAATTTTGAAACTTAGTCTTCCTACCACCACTGTTGTCATCTTTTAGCACTAACGTAAGCCTATGTCCAAATAACTTTAAGAGGTCTTCTAGTTTATTTGTGGTACATCACTCCTTGCTGTGTGAACATTCTGGAACGTTCAAGAGGCGCACCAGAATCTGTTAGAACAGCCACTTACACTGGTAAAATCTGCAAAATAAGATTGTGGGAAGCTCTTCAGTAAAATGTCCTTAGTTACAGCACTGTGCATCTGTGCACTAGTGTTTGCAGACTGACCTGTCCTGACTAACTGCTTTTAGGCCTTGTTTTTGTGAATGGCTGAGAGCATAAAGGGCAGTCAGTGTTTGAGGCATGGCCACCCTGTAGAAATTCCATGAGATGTGCCACCTTGGTCGTGTATCTTGACATCAGCCTTTTTCTACTGGGGAGCTGGTTTTTGTGTTTTTCAGTGCTAGGGACCTGGAAAGTAGAAGAGAGGCTAAGACAGGTCTCAAATACTACAATCTTTGAATGCAGTTCTGGATTCTGCTTTATAATGCAACATTCAGGAATAAATCCCTCTTTATTTGATGTCTTCATAGAGCAGCACTTCTAGTGGCACTGAGATAGTCTGTTGTCTCATGGTCATGTTGCTGGAGTTACCACCAAAAAAACCACAAAGCCTGTGCAGATATTTTCTTTGTCATTATTTGATTTCTTAGAGAATGAAATAAGAAGGATCTGCCAGTCTTGTGAACAGTGCTCATGTTTCACATTAATACAGTATCTACCCACCCCCCTCCAAAAACACAATATTGAAGGGGAATTCTTCAACAGTACTCATGATATAGTTCTTACCTTTCAGTTATAAATAAAATATCCTACATAGTCAATCTGATTGGCCCTCTCATGAACATTAAAATGTACTTTTAATTTCAGAAATACCTTTACTGCTTGTATTGCAGTAGTAACCTGTGATTAAAAGATAGTCTGCATAATAATTCCTGAGAGAGCAGGGTAAAATATTTTAGAACTTAAATAAGATCTGTATTTTGCATTGGTTATTCTGTGCTCTCCTATTCATTAGTGTCATTTGCTTTGACAGCTGAAATAAACACTGCAGCATTTGAGCCCAGCTTCAGTCTTCCCCGCTGCTGAACTGAACAATAAGCTTCTCATGATCTGAGCAGGTGTTGAGCTCTTGAGCGTAAGCAAGTGTTCGTGGACATCTTTGACTTCAAGGAGCATATACAGCAGAGATGTTTTTCAGACTTGGAAGGATCATGCAAAGCATTAAGAAACAGCCTGTTAGTTAGTAGGGTTGTCTTCTGTAAGACAGGTTAATATTTGGTTGCAGAAATACAATGGATTAAAACCTAGCTGTTGACTGGTACTTGATGTCATATTTGACATCAGTGTGATGGAGGAGCACAGTGCAAATAGGGTAGAATGTATGTGTGCCTCATTATGAGGCAAAACAGTGCAAAAATAGCTGATTTCTATTACGTTTCACTGAAAAGAACATATCATGTTACCCTTAAGCTAAAATAAGAAACAGTTGAGTAACTAAAAACTGACATGGAGATGATGCCATCTTGAATGGAGATGATGAGCAGTGAAAGCTTTAGTCTCTCTCTAGATGTTAAAACTGTCACATAGTACTGTTTCTATTTTTAAGAACCAGGACACTTGTGCTGCTGCTCTGAAACTTCTGAGGTTTGCTTTCTTGAATTAGTATTCCTGTGTAGTCACAGCACTCTGGCTCTCTTAGTCACATGTGCAGACTGCTGTCATTTAAGAATGGGGGAACTAAGTGATACTGCTGAGGGGTTTGGGATTTAGAGAAAGTGATCATGTTTTTGCTTCAGCTAGTTCTGGTGGGGAAAAGAGGAGTTGTAGTCATTCTTTAAGCTGTAGTGCCAGCTGTGACAAAATTAGTCTTAATTTGCTGGTGCAGGGCGGGCAGCCAGGACTAAGTCAGTTCCTGTTCATAAATGAACAGTTAAATTGAAATTGAAAGCACGTTGTTGCTGTGATAGTATGAGCTCCTCAGGTTGGTTATTTTAACCTTGGAAATATTCCTTTGTTTTTTGAAGCTGCAGACAATCTTCCCCAAAAACCTTATGCTGAAAGACTTACTGCCTTCCTTTGGCCAACCATGCTTGCCTTGGCATTCCTCAAAATGATCTGTTTAGTGATTGCTGTGATATTTCTTGTATTGTGACTGTGCCCCTTGTCAGCATTTATAATTATTTTTGCAGAAGTTCTTTATTAGTTCCTTCAAGAAGGAAACTTGGTAAACAATGCATCTATGGTTGGACTGATAATACAGATACAGTCAGTAGGAAGGAAGGGCCTTCTGCAGAAAGAATAGACAAGCTTTTGAGTGCAGAAAGCTTGGAGTTCCTGCAGAAAGACTTGACGTGCCAAATGACTGGGTTGCACTTCCTCCTTCATTTGGTCTTATAAAACAATCCCTAAATAATTCAGCTAAACAATGGAAGAAAGATGAAAAAAATTGCATCTCCCTCCCATTCATCAAGAGGAAATAGGCACTGTTCATCCCGTATTCCATATAGCAGCTCCACTTGCCACAGCGTGCCTTGGCTGAAGGGAGCTGTGATTTGCAGCATGTTGCTTACAAGGTAGCACTACTGAGGAGCACAGAAGGGAGCTCAAATCGGGAGGAAGGGGAGAGAGTGGAAGGGCTTTGTGTTTTCCTGGAGGGGGTGGCTCCATGATGGGAAAGTACCTCTGGTAAAGAATTTATTCACAGAACCACAGAATGGCTGGGTAGGAAGGGACCTCAAGGATGATGAATCTCCAACCCCCTGCCACGCGCAGGGCCACCAACCTCCACATTTCATACCAGCCCAGCTGCCCAGGGCCCCATCCAACCTGGCCTTGAACACCTCCAGGGATGGACGGGGCATCCGCAGCCTTTCTGAGCAGCTGTTCCAGCACCTCACCATCTCATAGCAAAGAACTTCCCCCTGACATCCAACCTCAATCTTCCCTCCCTCAACTTACAACCATTTCCCCTTGTCCTGCAGCTATCAACCCTTTCACTTTCCCATCTGTTTCACTTTCATCGTTCTCTCAGCCACAATTTTACCGTCCTTGCCTGCCTCAAAACCACATATCCTGTAAGCTCTCTGCTTTCCACCGCTCCTGCGAGGAGACGATCCGTCCCCTTCTCTAGGAAGCCTTTCTCCAGGCCTGGGCCTACAGCCGGGCCGAGCTGCTGCTGCCGCAGCCTGCCTACAGGGGGCGCTCGCTGCGGCGCGCCTGGCGCCTCGGCAGCCCCGCGTGTCCATGCAGGAAAGAGAAAAGCAAAAGCAAAGCAGAGCGGGCAGCACGCAGCCCCCGGGCGGCGGGCCAGGCACGACGGCCCCTCCGCCCCCCGGAACGGCCGGGAGCCCGGCGGCCGCCCCCGCCCCCGCGGCCACGATCTCGGCCTTTGCGGCGCTGACTCACGGCGCCGCCGCCGCACGACTCCGGCCTTTCACGCCGCGCCGTGAGTCACGGCTCCCGCCCCCGGCGGCCGAAGGGGCGGAGCGGCGGCGGCGGGGGGGCGGCCGAACCGCGTACAAAGCGGCGCCGCCGAGGTCACGGCGCTGGTGGTGGCGGCGGCGGCGGTCGGCGGCGGCGGGGGAGCGGCATGGACGGAGCCGGGGCGCTGCTGGCCCGCTGCCCCGCCGCCGGGCTGGGCGTCACGGTGTGCGCCGCCGCCGCCGGGCTGCTGCTGTACCGCATAGCGCGGAGGTACGGAGAGGAGCGGAGGGAGCGGCGGGCGGATGAGGGCCCGGCGGAGGGAGGATCCGCGCGGGGCGGCGGCGCCGGGGCCTCGTGGGCCGGGGAGGCGGCGGGAGGGGAGCGGGGAGCGGGGAGCGGGGAGGGGGTTCCGCGGCCGTACCGAGGCTTTGGCCGCCGAAGGGCCGGCCGTGTGTCCCGTGGTCCCGGGGATCGCTCCGTGGCTTTGTGTTCCGGGGAGCCGTGTTTTAAAAGAAAAAATACCCCGAACGTCTTTCCTTCCTCCAGGACTTCGGATGTGTCGCGAGGATCGCTGGAGTCCCGGCGTTGGGTTTGGTTGTTAACGTGCTTCTGGTGCTCGGGACGAGGAGAGCGGCTCGCTGCTTGTGGGAAGGCGTGATTGTAGGGAGCGGGGCTGTAGGGAGCGGGGCTGTGCGCTGCTGCGGGTTGGGAAGTCGGAATTATTTAGCGGCCGTAACTCTGTAGGCGTTTTGTTCTAATATGCGTGCAGCGTTTGTGAACTTAGGACAAAACGAAACAGATCAGTTAAAGCCAAAGTTTGAAAAGCATCTGGAGGGAGTTCAGGGTACGGGTTGCATGAAAGGTGTAGAGCTTAATTCTGCAGACTGTAATCTAGCAGAGTTGGAAGGTGGGAATATACAGAATAAGAGGTGTGTTAGACTATGGAACAGAACAGGCCGTTCATCAGCTGAGTGCTGGGGTAAAAGAAGGCCCCACGGGCTCGTGGTGTGAAGGTTCCTGTCAGGTTTATGCTTCAAAACACAGAAGCATGCTTCTATATCCGTGACAAAACCCTTCAGGTCTGCTCTGTTGTGTTTGCAGTTTATGTGACCATATACAGCATCAGTGGTCTGTCAGCCTGTGTGCAGGTATTGGCGCTTCTGAGGCGTAGTTAGTGAGGAGTGGCCTGAAGCAATCCGGAGTGAAGCAGGTAGCTGGCTTTGACCCTACTGACTCTAATGTGGCCTTTGAGGCAAGAGGTGGAATTTGTGCTTAAGTTTGTCAAAGTGTCTCTGGAATGGGAAGCATTTCTTACCAAGTCCTTGTCGAGCTGCAAATAGTTCCATCATGTGATGCTGATAATTCTTTAGTTTGTTTTTCAATCCCATTCCAGTGTTACTTTTTTGCCTTAGTTAAATGAGTCCTCCAGAGTCAGTAAGGTAGCAGCTTGGTAGGAGATGTAGGGATCCAGGAAGGTGTGATGTTGCTTTTGCTGTTAGTGCAGTTTGGTTCCATTTCCAGAGCAAGTAAATACTATATAGGTAAGCACAAGGTGACTTTTCCACAACAGCCTCTGCTCCCATAGAAAGGGAAATAAAATAAATGTGAACAACTTAATGCAAAGCAGTGCTGGCATAACTGTTAACATGCAGAGTTACACTGCTGTAACTGTGGCAGCATCCTACATGGTTGCTTTTTTTACCAAGGTGGGAAAGGAGTTGATGTATACTCAGATAAGCGGGGCAGCTCCTTAAGGTTTACAAGTCTGGGCCAGAAAGAAAAACTCTGATGTGTTTGTGGTCTTCCTCTGAGGTCACAGCATTGCTACTGGCTTCTTAGGTATTCTTGAAAGTCCTTCGCTGAGTTCAGACCTGCAGTTGTAGTCGTTTTTCCTTCATTTTTTGTGCCCCCCCTGATTGTTGGCTACTGACTTGTTGCCAGGACCAATAGAGAGTACCTTGTGAGGGGCTTTTCTGGGGCTATTCTGGTCAGTGCTGGCAGAGGCTGCTCTTAGGAACCATCACTTGGATGCCTGCTGGAATCCAGACAGCTGGGATGCCTCTTCTCACAATGGGTCTGCCCTGAAAGACCCCTTTTGACAGCACAGCTTGGGATTGCAGTCAGTGAGTGCCATCCAGAAGCTGAGCTTCCCTGACTGTGAGCTGAACTCAGCATCAGGTTCATTGGTGCAAAAACCCTATGCATAGAAAGCAGCCCAAACCTGGCAGTTTTTCCACCTTGTTAGGGTGTGCGTGCTGCTAGATTTTAAGCTGGTATAGCAAACATGCAGTAATTCACTTGCTGTTTGCTGCTCACATTTAACTTTGCAGGGTGGCTCTTTTGTCCAGGGAAGCTGATTCATGTTAATGCAGCGTTAGAATATAAACTTGCAGATGGTTTTCCTGCTGCTCTGTAAAGAATTGAGCACAGGTAGATTCTTACATAGGTTTTGCACTGCCTGTCTTCTCATAACGATGTCTGACTTCAGAAGCACTGTGTGCTCTGGTTTATGATGTTCAGTTGCTGGATTCAGTGAAGGTGTGGGTAGTTGAACATCTTTCAGTCTGTATTTGAGAGTTGTGCTTTTTTCTTTTTCGTTGTTGAAGTCCTGCCCAGTTGCTAGAAAATTAGCACCACACCTACATGTTCTTGCCTCAGGTGACCTTTTTTTCTTCTTTCTGTATCCAGATTTTTAAAATTATTTTTTTTCCTCACATTTCTATGGCAACAGATTATAGCATTACAAAAGGAAGGATTATTGCTTTTTACCCTAAATAATCTAGGATGTAGCAATTTCTTTTGCATAACTTTTGTGAGTGAATGGCAGCTATTTAACCCTTGGTAGCACAGCCTTAACTCCAAGGCATCTCATTGATGATTAGCATCTCTTCTTTTCACCAGTGCCCCAGGGATTGAAGTACTTTGCTCCAGTGCCTCTATTAGTTCAAGGAGCTGTGCAGTGACCTACATCTGAGGATGGAATTTAGGTTGTGCTTGCTGTCAAAGTCTATGCTCAAAGCACAGTAGGATTTGTGTTAGGCTAGCATGCTAAATCCCTTGCATTCTACATTGACACTTAAGGTAGTGAGATGAAACTGGCACCAGTAGGTGTTGCACTCCAGCCGTTGCGTGGCTTTTTTAACTGGATCTTCGGTAGTGACAGCTCAAGGGTAGCATGGACTAGTCACTTGATTTTCTGGTTTTCTTTTCTTTTTCTTCTTTCTCATGCCTGTCAGCATCGTGCTTGTATTTTTATCTCAGATTGCTTACTGTTTTGAGTCCCCTTGGCAATCAAGCAAAGAATTAAGCAGAGAACATTGATCTTAGGAGGGGCGTGGGAGTATACATCTATTTTGAGAAGAGAATCTGTCACCCTAGTAGATCCAGCCATTTCCTTTCAGCATCTGGCAGGGAATCCTCTATGCACTCTTTGTAGCTTTGCAGGCTTCTTTTTGGTGCTTTGCTTCAAGTTTTATCCTTGTCATTCATACTTACAGGATGCTCAAGGATTTGATATTTTACAAACCAATTTTCAAGACAAGGTCTAATGGAAGAATCTTAATTATAGGCATCCAGCTGCAAGGGTGATTGCTGTGATAAAAGCCTGTGTAACTTAGGGGAGAACCACCTGCCTGTTTGGTTGCAGGGTTCCACATCACATTTCTTCAGCATTCAGATGTTTCTGTACAGAACACTGCAACAGCAGAGAATGTTTTAGAGGGCAAAGAGAAAGAAAGCTGCTCCCAACTTGGCATTTCAGCTCCTGTTGTTTGCTCTCTAGGCTCTCATTGAGCTGCCTTGCTCAGTTGCTTTCAGTGCTGCTCTGGATGTTTGACATTTGCCAAGCAGCTCTGTCCCTTTGGGCACAGATCACTGTGTGGGGTCCTGGTTTTGTTTTTTTTTTCCCTGACGGGGCCAACTTTTAGCAGCCATTCACCTGTCACAGCAGTGAATTTATGTATGTGCCCTATATAGACACTCTCCTGTAAAAGCTGTCTGGCTCTCATAGCTTCACAGAACTGGGCAGCAAATGGGGCAGGCAGCAGCTGGACCTGTCTGTCTGCACGGCCACCAAGGCCAGTCCCTTCTTGGGCTCTGCCTGAGCAGCTGCCATCCCTTGGAGGTGTGATTGTGGCTGGTTATGATTAAGCTCAGGCAGCTGAGCTGTGTTGATGTGAAGCTTCCCCTTGGATATTGCTCCAGGCCTGAAGACAAACGCAGAGATTCTTGAGCAGACAGCCTCAAGGGCCAACGTACAGAAGTTTTTTGTTCAAACATTTGTCAAGACCTCTAATGGCACCCTGTCACAGCTGTTTCTCTTGCAGTAACTGTTTAAAAACAAAAAACAAAATCAAATCAAAACAAGGGGTTTATGGTCCAGGTGAACAGATTAGTCTTCATCTTTTCAGTTCCAGAATGTAAAAACTGGGGAAGGCCTGATGATTTTCTTCTTATTTAGCTTGAGCTGTTAGAAGAAACAGCTATTTACAGTGCCTGAACCTTGGGCTAATTTGATATGCACTTGTCCTTGAAAAATTCCATGATAATCAAGGCAGGTAGCACTGTAGCAGTGAGCTCACTTCCTGGGTTTCTGAATACCATCGTACACAGGTATGGACCGTTCCCAGGACCTTGTATATTAAGCAGATACTCTACTGTACTCTTTGTGAGTATGAATGCTGGTGATTATGAACATGACTTCTACTCCCAAATGTACCTCTGGAAAAGCTAGTGAAGTGGTTTATTCACAAGGTTGTTATTAAAGTTCTGGCACGTCCACAGTACTAGCACAAAGAGATATTAGCATCAGGCAGGAATTTATTTCTACTCTAATTGTTCTTCTTTTCATTGCTAAAATAACTACTGTGAGTCAGACAGTTAAATGTACTGAATGGGAAGGTTGGCTGTTGTTCCAGGCTCTCTTAAGGTTCCCTGTTTGAAAGCTATTGCTTTCCTTCACATCAGGACTGATGCTGATGCCTGACACGTTTCTGTTCCTGACAGGAAGAAGCCCACACATGTGACAGTGAACTGCTGGTTTTGTAATCAGGACACAGTGGTGCCATATGGGAATCGCAACTGCTGGGACTGCCCCAACTGCGAGCAGTACAACGGCTTCCAAGAGGTACTGTGATGAGTTGCCTGGAGGGTGGCTGGGGAGGTGCTGTGTGGCTGAATGTCCGGCAGATTGACAGCTGGTGGCTCTGTGCTCAGCACCTACAATCAGCTGCTCAGTACACTTGTTCATGTTTGAGAGAGCATCTGCGTGCACAGGGATGTGCTGACGTGAGTGGTGATGTCGAGGCCTTTGCCCTGTGAAGCAGCAGTGAAAATTTGTCATTTTCACCAGTACCTCTGAAGTTTATTATTATTTTTTAATATGGAATGATTATTCCTTTGTATTTTGGAATAGATGAATTGTGTCACATAGGGTATCAAATTACAAGGCCTTTCTTAAACCGAAAGCCAACAGCTGCTTACATTGCATGCATAGAACAGTGGATGAGAAGATCTGAAGTGTTTTTATCTCTTTTTCACTTTTCTTTTTGTTACTTACTTATGGCGTACAGAGCTTGGAGGATTTTGTTGTCAGCTAGAGAATACCTAACTTTGTTTAATATGATCTCACTTTTGTTTTTCCTCCTGGTTTCTTTTTTGATTCTTTTCAGAATGGAGACTACAACAAGCCCATCCCCGCTCAGTACATGGAACACCTTAACCATGTTGTTTCAGGTGCTACGACTTTCTGTGATCCCACCAAACCACAGCAGTGGGTGAGCAGCCAAATTCTGCTTTGCAAGAAATGCAACAACCATCAAACTACAAAGATCAAACAGCTCGCTTCATTCTCACCAAGGGAGGAGGTAAGTCTTAGGTAGGGACTGGCATCATGGAAGAACGTTCATCCTGTGCTTCCCACGTGGCAGGGCTGCGTGTCTTTTGTGGCCCTTCATCTATAGAGTCATAGAGTGGCTTGGGTTGGAAGGGACCCAAAGGACCATCCAGTTCCAGCCCCGCTGCCATGTGCTTTGCTGGGGGCAAGAGCTAGTCTAGTTTTCTGTTTTACCATTTGTGTTCATGAGATGTGAACAAAAACGGCAAAAGTGGCTACAGAAAAATTGGCCACAAATTGGGAATTCTCATAATAACAGCAGAAGCTTTCTCTGAGTGCTATATGTGCCTCTTCTGGTATATGGAGGCTTGGTGAGCTATATGGGAAACTGAATGTATGGCTTGCCTCCAGCTTAGTCATTCTTCAGATTTAGTTTCATGACTTTTTCTGGAGTCTGGAAGCATGCCTCATTCATCTGTCAGTAGCGAGCATGATAACTGGTAAGAGATCTGCAGTGCTCACTTACTTGTTTGTTTTTTCCTAACATCAGGGCAAATATGATGAGGAGATTGAGGTGTATAAGCACCATCTGGAGCAGACCTACAAACTGTGTCGTCCATGCCAGGCTGCTGTGGAATATTACATAAAGCATCAGAATCGGCAGCTGCGGGCACTGCTGCTCAGCCACCACTTCAAATGCCGTGAGACAGACAAGACCTATACTCAGGTATGTAGCAGGAGAGAAGAGGGAATTTAGGGGAAAGTACAGAAAAATCAGTGCCTCTGCACCTGAGTTTATAGCTGGGGATTTATCAATGCTGGTGGCTGCCATGGGGCTTTCCTAATCTGGGACCATGGGTGAATAGCAGAAGTTTAGAAAAATGTGGAATAGTTTGCACAGATACTCCCTGTTGTTAATTTTGATCTTTCTGTCTTGTTAGTGTCATTTAGGAGACTGAAATGTAATCATAAAAGAGTGGAATTAGAAAGGTGGGACAGGCAGAAAAGGGGAGATAGGGAAGCTAAGTCATGAGTACAGTGCAGGAAACTACAGAGTTCAGGAGAAAAGAAATAAGTATGATGGAAGGTGATCTATGACCTCTTTGGCTCAGTGCTCAGCAGACCTTGGCTTCTGCTTGTAGTTCTGTTCTTTGCTACCTACTGTGTCCCGTGCAGCATCAGTCCAGTACAGAGATGGACAAGGGCAAAACTGTTCAGTAAACCATATAGTCTAAGTAAAGCACCATTTCAAACCTTATTGTATTTTTTTTCAGCTTCTAACAAGAAGCTTTTTTCCTCCTCTGCAGAATTTGTGTTCATCTTCCTCCACTACTTCCATAACTACACCAGCTCAGGTGATATTTCTGCGATTCTTGGCCTTCCTCAGCTGTGCATTCCTGGTTCTGCTGGCCTTGTACGGATCAGGCGACCCCTTCTCACTCAGTGCTGCAGTCCCTGCTCCTGTCTCTTCTAGTTCAACATCTGTTCAGAACAGGACTGGCACGAGCTCACATGCAGACTTGGGAAATGACACTTCCATGGCGATGGCAGGCTGGCAGGAGCTGCTCCACATGCTCCCAGAACAGATGGTGGAGAACCTGAGCGCTGCATGGGATTACGGGAAGAACCATCAGATGGCAGTTGCTGTTCTTGGGTTGTTCACCTGCCTGCTAGCAATGTTCTTGGCTGGGCGGATCAGGTGGGTGTGTTTTTTACTTCTGTTCCAATTCAAGAAAAACTGCATTGGCAGTTTTGTCTTGACTCGGTGAAAATGGGGCAGCTCCAGAATGGCAAACATAGTAATAGTACTGGGTGGCACTGTTCTCCATGTTCTTCTTTGGATTTCTAGCAAGTTTAACAGCAGAGCTTACTTCTTTTCTGTGCCTTGATTCATTCCATTTAAGCTGGAATTACATGAATGGAAAGTTCCCAGTGCAACTGTGTAATCTGTTGGAGAGTAAAACTAATCTGCTGGGGGTACTTAGCCCAGCAGTGGGAAAGGCTGGTGATGATACATCCACAGCACATGGCTTGCTCAGCCTTTGAACTTTCCCCGCTTTTTCCCCAGCTTTTCCCTTCCCACCCCTTTCTCACAGCTATGGGATGGGGTTTGTTGAAGTTTGTATCTTCATCTTTTGTTTTTGTTTTTTTTTTTTTGACATTGCAGACTCCGAAGAATTGATGCATTTGCTTCAGTCTTGTGGTTCATAGTGATGAGCCTGCATTTAGCTGAGAGATACCTGAAGATGGAAACACCCAGCTGGCTAGATACAGCCAAGTTTGGCACCACGTCCCTATGCTGCTTGGTGGGCTTCACTGCAGCAGTGGCAACGCGGAAATCAACGGGCCAGCGGAGATACCGGCCCCGAAGGTCAGAGCCAGAGCAGTGACGCTGGGGGAAGGAGGAAAAAAGCCTTATGAACTCTGTGCGACTGGTGCTTCTCTCTCCTCCCTTTATTTTCTCTCCCTTTTATTATTATTATTTTTTTTAATTAGAAAAGCAGTGAAGATCTTTTCTTCTTTTATACACATATATATATATATATATTTTTTTTCTGCCATCCTTACTTCCCACTGTGTTAGCTTCTTGGAGCATTCCCACTGCTGGTGCTAGCCAAGGAAGCTTCTCCTGCTGCATCCCTTCTCCCTTCCTTCTGAATCCTACGTCAGCAGTGCAAATATCCAACCTTCCCAAAGCCAGTTCTTCCAACAACTGCTTCACAAACTGCTCCGTAAATGCAGACTCCTTCCCATCCTGCTTCTCCAGCCAAAGAGATTCTGGCTTCTCCTGTCCTTCTGGTTCTTCTCACTGCCTGTCCATCCTTAGCCAGTCACAGAGGAATCCTCTTCCTTGATACTCCATGAGGCCTGGGCCACATTCAATTTTCTAATGGTGCTGGTTGCTTTAATTTCAAACTGATGGAAACTTGCCTCTGGATTCTGACTCCTCCTGGCGTGCGCTGTAGTAACACTGCATGGTGTGTGGGCATGCAAGGAGGGGTCATGCGTAGTCCATAACCTCGTTCTTCTTGCCTTCCACTGTGTAGCATCACTTAACTGCATGCTGTCTTGCTCTGCCATTCTTCTGGGACTCCTATCTTAAATGAAAAGGAGTCTTGAAGTCCTTTTGACTGGAACTTCAATGATTTATTTTAAAGGGTGCTTTAAAAGGTTATGTAGCTCAAAGTGTCTTGGTTAGATATCTGAAAATATTTTAGGCTTAATTTTCAGTTCTACCAGTGGCTGTTGTTTTCTGTGCTAGTTTTCTTTATTTGTTTGGGTTGTTTTTTGTTTTGTTTTGTTTTTTGTAAGAGGAGCCTCTGTGTAAAAGCACAACTGGATGAAGCTGTGTTCCTCTACTCCTGTAGCCTTAGAAAGAGAAGGTATACAGTACTTGCAACTCTATGCTGTGCTATATGGCTGACTTCTGCTGTATGTCACTACTTATCTGGTCAATGTTTTACTTAAAAGAAATGCAGATTCTTGAGAACACAGGAAGATATGCTGTAGTAAGGGGTGGGAGCTTCTGCTGCAGGACCCATAGCAATAGAAATGGATTGTGTTTGTTACTGGAGGGAATGTGGGGTGTCTTACTGGAAGTTGGCATCAGTACTAACGCACATAAAGAAAGGGGCCTGGGAATTGTAACTTCTGAATTGAGATCTTGGCAGTTCTCTTCTGGATGGCTGGGTTACTGCATACACAGAATGAAGCTTGAGCTTGTTGGGTCCTTGCTGGGTAAGCAGTCTGATTATCACGTGCATTTTTTTGTAAGGCACTGATTTTCCCATCTGAATTCAGGTCTTGCAGTTGGAGATGGGCTTTCTAGAGGAAACAGCACTGTTCTGGGAAATCTGCTGTTATATTCAGAATAGCAGACAGGACATGCCATGGTAATAGTCTGATATGTTAGCTGGATGTCTTAATCTTCCTATGCATAAACTCTAAAATAATCAGAATGGAGCTCTCACTGTGAAGTTTCTGCATCTCCCACTGAAAGATCCAGATGCTCCTGGATACTGGAGAAGCAGGTGAAATGCTAAGAACATTATTTAAGGAAACAAAATACGTTTCATATCTTTCATAGTTATTGTTATTCAAGCCAGTATTCACTGTGAAAGCACAAATGTAGCACTAACAAAAAGCTCTGTAGAGATCCATCAACAGTAAGCCAGGTGAGCTGAGTGTGTCATTGGCAAGTACAACTCCTGGATGAAAGACTTTGTGCCTGTAACAGAGCAGCTGGCATTGGAAGGGAACACAGAAACCTATTTCCCATGTGTGCTCTTCTTTAGAAGTAGTTTTAATGGTGCCTTCAAACAACTGCTGTATCCACCTCCAAGCCAGCACAACACCTTTCTCCATTCTGGTGCTCACAAACAATGCTGTTCAGGTGGCTGCTTATTTACATGTGCACAAAAGGGAACCGGCATCTTCGGAGCCTGGCTCTGCCCTTCTGTTTCCTGGTGCTTCCCAATCCTGACCCAAAAGCTTTGTCTTCCAGCTCCAAATTCCAGTTTTCCTTGTTCCAGTCTCAGGCTTCTAAAATGCTAAATAACAACCACTGTACCTAATTTTCCACAAAGACAATGGGTATTTCTTGAATTTAGAGAATTGTTCCTCTAAAGTAGATACTTACAAGGAGCCATGGGAGTTCATCAAAGCAGAAAAAAGCCTGAAATAAGCACAGTCTTTAGTACTGGCTTAGACTTCTACGGTCACTCTGGCTCCTTTTTCTCACTATTAGGAGGTTTAGTAGGAAGTGTGCCCTAAAAATCTGGTGTCTGTACCAGACCATAAACTCCTCTGCCCTGTCAGCTGGTGGAAGAAGGGAGCAATATTAAGAAAGACAGCAGTAGGCTGGTGAAAAGATAGGAAGTAGCAAACAACTGCATATATGTTTGTAGATTGATGGTTTACCACTGTCTACTCAGCCTTCCCTCCAGTGCAGTGATCACTGCAATGTTTTCAGACCTTTAAAACTCCTTACTGCAGCTGTCCTTCCAACATAATTTTCCTGCAGTCGTCATCTCTTCAGAGCATCATGGACAAATCCACCTAATGAAATGGATGGTGGAACCAAATCCAGTGCCAGCTCTGTCATTCTCTAAACTACCTGCATGAAGGACCCAGATGACCTTACATCCGTTATTGAGATAAGACCTCTGGCTTTTTTTCTGCTCCTTTCTTTGTCTTCAGTATTTCCCAGTTCACTTATTTTAAAATGAAATGGGGGAAGGTACTTGTTTATATTAAGTTGTGACTGTCCTGTGCATTTGCAAATAGAACTTGAAGGTTCCTTCTAGCATGTGAGTTTGCAAGCAGCTGGTCTTGCAGAGTTTCCCCTTGCTTCTCTGCTGTTAGCTATAGCCAAATAGTGGGAGGAACCACGCTTTTAGAAGAGGAAAAAGGGGTGAGGTGAGGGAAAGTAGCTGACAAGTTGTTGAAGTATGTGGGAATGGTCTCAGTAACATCATGCCTGATTTCTAATGGCAGTATCCTTTTCTTTAGAAGGAATAAAATTGATCTGAATCTTCTTGCCCTGTAGCAGGGAAACTTGGTGGCAGCACACAAAGATGCTGGTCAGCCTCTTCAGAAATTTTACTTTGAAGAGTTGAAAGGGCTGTGTCAGGTATTGCTTGGTCTTATTTCTTGTGGCCCATAAGTCTGAGAAGCTGTTTTCTTCTCCTCTTATTAGCAGTATTTTATTTTTTCTTTCAATTTAAATATGCCCTGTATTTGCGCTCTGAGCTCTGGCACTTTTTACACTTCTTCTGTTGTTTTACATCATTCTTCTGTGCCTGATCTTTTCTCTTACTCTCTTGCCTTTTTTCCTATGCAGTGGTGTGATGGAATGGGGGGGGAGGTGTGCCCAAAATCCCTTGAGCAGGCAGTAGAACTGGGGGAAGGAGTGGGTTTTATACTGCGAAGCCAAAATAATATTACTAAAAGAATATTCGAGGCAAGAACTCTTTGTCTTCACTTTATTCAAATTAATACAAGTGAAGTATGCTTACAGGTTGCAGTAATATTGCATGTCAGAACACCAGAAAACTGCTTCGTTCTGTGGCCAGCCTGTACAACTGAAGCCTTGGTCTCTGCAGTGCTTTCTTCACCTTACAATCGAAGAATTTTTGGACTCTTAATTGGAAAAGTTTTTAAAGCAAAACAAAATAACAAAACAGTTGTTGGAGTGTGACTCCTCATGCCAAAGAAGTTGTCTTTGCTCCAGACTTGAGCTTATTTTCCCAGTATTTGGTGCCTGAGCAAGTTGGTGCTGCTGCTGCTTCTAAAAATGAAAAACCTCAAAGCTTTAGGAACAAATATGCAGCAATTGCATTTCTGGTCTCTTAGAAGCTCTCTTTTTGCCTTGCTTACATGTTTTGTTGGGGCTGATGGAATAGGAGGAGAGGGAAGCAAGCAAGAAAAGGATGTTTGTTTTCCCAGTGGTTTATAAACTGCTAATATTAGATCTGTACCAGTTGTGTCCTTGGAGTTCCTCCTTAGGCATTTAGGTCTGAAGAAGACGATTTTCAGTTATCAGTGTTTTACTGTTGACTCCTGGAAAAAAAAATAGTACTCTAGTTAAGGTAACTATTGCTGCCTTCACTGACACTGTTCCTGCAGTACCTGATTTCAATGCCAAATAGACTCTTCTAAACAGTATGCCATGCTGTAGCTTCTGTAAGGAAGGTGCTTTACCAATCTCATGTCTTCACCTTGGGGTCCAGTTAAGAAATAGCTCAGCAGTTAGATATGCCATCTGACTGTGACATGTTTCTTTCCCCCTCAGGCTCCAGCAGAAGGAAGTGCATGCCAGCAGCTCAGTTATTTTGGTGCAAGCCCCACATCTGAGCATGGTGTCACTGTCCTTGCAAGGCTGAGATGTTGATTTGTATGACACATTTCCTTCTGCTGAGGGAAATAATAGCTACCAAAGGGCTGGTAACATACAAAAAAAACACTGATAAGAAATCATCCAGAACCACTTGGTTGGTGCTTTGAGCCTCTTATGTTCACTTAGAGGTATTTCTATTTTGAGCTACAGAGAAACAGGTGGTAAGTAACCTGTGGTCACCAGATACAGCTCTGTTGCCTAAGGGTTCTCCCAGCCATGCAGGCTAGAGGATGCCAACACCATAACTCAGCAGAATTAGAGGGTATTGGCTCCCAAAGCCTCTCATTTTAGGTGCTGCTTTTTGACCCTGGCCTTATGCTGTTGTCTGAACCAGAAGGTGGGGACTACAGAGCGGAGCTGAGGTGGTGAGGAGCTCTTAGTGAATTTGTGCCTCACTTAAAATCAAGCCTGCTCCAGCCCAGCATGGCTGGCTTTCTTAGCTCATATGGCAGCCATGGCTGTGCTTCCAGCTCCGAAACACCTCGTGCCCTGCTCAGCAGAGTGAGATGCATAAAGGGGTCAAGGTGATTTTATTAAGTGCCTTTCCCTGGATGAACTTTCTGACAACACTACGTTGCTCTGCTTCAATGGAATCGTTGCAGCTGCAGCTTGGGACTGCAATGCCTGCACATCTGGCAGGCTTATGCTTTTGTCCTGCATTTACCACCAGTGAGTGTGGGTGGGAATATGGGGGTGCTTGGACTATACTCTTGGATTTTCATTGACTCTGCAGACACTATGAGGGTTGAAGTGAGAACCCAAAGCTAGCAACTGAGTAAGTATCTCTGCTGCTGCTGCTTTTGGTCTTCGTGAAGCCCTCCCCGATATCTGTGCATGCCAACTGACCCCTTCCTGACCTTTTACAATTTTAGATACCCTATATTTATATCCCATTCCTTTCTTTCTAATGACTTCTCCTTTCCTACATCTGTGTTCTGCATGCCCTAGTGGACTGAGCTTGGGTGTGTCAAAGGGTGAGGACAGGAGAGGAATATAGAAATGGTGTAGTAGTGTTTTGTTTTAACCTCAGTATTTTTTGAGTAAGCTGAAATGATGTGAAGCTAATAATCATGCTTAAATACTGTAGAAGTCATGTATGGATGTATTGTGGTCAAATTATTTATACTTATATAAACTGATCAAATTAATAGCTGGTTTCATTACTCCAGACTGACTCTGCTTGTGAAAGTGGGGAGCTGCAGAAAATGGCTTTCAGTTTTTAAATAGCTGCCATTGAACTTGTGTGATCTCATGTGTAAACTTGTCAGTTCTTTCCAGGTGTGCCATCACCTGCATGTGCACCTAAGGCTTCTTTGAGACTTAGCAGATGCTCTCACATGAAAAGGGCAGTACTCAGTCCTGAAGTGTACCAAGAGTGCCCTGTAAAGCCTCATATGGGACCAAAGCTATCAAGCATGCAAGCAGGGAAGAGGTCCTCTGAACCTTCTAATTTTGCCAATGTCTGTGTTTGGAATGGAATATGCACACACCTTCGTGCCACCAGTTGGGGGGGAGCTCGAATTGATGCCAAACATCACATCTGTATTTCAGAAGGTATCAGTGCAGGACCTGGCAGCTGGAGCCTTTTCAACTACAGTTCATCCCTCCCTTTTCACCTAAAGCAGAGTGACTTGTAGGAGAAAACAATTCTTAGACTGAGCAGATGAAATTCCTAGCTCTGTTCTGGCATCAAAACCTTAATGTATTTGGGACCTGTGCTTTCTCAACATTGTTGTCCCTGCATGCCTGTTTTTTGTTTGCCGTAGCGCTCTTTACTCCTGATTCTGTCACCTTGACCAGAGGCAGAGCTTATGGAACTGGCTGGTGGCCTGATGTAATGCAGCAGAACAGACAAGTGGCTGTGTATCAGCTTACAGAAACTTGCTTGTTTTGCAGCTAGCAGTAAGCACGGCAGCAGTGAGCTGCTTCTGCAGTCTGTGCAGGAGCAACCTTGTTGTCTGCAGAGCACAGTGCAGTTACACAGGGACACTTTGTAGGTGAATTATGGTGGGAACTTGATTCCAAAGGAAACGTTTTACCTAATGATTGACAAGAGGTCCCCTGACTGATTCCAGGCAGACAAACCTGGATATGTACAGCAAGCTGCCTGACTCTTCATGTTACCTGTTAGTGTGAAGGGACCCATCTATAGTCTGTAGTCTGACCTGACCCATGCTCTCTCCCTGTTTCTCTCTCTCTCTATCCTGTGGGTGGTGCAGCATATCTGCAGTTAAAATGTGAGTTAAAAACTTTGATAGGAGGGGGAGATACTGGGAGAGAAGAGGCTCTACTGGCAGGAGGTGCTTCTTCAGGACAGTGTACTGTCCCATGCCATGTAATGCACTTCTTTAATTTTCTGGTTTTTTTTTCTTTTTTTCTCAAGTATCTGTGTAGAGGAATTGTGCCCAACTGTCTAGTAACGCTGTGATCATTGTAAACACTAATTAAGATACCGATTTTTGATGTTCTCAATACTAAGTTCTGAAATAAATGGCTTCCGGGCCCTATTTCCACAAATCATCTGACTCCAGAGCCTTTTTTTTTTTCCCCTCTCTTCCTTTCTTGGTTCCTTTTTCCACTTGCCAGGGCCACGTTAATCATGTACACAAATGGCTTGGAGAAATGCAGTCATCTGAGAGCAAAGGACTGTGATCTGACTGCTTCCTGCCTTATTGACCTTCTTGATTTTCTTGCTTTATTTCATCTGCTTTGGGAAGTTTTAGTTCTCCTGGCCAATCTCATCCATCCCATAACAGCACCCCTGCTTTTTAGCAGCATCTAGTTCTCTTGGCACAACAGTAGCAAACAATAGAGAAGAGTGCATAGAGAAGGATAAGAGTTTTGTGCATGTTGCAGGAATTTATTCAGAGTAGAGCTACATGTAAGCCATTCTTGGTCAGCATTTAATCCTAAGGTATTGTGCTATCTTTAAGATTGTTCAACTCTTCCTTGGTAAATAGAAAAGTAGTTTTCTGGATGATTAATTGGCTGCCCAGAGGATTGGATGGCACTAATATGTTGAGGTTGAGATTTGGGGTTGTTGAGTAGCAGAGGCTTTAGAAGTCCAATCCAAAAAAGTAGAAATGCTGCTGACAAGATTATAGTTGTAAGTGATGAATGACTGTAATGTATTTGACCTTCTTTCAGTGAAAAGCAGCCGAAAGTCAGCAAGCCAGAAATGCTGTTCTTCTGTGCAGCAAGGAGCTGTGTAAAGTCGGATCCTTTTGCACCAGAGTAGGAAAGGCACAAAGTTAGGAAAAAAGAGTAATGTTCACAAGCGATGCTCTGATTTGACCTTTCATGGACACTGTGAGTGGGAGATATTGCTGTATCATACTTCTGTCCTGCACTCCTTATCTCCTTTCAAATCCATTTTCCCTCTTGGAGGTCAGTATGTCCACTTGCTGTTCGTGTCTGTATGTGTGGTGAGGCAAATGTCTCTGTATGTGCACCAAAGGACTCTGCACGTTTGCGAAGCGTGACACCCTTCCCAGGTCCTCTGGAACCTGAAGAGGTTGGGCACTTTCTGCTGCAAGATTGACGAGTTCCTAGCTGCTGTTAAAGGCATGGCCTGCTTGCAAGCACCAGAGGCTGATTGGCTCAGATGTTGTTCAGCCTGATTAAGCTGGTCGGGATTGTTGATGTCTGCCTCATACTAGCAGATAAGTAGTTTTATAAGATATTTTAAATGATGATCTTAAATCTGAACTGCTTCTTCTGTGTGTGCTAGCACTGTGTAATATTGCTGCATCACGTCTCTAACCTCCAAGAGACAGTGGCACGTGCATAAATCATTGGACAGCACTGAGATAGACGTATTCCTCCACTCCCTGTCCTACTACTGGCTTTTGTCTGACAGATGAAAAACCTTTTGTCATTGCTTATTTGACAAGAGTATTGCCCGTTTCTAATCAAAGAACCTCACAGGAGATCCTTGATGTATATTGCTCAAATTCTAGACTTTTTCATGTATATCACTCAGTTGTTAAAAAGTAAAACAAAGTTCCCTTGCTTTCAGCATTGCACCCTTCTTAAATCAATCATTTAGAGGCTATGAGAACACAAGTGAGACTCCAAAGCAGATTCTGCTGGGGTAACGTGATGAATGGAACCACGCTCATGGGTACGGATGTGTCTGCAAGGTAGAATGGGAAGAAGGTAGAAACTGCTGTCATTTTGTGAGAGATGGTTCACTCTGGGCTGATCCTTGAATTGTAAACCACCACAAAGGTGCATCACGAAATCTGAGTATCAGAAGTTAATTGCAAACTTATTTGCATATGAACTACATGCTGTGGCAGTTCGGATTGCAACAGCTGCATAAAATGCCAAGTCCTGTCAGATAGTTGTGTTACCAGTAGAAGCTGGTGGTACTTAAAAACCAAGCTAACTGATGCAGGTATCTTTAAGTGCATTTTGTCAGTTCTCTCTCATCTTTTGTTCTCAGATTGATATCACTGTTTTACAGCTCCCTTCTTTCACTTGCAAAGAACCTATTGGAAACAAAGATCTAGGAATACAGTTGCCATTACTATTGGCAATTTGAAATTTCTCCAGAGGCTGTGATAGAGGTGGTGTTTTGTACATTAGAAGTGAGATGCTGTCTGGAGAGTGTGCTGCAGGAGCACGGTTCCCTCTGCATGACTATAATAGTACATGTTAGTGGTTAATTATGATATATGAAGAAAGGAAAAATTAATGGCTTCGGCCTCAGTTTAGGATTGAGAAAGCCAGGTTTGTGTCTCTGTTCTATTGTAGGGTTTTTGTGTGACCCTGGACAAGTTACTTAGCTTCTTTTTGCTTCTTCCTATCTATAAGATGATGGTGATGAGTCCAACAGAAATATAACAAAGGCAATTGTATCAAAGGGGCCCGAATGTTAGTTTTAAAATGGAAATGTGCCTAAATCTTTATCTAACTGTTCATAAAAACACTCTTCTCTGTGCTGGCGTCAGAGGTAAGATACTGATTCTGGTTTGTAAAGACAAGCAGATAACCACTTGTTTCCCACAGACACAAGATTTCTAAGTATGTACTTTACGTATGCATATAGCAAATATCAAGTACACTCTGTTATTGGTGTTCTGTGCATTTGGACTTTGTAAAACATTCTGATGATTTATATCAGAGTGAGTTTCTCAGGGGAGAAGCCTAAGGACCTGAGATACTAAACCACCCCACCAATTATTCCAGCCTGTATTGCAGAACAGGTCGGTGCACAATTTAAATAAGGTGGAGCATCTCTTCCTTCCCCAGTTTCAAAGGTGTAGAAACGTGCCCATAAACTCAAAGCATTCTGTATCTTGTACTCCTGCACCGAAAAATTAATGCAAACTTAGGAACACACCCAAGTTTTCCTATGCTAGAGATACAACCAACCTTGTAGCTCTGGTCCAGAAAAATCCCACAAATTCTTTTCTGTTCTATTTAGGTTGCATACTGGGTCCCCTGGTTATAACTGCAAGAGGGAGTTTCTGGAACCTATCCATTCCTAAATGCTTGTCATGCCTGTCATTTACAGGTACTTCTCCGGGGATTCATTTACTCTGTTCCCCAATGGCACTGGGACTGGCTTCCCTTCCTCTACTACATCTCTCTTTGTCCCAACACCACCCAGTATTCTCCAGCTGACAAACCAGCAGCTCTTCAGGTCCCCACGCAGAACTTCTTCTTCCTCTCTTCCTGGACGTCTCAACAGAGCACTCTCTCTGGGTACCATCCCCTCCTTGGCCAGAGCAGGTAAGGCAATGGAAAGAAGGAACCCATGAAATTTAGATTCTTTTCATTCCAGATATTTTGGGGGAGGGTCACTTATTTTATTTTTAGAGACTGTTGGGCAGATCTGTTCCACTGCAGCTGGGAGAAGGTTCTGACTGTGGTATTTAGTCTACTTAGGAAAATGGAGACTTTTTTTCTTGCCTAAACTTAAAGACCCTCCCCTTCTGAGGTTATGACAAGATGAAGCAGTTACTTTTTTCAAGATAGACCTCTGGTAGCTGAGCCATCTAGGTTCAAGCTATTTTGGTTTTGCTTTTTAGATTCTGGCTACTTGTTCAGTGGAAGCCGACCGGCCTCGCAGTCATCTCAGTCCAAGGAATCTCCCACGTCAGGTAATACACTGAGGCTTCTGAACAAGCATCTCTGCAGGATTTGCAGTGGGTGGATTGAAACTTGAGATCCCCGTTTAATTCTTCCCTCCCTGCTCACATCCCAGTGAAAACATTGATGAAAATACTGCAGAGATACTTCCAACTAAGACTGAGGTTGCATTAAAATAAGACTTGGATATTCTTCTCCCTGAGAGGAGCTCACACTGAAATCAGTGAGACGAAACAAGGATCCCTTCCCTACTCTATATGTGAGCTGAGTTTGCTTTGAAATGAGACTTAAAATTGTTCTTAGGGCAACTCTTCTGTTTTGCTTTCCTTCCCTAGCCCACAGAACTGGTAATTTAGCTATGCTGTCTGCTCTGCCCTTTTGAACCTGTCTGTTGCACTCCTGACCCCAGATGGATCATGGGCTGTTTGTGCTGCTGCAAATGCAGCAAGCTAGTACACCTTATCCTTGAATGCACCAAAGTGTATGTGGAATTTCTCTGTGTTTTGCAATGCATGAGAGAGAGAAACTGAATGAGTTATGAATTCTAGTACAAGGTATGTTGGTTGTTTGCAATTCCTGTTCTCTCTTCCTTAACAGTTGTTAAAGAAAACTGTGCCTTTTTTATTGGAGTTGTGATCTCTTTTCTCTTCTGGGATATTTCCATTTCAGAGCACTTCTCCCTGTTGTCAGCCAGCTGTGCTCCCTCACGCATCCCCTCTCCAGCACCGTCAGTGGCTGGCTCTGTGACTTCCAGCTCAGGTTCCTTGCGGTACCGCCGGCCACTCATCAGCCCTGCCCGACTGAACCTGAAAGGACAGAAGCTGCTGCTTTTCCCATCTCAGAATGAGGCCCTGCTCACCCCAACCAGCTCAGAGGCGCACACCCACTCAGACAGCAACATCTTTACAACTGAGCTGTCCTCGTTTCCGAAGAAGAACCTCAGCGAGCGGGGAATGCATGGTATGCTGGCAGCCTGCTGCGCTCCTGGAAATGCATCTGTAGGATAGAGTTGGATTGCAAATAAAGTTGTGCATCATCTAGGCCGTATGGTAGTGGGAAACCTTCAGGCAGGACTCAGGTGGAGATGATTATTAGGCTACCAAAGCTCCCTTATGAATTCACTGGCCTGGAGAACCACTGTTCTGCCAGAGCAGATGTCCTGTTCTCACTGAGTGGTGCCCCAGGAATACTACTGCCACTGCCCTTAGCCTTGTTCGGTAAGTCCTTTAACCACGGTTCTGGTGATGCTGATATGGACAACTTATGAAACAAATTTGGCCTTTGTTTCCAGCTCCAATGCTCAATCTTTTCATGATTTTACCAGGCAAGCATTTGTTACTCACAACCACCTTTAGGCAGCTAAATTGTACTGCTTTTGTCTTCCACTGGTGCCTTCTGAATTTTTGTATCTCTTTTTGCAGATATGAGATCTGCTGTGGAAGGAGGCAGTATTTGCAGCAATAATTCCATAAGAAAGGAGGATCACTCATCACACTCATCTACCTGTGTGGTAGATACAACTACCAAAGGGGAAGATTTGGTGGGCTGGAGAGGTAAGTGCAAGTCCCATAGGTGCTTCAGTGTGCCCATGAGGGCAGCTGAGATCTTTCCTGTGGTAGGGATCTGATCATAAGGTCAAAGAAATAAGTAGCAAAAGCAGTTCCCCTCTGCTATTTTAAACCCTTAACATGATTATTCCTATTCTTTGGGCCGTTTGAAGAGTAGTGACAACCAGAGTGCTCAACTGGGACTGAGGGCAAAGGGTGGGGATGTGGGTGTTTAGAAGAGGGACAAGATCCAAATAGAGCTAAGGAGTGTAGTAAAATCTTTCCTAACAGGAAAAGTGCTTCAGAAATTTCTGCTTACAGTGAAAACATTGGGCAGAGAGAATGCAGCATATGTTATTTTGTTATTTATCTCATCAGTTCCTTTAACATCTCCTCCTACTGTTCCTTTCTCTTTGTATTCTCCTTTCCCACCAAGGTCATTTTGGTAACTCTGCTCTCCGAGGTCTGCTGGCAGTGAGTCTGACTCTCAATGCTATCTTCACATCAGCCTACGTCTACCGGAGCCTGCGCTGATTTGTGCCAACACTTCCTTTCTTACTGGTCCCACCTGCTTCTGAGAAAACTCCTTGACAAGATGAATTTAACCACGGTTTCATATCTAATGGCCGTGCCACTGGTGCATGCTGTTGGTTTTTTTTTGTTTCTTTTCTGTTTTTATAACGACTGTTTAGTCAGCTGCCATGACAAGGAACCCTATTGGCTGCTGCCATCACTTCCAGGTAGAACAGATCACAGGATTGTCCCTGGAGGTGGGGAGCAGAACTCTCAGAAAGCCCTAGTTCAAACAAAGCCAGAGGCTATTCAAATGTTCCATTCACTTTCTTTCAAATGAACTGACCTGAGAGGTGAGCCTGAAAAGGTGTAAGCTACACTGTAAGGAATGTCCCCTCAGCTCTTTGTCCTGACATACTGACCTCATGCTGATGGTGCTGTTAAAACAAGAATTAGAACAAACGAGCTGAAGAGGAGCTGAAGAGGACACAAGGCTTAGTAGTTGATTTTGGGCTTTGTCACAGCATTCTTAGCCTCTTTGGCCAGTGGTTCCTCTTTTCCCTTTCCTTTGGCACTCTCTTCTCAATTACCAATGAACTTTTCTTTGGTTGTCTTAAGCTTGCCTGATCACATTGCTTACCCTGACTGCTCTGTCATATTTCTTGCATCTTATATGACCGTGTGCTTCCACCCAGGGTCTGCCCTGAGGCTGCTCTCACCAACTGCCATTCTGATCTTACTGGTTACCAGAAACTTTTCTGGTGCATACCTCCAACCAGTGCTGTTGTAGGGATGTACAAATCCAAAACAGACATCCTTTTGTGGTTTGCATTAGACTGAGGAAACCTAAATTTTATTTTGTGCAGGAGACATTAATTCTGTTGTAATAAGAAGGGATCCCCACTTGAAGGGCTTTTGCTCCCAACTCCAGTTGCTGGTGTTTTCACTGAAGCAGGAGTGGCATAGCTTGTTCTTGCTGTAAATTGTGTGTATCTGCTGGGAGGTACTTGAGGAGCTGTCTGATTGTATACATTGTGTAAAACTGGCTCCTCAGTCTGTTACTGGGATTTGCAAAGTAATTAAAGATATTTCATAAATAAATACCACGGTGCTCTTAGTGAGAGATGCCAGAGCTGCTTCTGGACAGTTCAGCTTTCTGGAAAGATAGTTTTTGTAATCCAAAGAAAGTAGCATTAGGTTCTCAAAAGCAGCTTATAATTTGAGTGCTTCCACTTCTGGGTGAGTCATCAGCATGGCTTAGAGTTCAGGTGCCACTTAGAGTCTCATGCCGAGCACTCAAAATTATTTAGTACAACTTAGGGAAAAAAAAGCAATCTTTATGCCTTGATTCTTAAACCCCAAATACAGAGAGAACTACCGACATGCCAAGGATACCTGGTGAAAAGAGAGCCAGCTGGCATACTAGCTATGTATTTTCTGAAACAGGACTCACACTGTTAAGAGTTATTCTATTGTCTCTTCCTTTGGTCTCTTTTACCTCAAATATCCTTTCTCTTCCCTTTCTCTTCATCCCATTGTCCTGTGTTTGCATCTTGAATTACAGCTAACCTTCCTGTGTCTTCCTCTTTGTCCTGCTTCTGTTCCCTTTATTGCACTCTTGCATGTGCACGGAAACACAGCATCTCTCTGCTGATAATTCTCTGCCCTACCCTGAAATTCACACCCTGGAGAGATGATCACCCTTCCTTTCACTTTCACTAATTTTTTTACTTGCATGTTTTATTGAGATCCTACCACAGCCTCACTTAGTACCTCACACGAGCCAGACTCTAATCAGCATGCCATATAACAAAGTGAGCAGGGCTTTACTGCTGCTGATTCAAGCTCTGAAAAATTAAACCTCTCTTTGTCTCTTCCATTTCTTCCTGCACTATTTTAGCAGTCTGCTTCCAGCCACTGCTCCCCACCCCCCCTTGTTAGTGAGGCCAGTTGTTGCCTACTCTGCCTCTTACATGCAGAGGACAGACCTCTGGCCACACACTCACTGAGAGACTGCAGAGACCTGACTGCCAGCCCCCCTGTGCAGAGGTGTAGGTCCAGGATAAATACCTGCAGCAGAAATAACTGGATGTGCTGCAGGTTGATGGTTAATTCTTTTGTAACTTGCATGAATTGTTACTTATAGCTGAACCTGACCCACAGCGTTGCTGTTATGAGCTTTTTATCCCCTTTATAGACTTGTGCAGGCTCACACAAGCATGTGTATAGGAAAAATGCTAGCAAACCAACATAGAAGCTTCTCCTTAGACCTGTGCTGTTTGCATTTGATGTTGTCCAGGTGTAACGTGTGACATCCCATTTGTGGATCCTTGTCCTGACTTCCACCATACCCAGGGGCTGCCTATGCAGAGACAAGCCTGCCAGAAAATACAGTGGTTTTGCTTTTTATTACGCTGACAGAAGTGCACTGTGACTTCATGTATGCAAACTTCCTACTTTCACCTCCCAGTCTGCGCTGAGTTCATTTACCATCACACTCACCTGGGGCCCAAGTTGGTCTCTGTCTCTACCAGATTGCAATATAGAAATTCCCCTCCTTTCCAGCAACGAAGGAGCTGCACCCTCTGAATGCACCTCTTGTTGCCCAGAGCAGGAATGCTTTAAGCTGTTACTGCACTTCTGAATCCACTCACTGAAGCTGTTCTTAGACGAGCATTTGGTGACCTGGTCCAAAGCAATATAAAGACTTTGGATTTTATTGCTGAAGAGGGAAGACAACCAACTTTCTCATTCTGGTGCTAGAATACTCTCCAGTGGTGCTTTCACAGATGTGAAGCCTTTGCTTGAGTAGTACACAAGAGTATATGTGTGTTTGTGTGTGTGTGCATGTGTATGAAGACATTTGGAGGGTTTCTTCATTTTGAAAGATCGGAAACCACGTTTGTCTTTATATTGTTGGCCTTAATCTAGCTCCTAGATACTGTGTCTATCTTGCTGCTGTTTTCTGTATGAAGCTGGTTTGGAGGAGAGGAAAGATCATCTGGTTCCCCTGTAAAATATTGTTGGCTGGTGATGCTGATCTTCATACAGTGTTGTTTGGGGGTGAAATTTTATTTTTCTAATGTTTTTCCTACTGTAAAAAAACTGTTGGAGTGTTTGGAACTGAAAAGATCATTATGAAATGGACTGTCTGATAAAGGTTTTAGTGCTACTTAATAAAAACCACAATCAATCTTAAGGTGGAACGTAAATGAGCTCCTTTTCCATTCTCTGCCTTCCTCGGAACATTGTACTTCTTTGGGTGTGGGCTTGTTAGTTATGTTATGAGACTTGGCGAAGACTTTTAATGATTTTGTTGTTCTGAATTAGAAAGGATTTGGATTCTAGAACCTTGTTCCAGTTCTGCAGCCTGGGTGCAGTTTGGCAGCTGCCATAGATGTTATACACATACCTATTTGATGGGACGGATGGAACCAGTTGCTGATTTCTGAAAGCCATCGTATCTTTTACCTAAAAGCTTAGACATGAAGTTGGTCACTGTGGCAATGTGGTAAAAAACTTATTGCTGGCAACCATGGGCCAGATTCACTGGAATTTTGCCTGTCTGCTCAAGCAACAAATTCAGCTTGTGAATGTTTTGTTCTCACTCTCTTCCTGGGTAGTGGGAACATCTGTAAACGCTGCTGAACTGCCTGGGTTCCTTTAAGCAAGGCAGATGAAACGAAGGGCTTGTGTTGCCTGTGGATGCTGCTATGTTCTTTTTCTTCCAAGTACCATTCCAGGAAATAACTGTGGTCTTAACCTCTATCACACACATCTGTTAGAAGGCTAGAAAGGGCCAGTTTGGCCAGTAAGAGTTAAATTTCAATTACGTATATATATATATACTCGTGTGTGTGTGTATATATATATGTATGTGCATATGTGCACATTGCAATAGAGAATAATCATCACTGTTTTGAATGGAATTGGTATCTAGAGAGGGTGTGGAGGACAATTTTGAGTCCTAAACCTTATTTCCTGTGACAGAAACGCTGTATGTCATGTATGTGTACTTGTTTGGGGAGCTCTGACACTGTACAGTTTAGTTAAATTGTACTCCAAGGGGAGAAACTGTTCCTCGGAGGTTTTTAGTTCATACTTTGTGTTTAAAGAGGAATATTTTTCTTTAAAAAATAAAAATGGAAAAAATTTTCACCTTATAATGATTTTATTTCTTGGGGAGCTGAGTGTTTTTTGGGGGGCAGGGAGATGCTATTTGGGCTTGTGTGCATCTGTGGCCAGATTAGCTTCGATCTCTTCACTCTGATGCGATCTGAAATGAAAAGCGTTACACCTTGAAAGCTTTCCTTCGGTTAGAGCAAAGTCATCTCCTGCTGTCACTTCGGAGGTAAGGCATTGCTGCCTTGAGCTCAGCAGGACAGGGACTGCCTTTTATGTTCCTGTTTCCTTGGAGCCCTGATCTTGACTGATGGCTGTAGGCTGGCCTGGTATCATCTCACACAAAACCACACAGGATTTCCAGTATTTTGGCAGACAGAGGGTGGAATGAAGGGGTTCTGAATGCGGGTGCTTTGTCCTGCTCCAGTCATCCTCCAAACGTGTACAGCCAGTGAGAAACCCAAGAGGAACGTTTGTATGGATGTAAGCTGAGTACAGCAGACTGAGCATTTCCCTTCTCTTCCTCAGCTCTGTGCTACAACTCTGGGAGAAGAGGAATGGATTCCACCCAGACTACTGAGCCGTGAGTTCGTTTACCCATTTATTAACCGCGACCAAAGAAAGGAGGGCTTATTAACCAGTGATCACTGGCTAAGGCAGGGAACTGCCGCCCACCGGGGAGCTCTTTACGGACGCATTTGGACGCACCGCGTGTCCCGGCCGTGGCAGCGCTGCGCTCTGCTCAGCTGCTGCGGGTGGCGAACGGACCCGGCGTGGCTCCGAGCCCACGAATCCCGGCGTGCGGCTCCATGGCCCCGATGTGCCCGGAGCTGCGCGGCCCCATCCCCGCGCCGCGTTCCCCGCTGTGACCCGGTGCCCCCGAGCTGCCCGCCGCACCTGCCGCCTTCGCTTGGCTTTGCCGAGGGAATGCGCCGCCCTGACCCGTCCGCGACCCCCAGCCGCTCCGGGGATGGGGAGGGAGGGAGGAAAAAGGGCTTCGTGGGAGCGCAAGGGACAGAAGCGGCGGTGCCATGGGGGACGAGGCGCAGCTCCCCTCGGGCAGCCCGGCCCCGCAGAAGCCGCCTTACACCTACGCGGCTCTCATCTCCATGGCCATCCGTGCCAGCCCCGAGCAGCGCCTGCCGCTCAGCGGCATCTACAGCTACGTCTCGGGCCGCTTTCCCTATTACCGCCGCGGCCCTAAGGGCTGGCAGAACAGCATCCGCCACAACCTCAGCCTCAACCCCTGCTTCCTCCGCCTGCCCCGCCGCTCCGGCGCCCCGCACCGCGGCGGCGAATGGGCTCTGGATCCCGCTTTCCAGGACGCGATGCCGGGGGGCGATCGCCGCCGCCGCCGCCGCCCGAACCCCCCCCCCCCCCCGCCGCCCCCCGGCTGTCCGTGCCGCGCCCGCCCCGCTCCTCCCCGCTGCTGCCGCTGCTCCGAGCCGCCCGCCTGGAGCCCGCCCTGCTGCCCCGGTGCCCAACAAGCGCTGCTCACCTGGAACCCGTCCTGCTGCCCGGGCTGCCAACAAGCGCCTCCCGCCTGGAGCCCGCCCTGCTGCCCGCCCTGCTGCCCGGAGTCCCCGCAAGCGCTGCCCGCCTGGATCCCGGAGCTGCCCTCGGCTTCGTCCCCGCTGCACCCCGCCTGGCCGCTGCCCGGCGCCGCCTCTGCCGCCCAGTGCCCTCCCGAGCCGGGATCCCGCCGCCCTCTGGCCGCCAGCAGGGCCCCGGTGCTGCCCTGAGGCTTCCAGGTTCCGTCCTGCCCACTTTCCCACTTGTAGAGGCCCCATCCGTCGGAAACGTGCGAAGGAAGATTGGTCTGGAAGATCCTTGTTGGTTGAGCAAACCCCCGTTGCGTCGCAGTGGCTGAGATGTGCTGCCAGTTCAGTCAGTTTGTCAGTTCAGATTTATTGGTGTTTGAGCCTTAAGACCACCCTAAATGGGGCTGCAGAGCTTCGGCAGGCTCACCTGTGTGTTGTCTTCTTGAATCTGGAAGTATACAGAAGCTCAAGGGATGCCAGTCCTTGTGCAAGTGAAATTTGGCTTTGCTACAGGCACAATATTTTTGCAAGTGTCCTTAAATTCATTAACTCATTCTTGAGCTTTCATTTCAAGCTTTTATATACATATATAAATAATATATGTAATTTTCAGTTTGATAGAGAAAAAAAACCAAACCAACCCACGAAGATCTTTGAAGTAATGCCAGGAATCTGATTGCTTTGTATTTAAAGCAGGGCTGTATGACGCTTTGTATACAGCCAGGGTTTATTTTATATCGCTGCTTCTTACAGATGTTTGCACACATTTGTTCTTAACTTTTTCCTTCTAAGCGATGCTCTATTTTATGAGGATGCTTTCCTCTTTTAATTTCGGAGCCATTTCTGCGCTTCCCCCCTCAAAATAAGGCTCAGGGACAAAGTATGCTTCCAGTAAGGGTTGTGTTTCAGTTTGTTAAGGAAAAGTTCAAATACAGTTTGTGCAGAGCAGCACTTGGTCATGCTGACGTTTTATGAACTGTTCAATACTCCTTGTAGGAGTTCATGGCTTCAGACACTCACTTTTTATTCATCCTTAGAGAAGTTGGGGCTTAAACCCAGATTTGCAGTTTGTATTTTGCATTTTCTTGTACTTAAGAAATGATTCCAGGCGTTGCCTTTAAATTCTAACAGTGCAATGTCAAGAAAACACAGGAATGCTGTAAGATTCAGCCAGGCGACAGCTTTGAGGCTGTTCCTACAGGATGCACATTAAAGACACTGCAGTTCTGTTGTTCCCCACGTTGCTCTCTGTCTCCCTGCAGCCACCATGTGCTCCATGTTATCAAACCAATAGCAGCGGAACACAGCTATGAAAGAACTGTTGCACGATGAAAGACTTTCTAGGGTTTTGTTCTGGAAAGGTTTTTTGGTCCCTGTTGTGGTTTAGGTCATATATGAATAATGCACGTTTGTGAAACTACCGCTGCTGCGTTTGGGGTATGAAGTTTGACCTCTGGACAGTCATTAATTCCACTGTGCACAATGATAACGAAAATAAGCAGAGTTTCTGAAAGTTGGTGTTTGTGTGCGTGTGCTTCTCACCTTGTTTTTCCAGCGGAGTTGTGTTTCCTTGCCAGTTAGCGTGACTTCACATCACTGGTTTTCATGCTGGGACAAAAGGAGGAGGAGCATCTCTTTTCCCCTCCTTGCCAGGTCTCCCCTAAGTTGTCCTGAGGGCTTTTGTCTGCTCCTTGCTTTCTGGCACCGGTGAGCCACAGGCTGAGCCACCTCTGTCATGCAGTTGTGCACAGAGGCTGTGGAGCTGGGGCTGCCAAGAGGGACCTCCTGAGCAGACTGCCTTGTGGGGGTGCCTGCACACGCAAGAAAGGAGAACAAGAGCTGATTGCATTTGTGGAGGGGCTGTGCATGTTTTCCCCAGCTCACCTGCTGCCAAGGGCAGATGTCAGCAGTCCATCCACACTAACGAGGCCCAGAAGCACCTGTGGGGGTGTGGGTGGAGGAGCTCCTGGGTTTTATGCTTTCTGTTCTCCTGCAGGGAGATCTACCCCTGTCTTTTTGGATTTATCTTTTGGATTTGGGATTACTTTGGGAGCACAGCTCTATCTGGTCTAGTGGCTACCTGGCAGGGCACGGATCAGGTAAGTGATGGTGATTTCTCCTCTCCAGCAGGGGCTGCTCTCTGCCTTCCCTGTCGTGAGTGCCACCTCCTGTGTGCACCCACCAAACGCGTGGATAAGGCTGAATTTAAATTTGTGAAGCTTCCTCCTTCCCCATTGCTCTCCTCTTGAAGCAAGAGATACTAAGTGCATGAAGTGGATCGCATGGGCTCAGTGCTGGTTGTTCTTTGGAGGCCCTCAAATCCAGCGTGAGAGATGGAGTCACACATCTGCTGTAGTACCTGGCATGCTGCTGCCAGGGCCCGGGGCTCTCAAAGGGACTTCGAGCAATCTGTTCACATTGCTAAGAGTTATGTTTGTGCTTTACTGGTTCCACAGCTTTCCCGTTTGCGTTTGCCACTAGATGGTGCGTTTGTACCAGCACAGCAAGGCTGGGGATGGCTGTCAGTGAGGCTGCAGTGGTCTTTCGTGATGATGACTGCATCTCCTTGTCTTCTAGAAAATGAAACGGGGAGGATGTGTAGGAGGGGTGTGAGAGGGAGATAAGAATGGATGTTCAGCTGCAGTGGTTCGTTCCCAGCAGCATTCCCTGTTATCTTGGCCTTGGTTCATTTTTCTTAAAGCGATGGCCATTATGGATGTATTCAAACAGATGCAGGCAGAATGTGCTGCATTCCTTGTGAGAACAGTAGGGGCACACAGTGGGAAAGATATCTGTGGACCCATTATTAGGATTGCAGACTGCATCGGTAGGGACTTTGTCCTTTCCCCTTTCACACTCCTTATTTCTCCTGTTTTGTCACTTAAGGTAACCAGGAATAAAAGAGGCACGGTTCCATTGGCAAACAGATCTCTTGCAGGAATGTGTTGGTGTGATTGCTGCAGAGTGAATCATCTGTTCTAGCAGGCTCCTTTCTCCAGAGATCCTTCAGCTGTAAGCAGGGATGGTCTCTTCCAAGGGATGATTCAGATCATTTAGATGAAGTCCCTGCTCTGAATCACTCTTTGTAGGAGCTCCTCTTCTCGTTAGTTATTTGAAAATTCGGAACAAACGGTCTAAGAGCACAGGAAGAGCTGGTGCCAGCACGAAGAGGTGCTGGGAATCTCCCTCTTGTTCAGGCACTCGTGCACAGCCTTCTCGCTTCTGTGCTTGGAATAGAAAACTGCAGCACTGACTGCATTTAAATCAGAGAGATTGTTCATGGTTTGCATGGCTTTTCTAGCAGCTCTGAAGTACTGGGGCCTCTCCTGTGTTTTGCATCCCACTCGCAATGAAGGATCTTATTGGTGAGCTCCTTTCTCTTGAGTTTGTGACTGCGTTTAGAAAACTCGACCTCTGCTTATTTTTCTTCAAGTTTCTTCTTCGGTCAACATTCTTATTGGTTTTATAAATAAACCACAGCACAGCATATCCCTCTGCAAGCAATACAAAGTCTTTGAAAATGGCTATGAAAATACTACATTCCCCTTTCCCACCAGTGGGTATCAGACTGTTACATTCCTTTCCATTATATCGTCTCACATCTGTCTTCGCTTCTTTCCCTTATTGATTTTGAGCATCTGAAATAGTAGTTCTGTATGTCACCAGCAGTGGAAAGGCAGTTCATCCATGCACTGTGCCAAATTAGTGCAGGTGTAGGAGAATTAATTGTCAGTATCCAGGCTGAGTGCAGAGTGGAGAGATGCTGTGCCAGCATCTCAGCGTTAAGGCCCACATCTGACCCTGAGCTGCCATTCAGTATGGGATTGTTGGGTTATTTCACAGCCTCATATTGTGAACTGTTACCTGCTATGGCTCAGATTGTGCATGTTTATCCCACCTGCATTTACTGAAATTTAGAGCATTAGTCTTCAGAAATGCTGGTCAAGGGGATTCTTGGCTATATTTGTTTACTTTGCCATCCTCAGCAGCAGGGTTCTTGTGACATTGCTTCTTTTCCTTTTATCCACTAAACTGATTGACAGAAAAATAGAAGGCGTTATGTGCGGAGATAACGTTGAGAATACCTTGTATGATGTGAAAGCCACAGCATTTACTTGTTTGTCAGGGGTTTGCTTGGCATTTCTCTCCCCTGTTTTTTTTGTTGTTTTTTTTTTTGCCTCTAACTGATGTTTTCTCATCCCCACCCTTTTCATCTCAGCCTGAAATGATAAGAGTGCAAGCAATGAAGGCTCCAATAAAAGCGGAACCCGTTGACAGAAGCTGCCAACAGAGGGTGGAGTGGGGAGGCTGTGAATGCAGAGCCACTGAAAAACTGACCCCCTGTTCCTCTGCAATAGCAGATTGCATGCAGTCCTGCCTTTTCTGCCATGCTGAAAGACAGCAGGTGCCAGGACCTGAGCTGCCAGCGAGGTGTAGCAGTCTTACTGGGGGTCTCTGATACCCCACAACCCGTGGGTTTATTCTGCCTGGCTCTTGATATCAGCCACGCTCCCATCTCCTTCCCCCAGACCTGCAGAATCAAGTGAGAAACACTTCCTTCACGCTGCTGGATTTCCCCTCCTGCAGTGGCTCTCTGGCCATGCGGCTCCGTAACCAGTTTCCCGTCAAGAGCAAAAGTACAGTGTTTCTCACCAAAAACGTGGCCTGTGGTAAGGGGGTGGGAAGGGAAGAGGAGGTGGGGTGCGTGCCGGGGGAGCTGTTGCTGCTGCAGTTTCATGCCTCTATCTGTATTCTTTCTCTTCTCTGCATGGCTTCCTGTTTTTTCACACCACTGCTCTTTGAAACAACAAGCTGCAAGGGAGGACGGGGGTGGAGGTTAGAAGGCTGGAAGAAGCCTCTGGCAACTCTTGAGAAGTGTTGGTGCTGGCTCTGGAAGAGGTAGCATGTGTTCGTGTGTTTCTCTGGCTGAGATCCTGCTGTCGTGCATCAGAGAAGTGGCTCCCTGAGAGGTGATGCTGTGGTATGCACCTGCCCCTCAAATGTGTGTTGCTCGATGCTGTGAGATTGAGACAGAACTACCCAGTCGCTTTCCCACCTGGCAGTTGTCTTCCTGGGCTGCTCTTGAATGGACAAAATTAGGATTTGCCCTAAGCTCAGGCATGCAGCTACAGTAGGCAGATGTAATCCGTGTCAGCATAGAGCTGATAAACAAATCCCCACTTCTGATTCCTGCAGCATTTGTGTAACAGGAGCAACCATCTCATGGGGAATGTTTATGTGTTGCCTTACCTTACCATCACCTTGGGCAGTTAGCAGCCCGTACAGAGGCTGCACAACAGAGATTTTCTCAGAGAAGTTGTTCCCAAATTGTGAGCCAGGCAGCAATTGCTAACATTTTGCAAATATTACTGACAATTCTGACAAGCCCTGACTTCTGGTTTCCAGGTGCCTGGCAGCATTCGTAGAATACCAAGAAGCACTGGGAACTTTGCTGTCAGTGTAGTTCCTCTGTTTTCTTTCCTCTTTATTGTGAGAGGGGGGAAATGGTATGTTGAATCATTGCTGAAGGCAGAATGTGAAGAAAGATATCTCTAGGACATCACTTGGATGAAGGCGCTGCACGATGGGGTTTCTTGCTTGAATCAACCCAGACAGAATTTTGTTACCAACATTGTTTGAAAACATTTATTCCCATTTCTCACTGATTGTAACACTCTGCTCTCTTTGGTTAAACCCAAAACTCACCTCCATTAGATGGACGACCTGCAGGTTGAGGGAGCTGTTCTACCACATAGGTCTACCAATACCATTTTCACTTTGGTATCTGACCTGTGTTCTTGCTTGTTCTTGCTCACAAGAAGGTCTGTGCTTAAGGTCAGTATGACTGGTGCAGAACGAGAGATTTCTTTATGAAATCAGAGTTGCTGCTTTGTCTGGCAGTGAGTCAAAAGATAAATTCTTCTGAAGCAAAAAGATCTTGAGGAGCGGAGCTCAATGGCTGCAGATAAATTTGTTCCAACGTGACACCAGTGTTTCCCAGACACTACTTTTACTCATTCATTGCTTTGCTGACATGTTGCTAAGTGACTTGAAAAGCACCTCTTCTTGACTGTAGGGTCCAGAGGAAGGTAAATAGAAGATTGAGTCGCAAAGGCCAGTTTTGGCAATGGCTCCTCTCTGCAAGAGGCAGATGGGCAGCCGGCAGAGCGCAGCTGCTCTTGGAGTTCCTCATTTGCCAAACAGAACTGCAGGAAGAAGATGAAAAATAGGAAAGATTGCATCAATTATTGAGCCTTGTAAAAAATAATTAGTGAGGCAACAGCAGGCAAATGGGCAGGGAGGAGGAGAGAAGCAGCTGCCAAAGCATGGAAAGATAGCACTGGGTTGGAGATAGAAAAGGAAGGGGAATTGGATAAGATGCTCCTTTAATCAGCCACTGGGGAGAGACGTAGGAAATTAATGTATGAGCTTTGCATGTGGATTAGAACAGGGCACGGACAGGGGCGACGTTGCCTTTGAATTGTCCTCTCTTTGCTGTCATCAGACTCTTGCAGATAAAGCCATTTTCACTGCTTGTTCTCAGCTGATGTTGCTGGTGGGACCTGATCTGATCAGTGGTATCAGGAGAGGCAGGAACAGCTCAGGCAAATGTTTGCTAAGTAGCAGAGAGGCTGCCTGGTTTTGTTTTGTTTTTTGGTAGCTTGTCTGTCACCAGAACTGTAAATGAACTGGACAGACTGCTGCTTGGTCCTGGTTACCAACTGACAGGAGCCAGCTTCCATTAGGATTTAATTACCTTCTTCTTTCTACAGCTCCCCCAGAGGCACCAGCGACATATGAATGATTTTTGCACTGTAATGCTGTGGTCTCTGCTTTGTGGGCAGGGCTGTCTACGGTGACACAAGAATGCAGTCAATAAGGTTTAGCAGTGACTCTGCAGTGTGCTGAATGTAGCTTTGTCACTGCAGATTTCATGGTGATGCTCATTCATATCCTCCAGATCAATTCCTAGAGTCACTACGTTCCTCGATTCGTTTCTTGCTACTTGTCTTCCAGGCACATCTGTCTAGGATTTAGCAGATGCTCTCTTTGTCCTCCTGGAAAGCTGCATCTGATTGGCCTCCTACCTGCCTCTCTACAGTCTCTTTTCTACCTTACCTAAGAAGTTGTTTTGGTTTTGTAAATGTGTGCAGTGCTTGCAGGTAGCATAAAAACTACAGCTTTAAAGGAAGCAGCCCATCAGTTGGCTATTCCCAATTCCCAGCAGAACGTTGCTCTTGACTTGGGGTGACCAACCAGAAAGGGTAGGAGGGCATTTTAGGGTCAAGGCCCATTACAGCCAAGTGAGTTCTGAGCCCTTGTAATCTGGAGAGCTACTGATGTGCTCCCTTCCTTCAGGGAGAGTCAACTGCACATATGCAGCAGAGGGTGATTCAGTCACCCATGATAAGATCTAACAGATGTATCTTCACCGAAGTAAATAAACAAGTAGCAGCAGAAAAGTAATGGCTGTCTTCACTAGAGCTCTGTGGCCTCTCTGCAATGGAAAGTTTCAGGGAAACTTTGGGGGAATTTGGACACATGCAATCAGAGCTGCTGACTCCTTATTCACAGCAAAGAAAAACATGCTCAGAGTCAGTTCTGCTATGTTTTTTTTCCCCCCCCTCTTTGTCACCTTTCTCTATTTTTCTGTGACACGAGAATCAATGTGACTGGTTTTAATTTTCTTAACGACCGATCCCAAGGCAGTAAGCAGGGAGTATAGCTGGGCAGCTTATCTTCTGGGTCTTCTCCTGATGCTGCCAGCATGGATTGGTCTGAAAGTGGGTGCTCTGGTGAAAGGTTGTAATGGCACAGCAGTAAAAGCCTGCATGGCATCATCAGGAGCTCAGTGTTAGGACAGGTCCAGTGTGAGAACTGGTACGAGGTGAGTGTGACAGGCTGGGAAATGGCCCAGAAAGAGAAATGCTTCTGTAAAAGGAGAAGTCTGAGGAGGAGGAAGGAGGTATTTTTAGTGCCACAGGGCTTGTGAATTTATTTTGCTTTTGCCACAAAAGGAATCACGTGTGTAGTAGCTAGGTACGTTTTTGCTGGGGGCTTTTGGGGCTGGGGAGGAAATGTCTTTAAAGGCATGTTTTCTTTGCAAGCTTTTCTTTAGAGAACTGAGGGAGCATCTTGGCTCCCCAGAGCGTCCCAAAGAAACCTGGTCAGCAAACTGTGTGTGGTGTGTGGTCATGGCAGAGGCAGGTGGGAAATGCCACCATCAGGGGCCCCTTGGGGCTTGGTGACCTGCTGGGCATCTGAGTGGTGAGCCACACTTCTAACAAGCAGGTAACAGAGCCAGCAATGCCTTTTGTTGTGGCCACTTTCCGCCCTCTCTTCTGCAGCCTGCTTTGCTCAGCAGTTGCTGGTGCAGAACTTACAGGCATCTGAACTGTAGGAGTCAGTCTTTGTACTGCAGGCTGGTCAGCACCATTGAGCTTGTTGGGCAGCATGGAAGCCAATGCTTCCCAGAGAAACATCTCAAGTCCTGGCATCTCTGGCTCTTCAGAGCAAAGCAAGCAGAGCTCCCTGCTGTTCACATGAGAGCTGCTGTGTTCTTTGGCTGAGAATACAACAGTCTGAGATGGTGGAGAGAAGCTCATCTCTGCTGACACTAAAATAAATGGAATATTTCTCTTTTCTGGTGCTTTGATCCTGCTAATTCTTTCAAAATTCTATTTCAAAATAGCTTTTCATTCTCAGTGCATTAGAAACAAGCTACCTCCTCTAGTGTTGCCCTCTAGCAAATGACTGGTCCACGTTTCCAAGTGGTTTCCACACAGGCAATATCTTCAACTGAAACTCCACTCCTAGGGTCACACTAAGCAATGTGGTGTGGCAGCACACGATGGCAGTACTTCAGTGCTGCACATGGTATGTGCCTACAGGGTTGGTAGGGAAGAGGCTGCATGAATTAATCTCCTTTTTTTTAAACCATTACATTTCCAAGTCTGATTTTGAAAGCCTCGTCTTGGCCCAGTTGCCAGTGATCTCAGTGGAACCATCCATCTCCTTCTGGGCAGCCAGGCATCATGCCTCTTGCTGCTTGGGAGCTCTGCTACCTGTACATTCCTGTCACTGTCCTCTTACCCCTGACGTGCCCTCGTTGTATCAGGGACGATTTGTCTGTGCCTTTCTACCTGTGGCCCTTAGAACAAATAGCAAATTGAAAATCTGGCTCCTTACTGCAGCCAATTTATCGCAGCTGCTCAAAACATCACCCAGCAAGTGGGCAGGAGGAAGGAAATGAGAGGTTGAGTTTTTTCCTGTTGCAAGTAACCAGGAAATAAAATAGGAAATTTGATGCAACATTATCATCTCACGGAGCCCCACTGGCACCACGGGCTGCAGGTGCTGTTCTGCAGCTTCCATCTGATGATCCGTTCCTCTTGGTTTCAGGGCAAAGCTGGACTTCTCTGGCTGCTCTTGGTGGTAGTGTGCAGAGATGGGTTAGAAGAAGAACTTCCAGGCAGCCTAGATAAGACCAACATTTTTATCTTTCCTGTTGAAAAAAGATGAGTGTAGGGGGTGTGAGTTGCTGTGTCCTTGTCATGCTAGCACAGAAGCTGGCTGTCAAGGACTGTGTGAAAGTGAGAATTGTATCAAATTCAGCCTGATATATTTACAGTTCTCCAACCAAATAATGGAGTTGTTGGGTATGTGAAGGTGTACAGGCTGAGGGTAATTTGTGGTATGTTGCATTTCACCTGGGAAAATGGAGAAGTTGCTTAGGTGCTTTGTTTCTATTTTGCTTCTACATGAAATATGAATATAGAGGTAGACTGCAAACCCTCCTCAGTAAGGAATTAAGACTGTCTGCCTGAGGAAACTACCATCATTCGATTGATTTAATAAGCGAATTGATAATCAATGTCACTGACCAGTATGGAAGATTTTGTTGTCTCTTTAGGAGTAGATTATTTGCTAGATTCAGCTGGAGCACCAGTGAAATGTGAGACTTTCTTCTCTTCTTAATTTTCAATTAATCTCTTCATTTACCTCAAATTAGACCTTGACATCTTTGCAGCGTGATCCTGAAACCTGAGGGAAATGGTGTCATGGGTGTTGAAGGAAGCTGAGTTCCCAGACTGAGGTGTTTTGGCTTTGAAAGGCAGCACTTGGGATGAGGCCATGCACAACCTGTGCTCAGAAGGAGAAAAACCCAATGACGTGCAATTTTCGTGGAAGAATCTGCCTTTTTTTGTTTCTTTTTATTGTAATCAATTAAGTCCCAGAGAAAAGAAGCAAAACTCTGCAACTATCGATGATAAAAAATTCCAGACAGCCCAAAAGGATGTGGTGTAAGAGTGGGAGTGAGTTGGGTTTTTTGTCAATAATGCAGATGCAACGCTTATCTAAAGCTCACTTTGTGAGTCTCGCTGTGCTGTTTTGCATGCTGTCATCTCTTTGTGCATGCAAAGTGCCACATGCCTGCTCTTGGGCAGCACCTTTCCACCCAGCACAGCAGTGTGCTGCTAACTGTTGTCTTGTGGATCTGGGTAGGGGTGAATGGGGGCAGCTGCCAACCGTATGCTGAGGGACCCTGGCAGAAAAGTATAAAATTCAGCTTTAACTCTATGGAAACTTTACCATGACTGGTTTTTTTTTCACTGGCCCAGGCTCATAATATCAGTCTGTGCATCACTGATGATTTGTGATGTATCTGTATTGTGATGTATTTGTAGATGGTTTGTGAGTATCATACAAAACAGACCAGTAGGATATCAGATGTTATAATTTGTGCATCAGAAATGCTAATCTTCTAACTGATTTGATGCTCAGCATCACTGTTCCTTCTCTTTCCTGGGAGTGAAACTAAGGCTGTAGCATGGCCATGGCATGGAAAAGGGCAGGGTGAGGTGTGCAGGAGTCCTCTGAGCTGCAGCAGTGCAACCTGCTGATGTGAAGGGACCCCAGCCTGCCTCAAATCCTCGTCAGAATAAACAGTGAAGCACTTGATTTTATTTTGAGAGCCACTCACCCCTGTAGCACGCAGTGTAAGTGCTTAACGTAATTAATGGCTGTCCAGTACGGTTTCCCAGTTCTGTTTAGGCTGGCTGGAATGTTGGCTTCTGTGAAACACATCTTCTCTTTGTAAGTATTTTTAAGACTTAATAAAAACAAACATTATCTATTTTTGGACCAGAATTGGAGGACAGAAAAACGTTGCACCTTCCTGCTACCAAAAGATATCAGTTTTCCTTCGGTGCTTTTCCCAGGGTGAAAGCTGTAGCTTTACCTCCAGCCATGTAAATGATGCTTCATTAGTTTGCCTCAGGTGGAAATTCCCCTTTTCATAAATGGAAATTCGACTCTGCTTACAGTAGAAAAACAACAAAAAAAAATTTATTTCAGCCAAAGCCAAGCTGTCGCTTTTGGAGGAAAAAGAGAAAATAAAGTTCTCCCTGGACATTCCTTCTCTCCTTTCTGCTGGTGGTGACTCATACAACGGCCTTTGCCATTCAGTTCTGACTCTTAAGTGATTTTTCAGGTGGCTGTTAAAATTCTTGCAGCATTTGTCACTGGCATCTGCCTCCTTTTGTAATGTGATACACACACTCTGTTTATTGTGGAGAGAGAGGGAGAGAGTGTATTTGGGTTCTGAATACTGCTTAATTTTGAATATACGCCCAGCACATCAAATAAAACCAAACAAACAAAAACCACCCAAACATAGCAAACCCATGAGCTTGTGCAAAATATTGGGTGCAGGCACCTGCATCTGCCTTCAGTGTGCAGACAGCCACCCACACAGGGCATGTGAGATCCGGTCTGACTGGAAACAGTTATGAAGGACCCCCAAGATCCCAAAACTCAGAAGGTGATGGACTTATTTTCAATGCTCTGAGATGGTCACTGAGGTCCAATTTTGTATTTCTTTGGACACCTGGCACTCGTGTGAACTTAAATTGGACTTCTGAGTGTAGGGAGAGTGGGTGCTGCCTTTCTTTTGACAGCAAAGGATCCAGAATCCCCCAGCAGTAATCTCAAGATGAAATAGTGTGGTTTAGTTAAGCAGGCAGTTACAGCTCAGAATGGAAATTTGTGGTTTTATAGGTCGTTTATTTGCTGCTAAAAGAAATGCTCCCAAGAAAATGAGTTGCAAAACAAAAAGAGGAAAGTTGTTTGTCCATGGTGAAGAGCTGATAGTGAGAAAAGAGACGTACTGCGCTCCTGTTGGACTCGTTTTGTTTCTGTATTTTCAGCAGCAGTAAATTTCTGAGAGGCATTCCTTGTGTAGGGGAGAAATGTGTGTGCGGATGCAATTCTATTTCAAAGCGGTAAAGAAATAAATATCTTGTGTTGACACAGATGCTTTGAACCTCTGTAGCACCACCAGTTAAAGACCTCAGATGACTTGTACAACAACAAAGCTTTGCAAAATGCCCCGTGAGAGGAGGAAGTTATGTTATCTGTATTCTGCATGCAGAGAAACAGGTGAAACAACTTATTAAAGACCTCGGCACCAATGCCAGTAAGAGTTAGGATGTGGGCACCTGATGCCAGGTCCTGTGCTTGAAAGCAGTAAAAGCCTTGGGGTTTTCAAGCAGCACGTGTAATTTTGGGGTGATTTCTTTGGTGGTGTTGATTTGCTTTTGTGTTATGTTGTGTTTTGTTTTTTTCCCCAAGCTGTTTTCATGCATCTCTGCAGTCAGAAACACAAACTGTGTCCCCGGCGTCTCACAGAACTGGGTCAGCAGCATCTCCCCCAGTCTAGCATTTGACTAATACCTTCCCTTGTGTTCTCTGGGATGTTGTGCTTCTTGCACCACCACCAATTACGTGAACTCACTTTTTCCTCCATGCAATGCTTCAGCATGCGTTGAAGTTGTTTCTTCATTAGAATTTCAAAGTCACAACCAAGGAGATATCAAGCGTGGTCCCCTGGTTCACTTTATAGCCTCCTAAGGAGAGTGCCTCCAGGTATTTTTCTCCTTCAAAAGTCCTGGACTTCTGCTGATGATCAAGATAGGAAGCTTAGCTGCTCGTTGCAACTAGACTCAGGTTTGGGTCAGTTATTTCCTCTGCATATAAGGAAAAACACATTGTTCTCAAGTCCGTGATGCCCTTCATTGAAATGCATAGTCACGCAAACCAAACACTGTTTTCACCTGGGCAAGGATGCCAGCACATTCCTGCTGAGGGCTGCAATGGTGAGCTGAGTATGTTGCCATTCCCTCCCTCTGTCGCTCAGGCAGACCCAGACTTTAACACTGCTTGGACAAACAGGCTGCTCAATTCCTCCAATCCTATCCCTAATAATTCACCATCAGCTTCTGGACGGCTCATGGGAAGACCTTACATCACGGGTTATTTGTTTGATGTCCATCAAATGAAGAGGAAAAACGTGCAGGGGCTTTGTTGTGGTTTTCTGCTCCAAAATTGCTCTCTTGTGTCAATAACAACAAGCAAACTATGGCCCTGTTTTTGAAAGAAAAACAATTCATATTAAAACCACCGTGTGGTCTGCTGACCCAAAGCCCAGGCAGTGAAATAACTGCTGTGTTTTTCTCAAAAGAGAAATCCCTGTGCTGGGAGGGTTCCCTTAGTGAAGGTGAGGACTGGGGGGGGAAAAAGCAGCAGCTGTTTCAGGGTTGGTTTAGGATGCCTGGGTCAGGACGTGAGGTTCATGATGCGAGGAGCTGGGTGTTCAGCAAGCCCTTCAGCTCTGTGAGTGGAGTTCCCCAGCCCATACTTGGTAAAGGATGGCAGATGTGCTTGTGATCCCTTGTTTCGTTCTCTGCCTTGTGCCTAGCTGAGGACGTGCCATTTTGGTGGGACTTGAACTGCGGGAATGCGGCACCTGAGACGTGTGATAATGGCCTTGAGGAAGGTGGTGGTGGCTTTAGCCCTCCTTTTAAGAAGGTGTGCCGGTGAATTTCTCCTCTTGGTTTTATTCAGCGTAGCGTTTTGCTGGTTTCTGTTCTCTCCGGAGACCAACGTGAGGGGCTACCAGCCCATGGTCCTTGTGGTAAATCTGTTTCCTAACCTCTGCTCTTCCTCAGGGAAATCTTCCACGTGCTCTCCTTTCCAATCATCATCTCCCTGAACTCCCACCCATCACCTCCCAACCTGCCTGAATTACCCCGTACCAAACCTTTAGCTTCAGTAACCATTTCATCCACTTTTTTTCTCCTCTCTGGGAGGGGGGGATAAGAATTACAAGTAAATTTACATTATCCGAATAAAACAAGACCTTTGGTAAGGACATTAGAGATCTAACCTGATTTTTTTTCTTTCTTTTTTCCCCCACTATCTTCCTATGTAACTTTTGGGCAATTCATTTCTGCCTCTCAGTTTTTTTCACGTGTCAAGGACACAGGAGGAAAAGCCTGGGTGTGCAGAGGTAATGGTATCATTCCACCTAGAGCCTGGTTAAGCAGTACAAACGAATGTATGTATTCTGAATGCATTAATAATGAAAAGCAGACGTTGTTAGCAGCGCTGTATTGCCTTCAAATGGCAATTTGTCAGAGCTGGTGCTGCTGTGCTTCCAGTGCTAGCTGGGAGCCTGCTTTCCTGGGATGGATGTTTGCTCCATAATGCTGATGTTCAGGCTGTGCACATACAGCAGGGATTGCTGTATGAATCATACAGAGCTTGACATTAAAATGGTGGATTCACATCTGAATTTCACCAGCAAAGTCAAGTGTTGGATCTGCAGTTGGTTTGGATTAGTCAGTGCTTTCCTGAGAGCACTGGCACTGATTGCCAAAGCAAGGAAGGTCTGTTCTTCCTCTTCTGCCCTGCTTGAGCCAACATCTGTAAGATACAGAGGTATTACAGTGTTTATGAAGTTCATTACAATTAGTGAAGCCTTCATCTCTCCTCCCTTCCACACGGTGTGCACACTGCTGGCTTCAAGAGAGCCCAGGGCCTGACGTACACGGGTTCCAAGAAACCCCACAGAGAACGAGAAGCCAGCACCGAGCTGGCACTGAGCTTTGTGTGAGGAGCAAAAAGAAATGGTGGTCCTCAGTGTGTGCTCTTGGTGCGACCGTGGGCTTCTCTCTGCTCTTATTGGTGAGGCTGCTGCTCGCCTCCTGCAGCTGGTGAGGATTGCTGCCATACGCTTCGTGTGGCTGTGATCTTATTTTGTATCCTGTGGCCAAGAAAACTTCTTTTGACTTTTAAATAAGAGCAAGTTACCTGCCATATTTGCAGGCCAACTGCATAGCTGATGCAAAAACGCGGTTGCCCGCCTGTTTGGTAGTGTTAACCACATGGAGCAAATAGTTTCAACTCTCCTAAAACTGCTCTGGCTTCCTGTTTGCTTTGTGGTGCAATTACATGTGGCTTTTCTCTTTCTTTCTCATTTATTTATTTTGAGTAAGTGGAGGGTAGGAGGCTAGAAATCCTGACCTTATCGCTTCTCTGCCTGCAGAAGCAGTGAATACCTATGTGCTGCCAGTTGCCAATATCCAGGTGGTTCAGGAGCTGCAGGCTGGCACAGTGCTTTTCTCTCCAGGTGCCCACAGGCAGTGCCGTAAACACAAGGTGCCACAGTGATGTTATTTGCTTGTTGTCATCTTCCTCCTCCCTCTGTTCCCTTCCCCTCTAGAAGCCAGCCAGCTGCTCCATCCAGGCTACAACCAGCAGCAATGTTCTTGTCCACCAAAGAGCAGGATGAGGAAGGGAGATGTTTATGAGCCTTACACTTGATGTTTCCAGCCGTGTCCACTGTGCAAAGGGATGCTGGGCAGACCGTGCAAGTACGGTGCACCTGGAGCAGAGAAGACAGAAACAACCTGCGAAGTGATGTGCGGATAAATGCCAAGAGAAGGAGCTGTGCAAGACTGCTAAGGGCATGGAGGTGGTGTGCTGATTTAATACTAGTGCATGCCTCCTGTTGGATGCGCTGGCAGTGCCACGCAGATACCTCTGACTGCTTTTTTTCCTTCAAACCCCATAGCTCTTTTCTCTCAGTTAAACCAGAAAGCAGGAACCCGCCTTCCCTTCCTGGATGTCTCCCATCCTTACCCTGGTGCATTGCAACTGCTTTCTGACTTTCGGTTCCCTTTCCCCCTCCCTGCAGTGTGTTGTCCAATGCCTTGCAGGCAGATGTCCTGCAGTGCTGTGCCGCGTGTGGGCCTGGGAGCTGCTGAGCAGAAAAGCTGTTGAAAGAGAAGGGGGGGGGGGAAAGAGCGGAACAGAAACCAGAATTCCAGTAAACAGTCTGTTAAAAATATCCGCAGCACATGTCAGGGGTAACAATTTAAAATAGGCAGTTTCTGAGCTTTGAAAGGTCACATTAAGACGTGGTGGATTCAAACAGAGCTGAGGACGAACATTTTGACAGTCACAGTTTGTACCGACGCTGAGCGATCCTGCATTGCCAACCGGTGATGTTCAGGGAACCGAATGAGTCAGATCGTGAGAATAATGAGCTTTCCTTGGATTGTAACATGGAAAAAACCCGAGCTTATACCTTAATGGTGTGCCACGCACGCTTTAGGATAAATGGTCATTTGGTGGCTTGTAAAAAGTGCTTGTTTGCACGCGTGGGGCTGAGGCGATCCGAGCACAGCTCCGCGCTCACAGCGCTGCTCTCTGCCCCGCAGAGCTGCCATCTCTCAAACGAGCAGATGCCCTTTGGGTACCGAACCGCTGCTGCTAAGCGTAAGGAGGCGCAGAGCGGCCGGCGCAGCGCTGGGACACGGCCGGGGCGCCGGGGCTGCAAGCGTGCAGCGTCCCGACGTGCTTCAACCCTCCGGGCCGCAGCTCTGCCGCGCCGTGCTGCCGACGGCCGCAACTCCAGGCCGGCGGGAGCGGCTGCATCTGCGGGCGTCGCGTCTCCGTCTCGCCTTTTGTGCACGCGAGCTGCGCGCGCCGTTTGCAGCCGGTGCCCGACGGGGCGGCGCTTTGCAGACCGTGCCCGAGCGCGGGGCGGGGCGGGGCCGGCAGCGGGGCCGGGCCGGGAGCCCGGCGGGCGCGGGAGTGCGGAGCAGGTGAGCGGGGTGGGGGGGTGAAGGGGGATGGGGTCACCTCGGCACCCCCCCGCTCCCCGGGGGAGCCTCAGCGCGGGGTGCTTGGCCCCGTCTGGCCGCGTTCTCCGCGGGGAATAAAGCCCCGCTCAGCGCTGCGCGTGCTGCTCGGCATCCCGTAGCAGATCTCGAGGAAAAGCGGTTTTGTTTGACGAGGATGCGGTATTTCTGGGCTGCGGGTTCGGGATGTGCGGGGTGAGCGCTCACAGCCGGGCGGTGCTGAGCCCGGCCTCGTCCTGCAGCCCTGCGGGTTCGGTCCGTCGGTGCCGTGCCGTGCCGTGCCCTCCAGCGGCGCTCCGCTCCCTTGGCACCTCTGTGCCTTTCGTACCTCGGATAGGAGCCCAGCAGCGTAGGGTTGGAGGTGTGGTTCTCACGGGTCAGTGGCAACATACGGCTTGTTTGTGTCTGCGAGATGCATCTGGGTGTCTGGTGTTGTCAGCTGCAAAAAGGCTCATTTCAGCGAGCTGCTCTCCTTATCACAACTTCCTCCATCTCCCGGACTGTGCCCGGCACAGCAGTGGCAGCCCTGCAGCGCAACCCGCCGCTCGGCAGCATCCTTTGCACGGTCCGCCTGCGCACGTGAGGGAACCGAAACGCAGAGGAGTCGGTTGTTCAAAGTCACGCATCAAACGATTGCCGGGCTTGGGAATGGAACTTTACAAGCTGTCGGGTTTTGAGCTCTTGCTTTAACCGCTAAATGTGCCGTTTTCCACTAGATGCTTCCTCAGACAACAACTGAAAACATAGCTGGGTGACTCTGACTTGCCTGAAAGGCTTCTTAAAGTTTCCAGCAGGGCACGGCTCTGGAGCCCTCCCCTCAGGTGCTTTCCGTGCTCCCTGCCGTTCCTCTGCCTCTCTCTAGCAGTGCCGGTTTCCTCCCAGACGAGGTATGGCTTCACATTTCTGTTTCTCTTGAGCTGCTTTACCAGTGCTGCTCTCTCTCTCCCCCCCTCCGGCTATTCCTTGCGGTTGGGTTGGAGGTCCTGCTGAGCCTGAGTGATGCCTATTGCTCTGAAGCTCTTTGCTGAGTTGCTCTGCAGCTGGGAGTCCCCCAGTACTGCAGCCTGTTGTTATCACCATGTGTACATTCTGCTTTCCTATCTCTCTCCTTGCTGACAACCCCTTTCATCATCGGTCCTGCACACAAATGAGGTTAGCTCCAGTTTGGATTGCATTAGTGTAATTCTGCTTCCTATTGCTTTTCTTTGTGAGCCTGTTTGATGGGCATGTGAATGTGTAAGGCAGGCACCGAGCACAGTAGACGCTCAAAATGTGGGTGTGTTTATTTCAGAAAGGGAAGGGCACAAGCCAAGAGATTCTTTGGATCTATGGTTGTTCAAGGCCTGCTCCCTGTGTGTTTTGTGTAGATAGAGCAGCTGTGTGCTATGGAAAGGTCATTGTTCTCTGCTGACATCTCTGTATGCTGAAGGTGCTGACTGTGCTCTGTAAGTGGTGGTTTGTTCGGTCGCTGGTAGGAAAGGGATGCTTTGCAGTGTTTCAGAGGCCTGAAACATTGGGGTGTGTGATTTCACCCCCTGGTTATCCTGAAAAGATTCCATTATAGATCTGATTCAGCCTAATGTTTGTGTAAGCGAAGTAGTGATCAGATGTGATTAATCAGGGGCTTAGAGACCTCTAATAAAAGGCATCGTAGAAACAGCGCAACTGTGGCACAGGAGGAACAGCAAAGGACCACTGAGAGATCATGGATCAGTGTGTGGAATTGTGTGGCAGGATCAATCTGTAAAGCAAAAACTGATAATATGAATATTATTTGATTTTTATGTTTGGCAGAGGTGGAAGTTTTATTATGGTAAACCAAATAGAGGTTATGATAGTCTAAATTATGGCTCGAGGAATTGAACCCTGAGCATAGAAAAGCTTTAGCTTCAGGTGGTGGTAAAGTACTTACACGCTTCTTTCCACTTTCTCAAGGGCTCCTGTTTTTTTTTCCTGCTGAGTTTGTGGTCCAGGTGTTAGGTTGTGTGTATGTGCTGGAAGAAGCAGGGGCAGAGCTGTGTTGCAACTCAAATCTGCATTGAGGGTGCAGCACAGTCCCAGGAACTGAAAGGGGGCAGAGGTGGCTCAGCTGGGATGCTGATGTGCATTTCAGAGTGTACTAAATGGAAATTGTGAAGGAAACAGTTTTTTGATATGTGAGAGCACGGGAGTTCTTGTGTCAAATCTGTTCTATGAACGTTTCTCCAGAATGGATGATGATTGCAAGTAAGGCAGCAAAGCTGTTCTTATGGTGAAAAGGGCTGCAGCCTGTTGGATGTGGCAGGAGGTGGCTGGGAGTCCTCTGTCCTGCTGGCTCTGCTCCGAGCTGCTGCCTTGAATGGGGCAGCACAGCAGGCTCTTACACCTCTGCAAACAAGCAGGTGTTTCTAGCACCTTTTACCACACATGTGTTTGTTCTCAGGTAGATAAACAGGTTGTCAATACTTATCAGCAAGCAGGGCTGCTGAGGCCAGTCCCACCATAAGCATCTACTGGTTGCATCCACATCCTGGGAATTATTACGTTAGGCCATAAGGTTAAGCAGATTCAGCAGGTTTTTTTCTGTCTCGTTAATCTGGGTGACTGCCACGTGGGTGCAGGTATCCAGCTGGCTCTGCCAGGGCAGCCCCCCCAGTGCTCCTTCCTCCCATCATGGTGTGACTTGCTTGCACACCTGGGGCCATGCTGACGTGCTCTGAGAATTTTCCCAGTCTGTTCTTGAAGGGAAACTTGTGGCTCACTTTTGTAAGGCTCCATCAGTGCTCAAATAACTTGCCTTTCCCCACAGTGTGCTGTATTTTACTCCGTGACCGCCGCCAAAAAGCCAAGCCTGAGCTTAGACGCCTTCAGAAGGTTCATTGACTGCATCTGTGAGAACATAGGGTTGATTCACCTCTGCTACGTGTGTTGATTGTGTGCTAAAAGCCTGCTGAGCACGTGTGTACCTAGAATCTCCCATGGTCTCCTCCCCTGCACTTGATGCCTGCAATGAAAGCAGTTTCCTGCCGTCTCCCACACTGCACCCATCACCTGTAAGCTCCTCACCACTCGTTTCTTATAAGCTTGAAAGGTATTTTTTGTAGTCCCAGGGTTTAGTAATTCTGTCATCTGCTTGTAGGCGTTCGAGCCTCCGTGTCTGTGTAAGGCAGCAGCCTCACAGAGGTTTGTGGAACACTGCTCCCTTTGTGATCTGATCGCCTGTTGCTTTTTTTCTTCCCCCCCTTTCATTAGCAGTTCTATGCTGTAAACACCAGAGTTGTACTTAATACATTTTTATAGGAGATGTGTTAGAGTGTTTGATGGTAGCTGCTGGCTTGTTAAATACCGGCCAGGTAATTTCACTTGTGTCTGTTACACCCTGCAGAGATTTGATTTTTGTTGCAACTCTGCATTCCTTTGGAATATCCACCTCGTCTTCTGTTGGCAGAATCTCTGTACACCCCGAGATATGTGTGATTCTTTGGAAAGACAAGGTCCTGAGGGATTGGGACTTGGCCTCCTAATGCCACAGCCTTAGGCACGGCGCTTGGTGTCTGATGGGAATTTGCATCAGGCAGAAATCCTCAGCAGGACGAAGCAGCTTTGGCTATTATTGTGCTTTCTGTCTCTGGTTGTCAGCAGGGTGATGGCAGTTTGCTGCTTTTGTTACTACTGGGCTGAGGCAGCAGATACTGTACAAATGTGTTGGTTTTATTGTTAATGAGCAGAGGACCAGGCAAGCTTGTTTTGCTTTATTCAAACTTGTAGACCTTGCCTCCTCCCCCTTTTACTTCCCTCCCTTTTAAGGCACATGGGTGGTTTTGTGGTCTTTGTATCCGGTCTCTGTGTGATACAGCATGTGTGCTGAGGAAGCAGGACAGATAAAACACAGCTCTTATTTCTGGGAATCCTTACCTCACTGCTGGTGGGGAAGTGTTGTGCTCCCAGGCGCTGCAGATAAGATGCTGGGCTCCTTGTCATGCTGAAGCATGGGGCTGGCTCATGAGGAGCTGCCAGCAGTACTTCATGATTTGGGAGACCCAAATCCTCAGCAGCCTGTTGTTCGGTGTCGAAGTTTGCACACCAGCTGACAGCTGCAAAGCCATGTTTTAAGTGGTGAAGTTAGCAGTTTTTGTACTGGAGATAAGTGACTGTCAGAATTGCTCGGGGCACTGCAGGGATGAATTTAGAACCAGCACAGGGTCGGAGGAAACAGGGCTTTATATTGCTGTAGTATTTTGTGCGTGGACAAATGGATGGAGCTTGAGGGCTGCTCTGACTTTGACATTATGTGTCTTTAAGAGAGAAACCACACGATGGGCCTCTGCTGAACACCTTTTGTTTTTGTCATTCACGTGTGCATTTATCTGTGTTTGTACCTGAAAGTGGAAAATGAATGGATGCAGATGGAATTAACAAACTTGCTGCGGTTGCCTTGGCCTTGGATTTCACTTTTCCTATACTTTCAGAGCTGGGTTATGCGGTGGAATATTATTTGGTTTTGTTTTAAGGATGATGCACGCAGACTCAGAACCGGCAGCAAGAATATTCCTGTGGCTTAAAGGCTCTGGCCTGGAAGTTTAACTGAGGTGCCAATTTTCCTGAGCTGTGGAAGATCTGATAACCTTCCTCTCTCTGGGTCCTTTTGGGTATTAACTTTGTGCAAAGCCCAGCACAGGTTTGCATGGAGTTCTGAGGAGGTGTTGCGTAGTTGGAAGCTGCAGACTTTTTTCCTCTTTTCTTGCAGGTTGTAGCTGAGCAGTGAGCAGGATGCCCCCGGGCATTTACTGCCCTATGGAATTCTGGTCCAAGGGGGAAAACCAAAACATCCAGGTGGACTTTCTGCTGCCAACAGGCATATACTTGAACCTCTCTGTGCCCTGCAATGCCAGCTTGGGCACCATCAAACAGGTAACAGCCTTGGTCACTCTCATCTGCAGTTTCCTGCCACACGGAGTCTGTTCTTGGGAGCGTGTGAGCAGCTGTGTTGGGTCTCAATGCAAGCTGGGTTCCCAATACATTGCTCTGAGCCAGCTTCTTGTGAGAGCCTCTGCAACCCACTAAATGCACATCTCACTGCCGGGGCTGCCAGCAACAGGGTGCTGATGGCGCTGCCAATGTGTTGGGCTTTATTCACTGGGTACTGAGGTGTGAATTAGCTTTTGAGTCATTGCAGGATGGGTGCAGGCATGAGCTGGCAACACAGGGCTTGGGTAGCATTTTTGATTGCTGCTTCCCTGAGCCAGCCAGTCACCAACAGTGGATCTTCTGTTAGCAGTGCTCTTGTCTATGCAGACTGAAGGAAGAGAGGTCGCTCCAAAGGGACAAACTGAGGTGCCGGACTCTGTTCAGCGTGTCAGCCCTGCCATCTCTTGCATCACAGAAACCGAACAGTGAAAACTGAGAAGTGACAGAGAGAATTTAATTTGAGGGATGAAATGCTGTTGCGAAACCATGCGTTAAAGACATGGTACTTTCATATTTCCCTGGGCAGAAAGTGAGGTTAGGGGGGAGTGAAGGAAAATAGAATGGAGATGGTTTTCTCTGCAGCGGCAACCTGGCCTAGATGAGTCACAGATCACAAGGGACAGAAGCACGGTGCCAGATTATTCCCAGTTTTCTCATACTGCAGTTTTCAGGCCCAAAATAAGTAAATAAATAAATAAAAGGCAAGCGGAGCTGATTGGTTCCAGCTGCTAAGTTCAGGTCTGTGTTTTACTGGGTCAGCCGGAGGCCCGTCAGCTGCAGGGCTGCGTCTCCTACAGTTTGTTCTTAGGAAGGGAGCAAAGGAGTGGAATATCAGTAGTTGTGTGGAAGCGGCACTCGGTGGAGTTCAGAAGACTTGGGAAAAGTTCTTGGCTCTGTCACAGATTTCGCGTTACTGGAGGTGAATTACTTAATCTGCTTTTCCCTCCAGTGGCAGTAATGCCTCCGTTTCACCAGGCTCTCAGTCAGCAGGCACTTACTGCCAGGTATTCAGATGGGAGTTATTTAAATACAGAGGTCAAGAGATGTGCAAGAGGTCAAGAGAAAAGCAAGTCGGTTAAAGGCACTCGCAAATAAATCTGCCCAGATTTATTACCCAGAGCTTCAGCAGGAGTTGGAGTTGCCAGGCTGAAAATACTGCCTGTGATTGCAGGTGCAGGGATGTTGGAGAAGGTGGAGAGCGAAGCTGTGGGACGGCAGAAGGAGGAAGGTGAGGTTCTGGCAGTGCAGCAGTAGCTTCACTGTGCTGTTGGTCTGTCCCAGGTGGTGTGGAAGCACGCTCAGTATGAGCCACTCTACCATATGCTCAGTGATCCCGAGGCCTACGTCTTCACGTGCATCAACCAGACAGCTGAACAGCAGGAGCTGGAGGATGAGCAGCGGCGCCTTTGTGACATCCAGCCCTTCCTGCCCGTCCTGCGGCTCGTGGCTCGAGAAGGTGACAGAGTCAAGAAGCTTATTAACTCCCAAATCAGCCTGCTTATTGGGAAAGGTCAGTTCCCTCATCACAGGTCTCACCAGGAGCGTGGCAGGGCTGCTGGCCATGGGTGACGTGCGCCTGTCCTGGATGGCGTTGTTATTTATGGCATAGCAATGGAATCTTGCTCATATCATAGATGAAATAAGCAAGACTTCTCTGTAGTGCTTGTAGTAAGGGAATAGTGTGTATGGAAATGCAAGAAGGGCAGTTTTTCCTTCTGACAGAGTGACGTATTGTTGTGCCTTTACTCCACAATAGCAGTTGTGTATTTACTCCCTGCAGTTGTGCAGAGTAAATGAGCAACTACTAGCAGCTTGGCTGACTTGACTCTTTATTTTTTTTAACAAATATGAAGTCTGTGTTTAGGAAGATTGTTTCACGGTCACTTGATTATCACCAGCTTAATCCCCCAGGGGTACAAGTGCTTATTTCTTCTTTTTTTTCCTAACCTCCACACAGGTTTGCACGAATTTGACTCTGTGCAGGATCCAGAGGTGAATGATTTCCGCACCAAAATGTGCCAATTCTGCGAGGAGAGGGCAGCAAAGCGGCAGCAGCTCAGCTGGGCAGCTTGGATGGAGTACAACTTTCCTTTGCAGCTTGAGCCCATGGCCAAAGGCCTTGGAACTGGATTCTTGCACACACCCATCAAGAATATTTTTGTCAATGTCAAGTTTCAGTCTGGCGGGGTAAAGCACCAATTTTTCTGTGGCATTGTTTAACTTGTTTGTGTTTCCCCTCGGGTACCAATTAGCTGGTGACTGAAGTTGCTGTATGCACACATGACGGAAAGCTTTTTGCTTATGGATCAGAGAGAAACGCAGAAGCCAGCTCAGTATAGGCTGCCTGCAGGCACTGATCTGTGGTGCCTATGGGGCCCTGTTCTTGCCTGCTGCCCTTGGTTAATGTGAGTTTTGCATGTTGTGCCTGGGCATGAAGCAGGAACCTCTAGGAGAGAATAGCCTGAGCACGATGACCCCAGCCACGGTCTGCTTTGCTGGTGGAAGAGCAGTAGGAAGATTTTATTTTATTTTTTGGTAGTTACCAGCCACATGTACTAGTGGTCGTGTTTATACCGGACTTAGTTATTAATTTCCAGCCTTGTGCTTGCACTGCTGAAATGTATTCCTGCCGAGTTTGGCAAACATCCCTACTTATTTGCTTCAGGAGTGGGAGGGGAATAATTTGGCCTCACTATCCTTTCCTTTATTGTCAGTAACAGGAATCTTGTTACCTCTCAGCTGAGCTATTGCTGCTTCTTGTGCTGATTTCAGCTCTTTGCTGGTATTTGACAGTCCATGCTGTGTTGTTGGGGTTGTAGGAGAGCTTCACTTTCCAGATCTCCCCAAATGAGTTCCCCATCACGTTAATGAGCTATGCTGTCAAGAAGCAGGCTACTGTCTTCCGCCATGAGACAATGGAGAACCCAGAGGACTACACACTGCAGGTGAACGGGAAGTATGAGTATCTCTATGGGAACTACCCCCTGTACCAGTTCCAGGTGAGCCTTTTGTCTTGCTTTGATAAAAGAAAGTCTGTTCCCTTTGTACTCTTGTTAGCAGGAAGCTGGGTTGAGACGTGTCCTCTGTCAAGGAGACGTTGCTGCTTACAGGAATGCAGCACACTGATGGCAAGACCTGGGTGCTGCTTAGGGCAAGGGATACTTCTAGCAACCTGACAGGTCCTTATGGTTTTGGAGGCTAGTGTAGTAGCTTCTAAGCCTGTCGCTGGGTGCCAAGAGTGGTGTAAATGTCTTCATAGCTTATAGTTGTTGTTTTCATGGTGGACTAGAGGTTTGCCTTTTGAAAGTTGAACAAGTAATTCCCTACTCTGCATTCCCCCGGCAGGGCAAAGTGTGGCTGTCGGTGCTGAATCCCCAGCAGTTTTCCCCAGTGCAGCATTCTGAATCAGTTGATGAAATGTCAGGTGCAAGGCATGTCACATTCTTGACTGTGGCAATGTGAGACCAGGGAGATGCTGGTTTAAAAAGAACAAGAGGAAGTACATTAAAATGGAATTCTGGTTGTTGCTGTGTCCTTTCCATAATTTCTTGTCATCTATTTCTGCTTCAGCAGTTCTGATTTGCTTGACTTCTCATGCCTGCCTGACTCTGTTTCATCCATGCTGACTCTCTCCTCTCTTTGCAGTACATTCGTAGCTGCCTGCACCGAGGCTTAACACCCCACCTGACTATGGTACACTCATCCACTATTATTGCTATGAGAGATGAGCAGATCAACAGTATTGCCAACCCCCCAAAGATGGCAGTGAAGCCTCCCCCACTCCCTAAGAAAAAGGTAAAAGGGCACAGTGACTGAGCCAGGTCCCTGTTAACCGGTGTATTGATGGAGATGCTAATATTGGTCTTGGAATGGCAGCTGCTTCTCCACACTGCTCTCGGGGCAGGTTGTTCTCCAGGGCTGAGGGTTCCAGTCAGCTCTCCAGGTTCCTCCATACCTGCCTTAGTTGTGACGGAATACTGCTCACCTGCAGTGTGGTGCTCTTCTGTGTTGGGGTTGAAAGCATGTGATGAGTGATGAGAATTGCTGCTGGCTTGAGAAGCCTTTGCATCTATTTCTAATCAGAGCCCTTTCCTCCTTCTAGCCAAACTACGGTTCTCTCTGGTCCTTGGAGCAGTCTTTCTACATTGAACTAGTGCAAGGCAGCAAGGTCAATGCAGATGAGAGAATGAAGGTAGGTACTGCACTTCTGGGTTTTCACTTTGTGTTTTGGCTTTTTTGCTTTCCCAGCTGCATCTGTCTTATTTGTGGTGAGGAAAGCAGAGGCTGACAGCTTGATCTCATATGAGTCTCCATTATGCTTCATTCAGCCCTTTGGTAGTTTGTAAGATTTAATGCAACAGGAAGGGGTAAGGGAACTTGCTAGGCAGCAGCTCAGCAGCTCAGCAGCAGAGGAGTGCATTCCCTTGCAAGAGTTTGTGAGTAACAGACAGCTGCTCCTCTGCAGTGATGCTGCTTGACAGAGGTGTGGAGATGCAGGGAAGTTTGCAGAAGTGGAGGAGTGGAAATCCAGCTCTGAGATAAGAATGATGGGAGATGTTGTGACTGCTGGAGTTAAGACACAGGGAGCTTTTCCCGGGGAGTGTCCTGTGATTTGGGCTAGCTAGCAGTGCTGCAAGAGGAGGTCGGGCTGGGGATGAGCCTGGCCTATCAGCTGTACCATAGCCTGGCAGGCTGTAGAAGCAGTGCTGGTTGCAGACACAAATGTGCTGGCATTGCACTGCAGGCCTGCTCTGACAACCCAGTGTTTGGGTGTCCTGTGCTGCTGATTTTTCTCTTTGACGTATGCACTGGTCAGCTCCTGGTGCCTGCCTGGCTTTTTCAGTGTGACACGTTCCTGAGGTTTTGCAGCATCTCAGTGGGTGAGGTTTGCTGAATATTTATATTGTTTGGCTTCACAGGATGAAACATGTATTATTCTTACCAATTCATTACCCAAGCATTTTGCAAAAGTATTCTTTTGCAAGTTTGCATAAAGTGAATAGATAACAGCACTCTTACTGAAATGGAGTAAAACTGGGTATTAAGGGGCTTAGTGCCTTGGTAAATCAGAGGGAAGAAACAGGAGTAGGGCATCCTGTTTTTGGGAGTGGACTCCCTGCCCCACTCTGCTTGCAGTCATGGTTTTTTTTGCAGACAGGTCAGGTCCCTGTGGATTGATGGTGTTCTCTTATTTCTTCTCCCCTCAGCTGGTGGTGCAGGCAGGTCTCTTTCATGGCAATGAGATGCTGTGCAAAACGGTGTCAAGCTCTGAAGTGAACGTGTGCTCAGAGCCGGTGTGGAAGCAGAGGCTGGATTTTGATATTAATATCTGTGATCTTCCTCGTATGGCACGGCTCTGCTTTGCGCTCTATGCTGTCATCGAGAAGGCAAAGAAAGCACGATCTACCAAGAAGAAGTCCAAGAAAGCTGTAAGTAAAGCCAATGTGAGGCTGAGCCAGGCCTGCCAGAGCTGCAGGGCACAGGACACCATTCTGAGCCAAGGTCCCATTGCTCTCGGATGACTTTGTGAATAAAAGAGCTTACAGAATGATCACCAGTAACTTCCTCAGCAGGAATAGGAAGCTGAGGAGTGGCTGCCCATGGGGAAGGATGTTTTAACTGTAATTTCTTCTTCAGAAAAGCTATTAAGAAACATACTCAACATCGGAATGCACACAAAGAGGAATCATTTGTTAGTTTTGCTGTTTTGCTGTTCCACAACTTCCTTGTTTTGCAGTCGAGGTTAAAGCTTTACTCTATGCTACATCCTCTTTTATTAGAAAGGTCTTTTATGCATGTCTCAAGTTAACAGCTAAGAATGGGGAAGAACATGAGTAATGTAAGCACTAGTTGCAGCAGAGCTCTGGGTGAGGTAAAAGCAAAGTGCAGGACTTTGAAGGCTATTGTCCAGGTGCTGCAAGCTGCAGGTGGAAAGTGTCACATCACATTGGCAGCTCTTGTGCTGAGCTTCTGAATGAGAGAGGCAGTGATATTTCTCTTTTTTTTTTGCCTCTATTTCAAAACTTCTAAGCCATTAATAACAGTAATTCAATAAGAGAAGATCTAAGTGGAATGGAATTGCTGGTTTCCCAGCATTATACCTTAAGCAAGCATGTTACCTCTGGCTCTTTGTATGTGAGCTTTCTTTGTGAGCAACAAATGTGTCAGTTCCTCTGTAAATGAGTGTTTCTGCAGCCATAAAACACAGTTGCCATGCTTTAAACAGAGGATTTAGTCATGGTAACTTTTCTAGAGTGCAGAGAAATGAGGGACTGACAAATGCAATCACAGAAGATTTTATGAAGCCTCGGTTCTCCCAGCTCCTCTTCATGGCTGGCAGGTTTGCTGAGCCCGTTGTGTTGACATCAGGAAGGCTCTCAGGGTTACGGTGCTTTACTGTCTGGGGAGCAACAGGTGACCCATGAGTCCTGTTTGCATGGACCAGTTTCCAGGTTGGAGGCTTTAGACTGGAAACATCTCGAGGCTAAGATCAGGACCAACCTTTTCACCTCGTTATTGTTTTCTTTTTGTGTGTTCATTTGCTTTTTTTTTAAAAAAAAAAAAAACAGCTGAGGAACAGCAGAACTCCAGTTCCTGCTGGAGGCTTGCCTTGAACAGGATGTCTCATTCACCAACAGGCTGCATTTTTGTGGTCTCATAGGAGCAATTCTCAGTTTTGAGGCAGTCAGAAGGAAATTTTCCTGCTCTGATTGATAAAACAAGACCAGCTCAGCTGGGTTGTTAAGAGGAGTAGTCAATGTGTCTTCTGTAATGGGGAAAAGTGGTGCCTTCTTGTGAGCTTTTATTGTAAAGTCATGGTATTTGCTGAAGCTGAGCATTGCAGAGGTGGAGCTGATCACACAGCTGGGCTGCAGCTCTGAGTGAGGTGCCCAGATCTCATTTAGAACCACTGGTAGCTGGAGGTTCCAGTCAAAGCATGCCCTGATTTTTGTTAGATGACCTTTTTGTTTGCTTTGCTTAAAGTACTCGGAGGTTAAATACATGCATGTTGTTTGTCTGTGTGGACTGTGCAGAGCAGATAGGTGGGACTAAGTCATTTATTATCACAAAAACAGGCGAGCCTGCAGACTGGCTGGGATGAGTCAGAGCTTTAATGTCACTGCTTGGCTTTCAGTGTTTCTGTAAGTCATGCAGGAGATATTTCTGTCCTTATGATGCTGAATCGTTTCTTTGCTGGACTTTATCCACCCAAAATCTCGCCTTGCTCTTTGGCAGGCTTTGTGCTGTGGTTTGATGTCACACACAGTCTGTTAGACAAGGTTATTGCTGGTGGTGGTGTGCGTAGCTTTTCCCTGCAGTCTGAAGGCTGATGCCTCAAATAAGATTTTACAGAAGATGATTAGTCTAATCAAATCAACACCAGAGGTTTGTGAGAGGCCGCTTGGTAGTGATTCATTTTGTTTCATTAGGGAAAAATGCTGACACAGCGAACTCCACCAAGGTTGGTGCACCTTCTGGGCCAGCCTGATGTATTCTCTAGAATATCCCAGTGGAACAAGATGCCTCCATGTGAATCCCTTCAAATGTTACACAGTCTGTGTGTGTGTCTCACTACAATTCGGTCTCACAATCTCTTTGCAAGTCAGTTTCTGTGCTGATGTACACTCAAGCCTTGTTTTCTGTGCAGCCAACTGAAATGCTGGTTTTGCTAAAATGTTACATGAAGCAAACTGTTCCATTTGGGGAACCTGAGCTCAGGAAATCTTAGGTCACTTGTGGAACACGTCTGTTTGCTCTGGTGGCAGGGAGATGATTTCTCTTTCTTGGCCATATCCCAGTCACTTTACTTGCTGGAGTCCTGCACCTCCCAGATGAGGCTGGCTTGTGTGACTGAGTTGGGCTTGGGCTTTTGGTGTTGGTTTTTTTGTTTGTTTAGTTGGGTGATTTTGGTGGGGTGGTGATGGCGTTGTTTTGTTTCTTGTTGGGAGGAGGGTGAAAGGGTTGGGTTGGGATTGGCAGCATAAAGTTTGTCATCTGTAGGTAGCTAGTGTTCATTATTGCACAAAAGGAGCCAACATTTTTTCTTCCTTTTATCAGATGTACTCTGCATTCTCTGTCTGGTGTTCTGAGGGCATGTTAACTCACTTTCCTGTTTCAAAATTGAGGCTCTTCTCTCTCCCCTCAAGCCTTGAAATACGTAAGGGACATAAGATGTGGCTCCTTCAAATATCACTGAGTATAGAATGTAAGGCTATATTGGAAACTTAGAGAATCTTCCACTTCCATGATGAAGCTTCAGACATTTGTAGGGAGTGTTTGGTGCCATTCAGCCACTAGGATTTAGGAAGTATCTGAATTTGATGCTATCCTGTACTCAGGATATGTTTTAGAATGTCAAAGGTAGGCAGCAGGCATGGCTGCTTGGGGGGCTGAGTTCTTTCCAGCATCTTTTTGAGGGGATGCCTAGATGCTCTAGAATGGAAAGTTTCCCACCTGCTGTGTTCTGTATAGCAATTTGCAGACTTGGAAGAAATTAAAGAGAAAACTTTTTAGTCCTGGCTATTGTGAGGGATTTGCTTTGCATAGGGGTATCTCATATTCTTTTGCTGCTCTATCATTCCTTCAGTTTTCCAAATACAGCACTCACATAAGCTTTTCTCTTTGCTTTCCAGGACTGCCCCATTGCCTGGGTGAATGTCATGCTCTTTGACTATAAGGACCAGCTGAAAACAGGGGAGTGCTGCTTGCACATGTGGTCATCCTTCCCAGGTATGTCAGGAGCTAATGCTGCTGTGTGTTTCTGTCTCTAGCTTCTGCCACAAAGATGGGATCTGCCCTGCATTCTCCATTGCTGCCCAGTAGGTTGCAGGAGTGGCATAGTGGTGCTGCATTAACTCTGTGTTAGCAGTTCCAGTACCTTTACTGCTGTGTATTATGGCCATGCCGAGGTGAAGGACTTGTTTTACCTGGCATTGCACACATGACTTAAGAGGCTGCTGCATTCCTAAAGATGCCATGTATACTTCAGTGCTTTGAGAGGTTGGGAAAATGAAGTAACCTGCTCAGGGCCGGGCAGTGACCAGTGACAGAGCTGGAAGCAGTCCTGTGCTCTGGGCCGAAGCTTCTACAGTTAGGATTTATGGATTTATGTACTTTGCTTTTCAGATGAGAAAGGTGAACTTCTGAACCCCATGGGCACAGTGCAGTGCAACCCCAACACAGAAAGTGCAGCAGCCTTAGTCATCTGCTTCCCCAGCGTTGCATCGCATCCTGTGTATTATCCATCATTTGAGCAGGTAGGGAACATGGATGTTTTCTTGAGAAGCAAACATTAGCTTTTTAGTGCAGGAGCACACACTTTTGGGCAACCGTCTGCAAAGACCAGATGCAAACAAACTTGATTAATGGATAGAAAATAGAAAAAATGGCCTTTTCTGTTAACTAGTAACGGATCTTTGAATGAATAGTTTTGCATGCTCTGAATTCCTAAAGTAAGGCTGCTCTCATCCATGGGCATTTGTTTGCAAATGGATTTAACTGAGCTGCCTTTAAACTGGAGGCAGCACTGGGCTCTATAGAATGGAAGAGAAATAAGGGGAAGATGAGTGAGAGAGCTCCCTGCCTTTCAACACAGAATGATAACATGCTGTGTGGTATGAGAATTTTCCATCTGTCACTACAGCTGGCCACACTTCTGAAGTGGAAGAAGAAATGTACGCATTGCAGGAAAGGAGAGGGATCTGCTCTGCCAGGGACTCATCCTTGATGCATGTTCTGGCTTAGCAGCTTTAACAGATTGCTAGCATGCAAGGTTCCTTGGGCAGCAGTTTGGAAAGCACGTGCCAGTTGTAGGAACCTGGTGTGGTTCCTGTTAACCTGCAGTTTAGTGAGCCAGTACTCTGTGCATGGACCATGTGGGTGTGCAGATGTGCTTTTTTTGGGAGGAAGGACCTTGATTCTCATCACTGCTGGGGAAAGGGGCATCGTGTGCAGTTGGGTTGTCCCTCTGAGTGTATTTCCTACATCAGGGCTGTGAGAGGGGCAGTTCCCTTCTTCAGATGTGGTGAGTCTCTAATGCAGCATAAATGCCTGAAATGATAGCAGGCTGGAAGGACAGAGGAAATGAGGAGCCTTTCTCAGAATCTATATTTGTGTTCCAGCTGCTGGAGTTGGGGAGGAATGGAGAACAACCCCGCTCTGCACCAGAGGATCCAGAGGAGGTGAGTCTCTGGCATCAGCTTTTCTGCTGTGTGCAGGTTATGTGCAAGCCTGGCTTCCTAGATATCATATCTCTATCTTACCCCCAACCAGCATTTTTCACTATTCCCCAGTCTTACTGCATCTCTCTGGGCTGAGCAAGCCCTTTGAGTTGAGGCTGAGCCCTCTGTATGCTCTTTGCTGTGATTCCCATGAGCAGAAGCTGCAACTGAAGGAAATACTGGAGCGGAGGAGCCACACTGAGCTGTATGAGCATGAGAAAGATCTGGTGTGGAAGATGAGATATGATATCCGTGACCAATATCCACAAGCTTTGGCAAAGCTCCTTACCATCACCAAATGGAACAAGCATGAAGATGTGGCGCAGGTGAGGATGCTGGAGTTGGCAGCAGAGCACATCTTCAATTGATTTTTCTGTGTCTATACCCCTGTTACATCTGAAAGGCCAGCTTAACCAGAGATGGTTGGCAGTGCCCCTGTGCAGGTGGGTTTGGCATCACCAGGGCTCAGCAACATTTTCCATTCTCTCCAAGTTGCTGTGGAACACCTTTGTATGCTGAGTGGCACCCAGTCAAGCTGAGGTTTGGCTCTGTCTGCTGTCTCAGCCCCACTGCTTGTCAGTTAGAGGCAGTGTCCATCTATACTCGCTGCCAGAGCTTTAACAGGAACCTCTAAAGGTCCCCTTCCAGTCTACACTGTTATGCTACAGAACAGTGCTTTTTCCAGAGGCTGGTATTTGATATGATGTCTGCAAACTGATTCTGAGACATCTGTAGTGACTAGGCTAGTTTCCCACCACACAAAGGATCTGCTCTTCCAGCAGTAGAACTTCTAATCAGTCTGAATTTTTCTCTTTTCTTCTTAATTACAGATGATTTCCCTGCTTCAGACCTGGCCAGAGTTGCCTGTCCTGAATGCCTTGGAGCTGCTGGATTTTAGCTTCCCTGACCGTTATGTTGGCTCCTTTGCTATCAACTCATTAAAGAAGCTGACGTAAGTGTTCACCACGAGGGATTTGCAGATCTCCTTTCTGTGTATGCTCAGGGCTGCGGAGGAGGACAGTGAACGAGGCTGACAGCCTTTTCTGTGCTGTTCTTGTAAGCACACTCATTGCAGTACAGATGAGGTTATCTTTTATTTTTCCTTTTTGTCCACAGAGATCATGAATTGTTCCAATATCTGCTGCAGCTTGTCCAGGTGCTCAAGTACGAATCCTACTTAGACTGTGAATTAACCAAGTTCCTGCTGGACAGGGCTCTATCCAACCGTAAGATCGGCCACTTCTTGTTCTGGCACCTCAGGTAAGAGCAGATGTTTTGGGCTATTGCTTAATAATCAAGTGAGACCAGGGTTTACTGGATTCCTCACTGCACTGTGAAATGAGGTAGCAAGCACTTTGGCACACGTGGATGCCAGGGTATTTATCTAAGGGCAGTTGGCTGGCATCTTTCACCAGAGCGCTGACGGGACTTTGCTGACACCATTACCAAACCCCAGGAGCTGCTGTTTGAGAGACTGAATAACACAAAATTTTTTTGGTTGATTGGTTTTGGATAGTTTGTTTGTTTTTGTTCTTCCCCAGGTGGCAGAGAGGGGAGTTGTGTTAGTTGGATTTAGGTTCTGTTTTTGGAACTCTTATCTATATGCCCTGAGTAGAAATTTACTTTGGGCATCCCTGGCCACTCGCCAGTTCTGAGCCATAGGCTCAGAATCATCCTTACCCCTTAAATAATCTTCTCAATTAAGTGGCTAGCATTTTAATCATTGACAAAGATGTCTCACAACTTCAAGCAGTCCTTTTACTATTGCACCTTCTGGGGTGGGTGTTCTATTTATTTATTTTTTTTCCTCTCTACTGCATAGAATCTAAACAGCAGCTAACATCTCCTGTAACTCCCCCCTCCCCCCCCACACATACATGCTTTGTGCTGGCATGAATGGGAGAGTTAGGCACTTGCTGTGGTAGTCAGGTTTGCTTTAACCTCCCTTCTTCCCCTAGGTCAGAAATGCACGTCCCTGCAGTTGCCCTGAGGTTTGGCTTGATCCTGGAAGCATATTGCAGAGGCAGCACCCACCATATGAAGGTTTTGATGAAGCAGGTAAGAATTGCTCTTAGCTACAAGGTTGTCATTCCTGTTGCTTGGAGTTAGTTCTCAGCTCTTTGATTTTTCAGTTTAATGTTGCCAGTAATACAGAAAGAGCCTTGCAGCTGCTATATTGTTTTTGGCATATCCTATTAAGAGCCTGGAGTTCCCCATCACGTGTGACTTTGCTCATCTCTTACTCACCCCCACATGTCCCAAACTGCAAGGTTTGTCTAGGATGGCTTGAAAAGCTCAGACTGCTGTTATTAGATGAGTTGAATGAATTGCCATTTAGTAGGATATCATTAAAATTCACTGCCTGATTTGGAGCAGTGCATTCTTTCTTTCAGTTGCCACGTGGAGGTAATCTTGTTCATTGCTGACTCTAAACCTTCATTTGTCGGGATCACAGTAGCTGCTTCAGACATGGGGGACTGCATATGTGAAGTCAGAGCTAAGCTGTGCCCACAGACTAATGCTGTGTCTGTTTTTAGGGCAGGGTGGTGCTTTTGGATAACCAGAACTCCATAGGGCAGGGGCTATAGAACTCATCCTTATGCTTGTAGCCAGGGCACCTCACATCTTCCTCTGGTGCTTGACACTGTTCATTATTCCTGGTCTTTAGGTCTGTAATCATTACCTTGCAATGCATTTATGCCCAGCAAAATATCCATAACTGATTATGAACTTCTCTAAAGCAGAAAGTTTAAATTTGTTCTATTGCAATTCATGAAATTGCCACATGTTGAGGAGTAAATAAGAAATACAAGCAATTTCTGCATTTCACAGTGGATTTTTCGAATTCTTGCACTTTCTACAGGCATTTCCTACTTGTTAATCCATTGCTTTGCAGGGAGAAGCACTCAGCAAGATGAAGGCTCTGAATGAGTTTGTTAAATTGAGTTCTCCGAAGGCCACCAAGCCTCAAGCCAAGGAGATGATGCATGTGTGCATGAAGCAGGAAACTTACCTCGAAGCACTTTCCCACCTCCAGTCCCCTCTGAACCCCAGCATTATCCTCACTGAAGTTTGGTAAGTAATATAGCTGCATCTCTTCTTCCTTCTGTGCTGCAGGTTTTGCTCAGCAGTAGAGCCAGGTTTCCGGTTACTCTGAGGCCCTCTTTTCTCATGGCAGTTGGTTCTCAGCTCTTAGACTTTCTAATTTAATGTTTTCTCTGTCCACGAGCAATTCTGGATGCTGTTGAAATTGCAGCTTAGGTGCAAACATTTCTAATAGGTAGAAACACTGATAGTATTTTTGTTTCCCCCAGCGTGGATCAGTGCACGTTTATGGATTCCAAAATGAAGCCCTTATGGATTGTTTTTAATAATGAAGAGACGGGTGGAGGTGGAGTGGGTATCATTTTTAAAAATGGAGATGGTAAGTCTTTAAGGATATGCTTTCTAGGCATAATGGTCTCAAGTATTTATTGTGGTGAATGGGCCTAAGTATGGACTTTACGATGTCACGTCAGCAAGCACTGTCAGTGTGTTGGAGATGTTTGACAGCAAGCTGGAGGTGTAGTAAATTCTGGTCTGCATTTTACTTGCTGTCACCTTCAATAAAATACTTTAGCACAGTTGTACCAGTTACTGATAGCTGCATACTCCCACACACAGTGAAAGGGAACCCGCTGTCAGTGCCCTGTAGGGTCACTGTTGGTACTTCTCCTGCTGTGGCCAGAGATCACTTCTGGGGAAGTGCTACACTGCTGTGGTAAGAGCTGTGGCAAAGTGAAGCAACATTTATCTCCATTAGATAGATCAGCTCAGACAGGAGTAGCAGTAACTTTACACTGGTGCTGAGCTATTCAACTGTGAAAACATTCTTTGCTTGCAAGACAGAGGTGGCAAAGGCCCTTCTAGCATCCTGCTGCAAGGGCAGAACAAGTTTAGCATGCAAGAGAACAGGAGGGGAAAAGAGGGAGGTACTTAATGAGCCTTTCTTCCTTTGTAACGCTGCACAGATCTTCGTCAGGACATGCTGACTCTGCAGATGATCCAGCTGATGGACATCCTGTGGAAGCAGGAGGGCCTGGACCTGAGGTGAGTAATGTGCATACAGATGTCTGGCTGCAGTGATGGAATGGATCATATGGGTACAGCTGTTTTGCTTGCAAGCTTTTCCTTGGTTCCGATTTGAAGCTTAGGCCAAAAGGACAGTTTTTCTCTCCCAGTTTGCTCTTGATATGGCAGACAAGGGAGAGCTGGAAAAGCGAGACAGCTCAATTGCAGGCAAGATTTCAGCAGAAGGGTTCCTTTCGTCTCTGCAGGATGACTCCTTATGGCTGCCTCTCCACAGGAGACAAGACTGGGCTGATAGAAGTAGTCATGCATTCTGATACCATCGCTAACATCCAGCTGAACAAGAGCAACATGGCTGCCACCGCAGCCTTCAACAAGGATGCACTGCTAAACTGGCTGAAATCCAAGAACCCAGGGTACATGGACTTAGCTTTTACTCAGTGCTGCTTTGCTACTTCCTTCCAGTGAGAGACAAGCTTCTTTTCTGCTTTCCTCAATGTTTTCCTTCAGTTATGCATGTTTTCAACATGTCCTGTGAGATCTCTGGCAGCTCTGCAACCAAGCAGAGTAAGAGGGATCGAGTTAATACTGAGCTAGCTTAGTTGAGATTGGGGACAGAATTATTACCCTGACCTCTCCAGTTATGGATAGTTTTTACTCCAGCTGCTTCTTGTACGTATAGCATGGGTGGCTGTACTGACTGGAAAATGCCACAGAAAGTAATTCAGGCATGTAATTCTCCTACCTTTTGCAGGTGTGAAGGGTGGGAGAGATCTTTAAAAACAGCCTTCCCAGCTGTGAAGTACTGGTGTTCAAAGTAAAATTCCCTTTTCACCCTTTTTTTTTCTTTAGTGATGCTTTAGAACAAGCTATAGAGGAGTTCACTCTTTCCTGTGCTGGGTACTGTGTGGCAACGTATGTGCTGGGCATCGGTGACCGGCACAGCGATAACATCATGATCCGGGAAACTGGCCAGGTATGGGGCCTGAGTGCTGCTGCTGAAGTACTGCAAGAGGTGCATGAATGCTGCTTAGCAATGGCTGGAAATATCCCAGTGCAATTCTACTGCTAAGGGATGCAGCTTCCAGCAGAAGCAGACTGGACAAATATTCTCAATACCTTCCATCACGGAGAGGGTAAATGTAGCTTCAGAATTTGAATGTTCTTCTCTAAGTAAGTGTCACTGCTACCAGCTGTCAAAGTAATCTCTTGTCTGGCTGCTGTTAATTTTGGAATTACAGCCTCAGGCCTAAAATCATTTGCAGATACAAACCTGAGCTCTATACTTAGCAGGCTGAAGACTGACTTGGCTTCAGCAGAATTAGGGATTGCTTGTAGTTGCAAGGTAAGAGCCTCAGTTGCTTGTCCAAGATTTTTATAGCTTTCCTAGGAAAAAGACTTAAAAATGATTGCGTGTGATCAGTTTGGTTATAATTTCACACTGATACTGCAAGGACTGCAGAGCCACTGTGTCATTCACTAACAAGACAGTAACCTCCCTTCCTGGGCTATGGTTAGCAGCAGCCCTTATCGAGGATTGCCTCTTCTGACAATATAAAAAACAATGCTGGAGAAGAAGCCTCTGCAGCTTTCTTCAGAGCAGGGATGCTCAGTGATTTGTCCACCTGGGGGAGCTGATGCTCTGCTGTATGCAGGCTTGGGGTTTGTATACGTTTTGGGTTTTACAGCAGCTCTGCGAAAGGTACATGGTTGTGCTCTGCCCTTCCTTCCCATCATTGCACTGGTGATGAGAATGCTTCACTTGCTTTATAGTTCTTTGGTTGGCTTTTTGCGGGGGCAGCTGTACCTGAAGAAGTAATGGTTGGTAGCAACTTCAAAAGAGATCTTATTTTCATGTGCTGTTTGGGACTCCAGACTACACTGGTAGGATAAGGCAGCATAAAAAATAATAATAATAATAAAAAAATCAGCTATACCAAGTCCTGAAGAGGCAGGTAACCCTAATTACACTTGAGAATATTTTGGCAAGTAAACCATTGCCTCTTCTCCCAGAGGAGTGCCAGGAGGCAGATCAGTTTTCTCCTTCCCAAAATGCTATGCTCCATATCTTTTGAATACAGTAACTGTGAGGAGCAGTACTATTCTGAAAACAATTTTTTCTTCCTTTTTTCCAGCTGTTCCATATTGATTTTGGTCATTTTTTGGGGAACTTCAAGACCAAATTTGGTATTAATAGAGAACGAGTTCCTTTCATCTTAACCTACGATTTTGTGCACGTCATCCAGCAAGGAAAAACAAACAACAGTGAGAAGTTTGAAAGGTAAGGGTTAGCAGTTTAATTTGATGTAAGATTTTTAAGGTCTGAATGCTCTGAAGTTACTTCCACTATTTCCACCATTACAGCTACCTACAAAGCAGCATAACAACCATTCTGGAATACAGAAGTCAGTATAAAATGAACATAAAGTGCTCATTACTCATTTTGGAAGCATTTGGGATGTTATACTCTTGCTTGTGGTAACAAAACCCCTCTGTAGTCTCCCATAATTCTGTATACCGTTGCCTTCTGATGCTCAGTATTTGGGGTACAGAAGGCTTTTAAAGGGACTGACGATGTGAGGAGTCGAAGTCCTTATATTGGAGTTTTCAGAACTCGTTATGCAGCAGAAAGCCAAAAAAGAGAGAGAATGCAGCACTTGTGCCTGTGCCTGGTGTAGTTTTCCCTTGTCTACAGTCTTGGAACTACAGCTGGATTCAAATTAGTGGCTGTGGAGATCCCTAGACTCGACAGTCCAATATAGTCACGTATTCCATTAGCTCTTGTTAAATGAAATAGCTGAATAACTTAAAAACATTAGTCCATTTCAATACATACAAAGCAAAACAAATAAATGATTGCGTTTTGGAGCAAGTGAGAAGGCCTCGCTATTTTATAAAGCAAGACATTAGTCAGGGTCGCAGCCTTCAGTTGTTTGCCTCTTCTTCCTTTCTGAACAGATTCAGGGGTTACTGTGAAAAGGCCTACATGATTCTGAGGCGCCATGGTCCTCTCTTCCTGCACCTGTTTGCACTGATGAAAGCTGCTGGCCTGCCAGAGCTCAGCTGCTCTAAGGACATTCAGTACCTCAAGGTAAGAATAGTAGAACCTGAGTGTGGCTGAAACTTAATACCTGGTTGTGTAGTTCAGGGAGAAGAAGTGGAAAGTTCTTCAAAGCACCTGAACAGCAAAGAATGAGTAAATGTCCATGGCTCTCGTGTAGGATGTCAGAAATGGCAGGGACTGGTGCTCAGGGCAGAAATCCATCAGATTCTTCATTGCAGAGGTAATAAAACATGTTGTAGAACCAGCTTGCAGGGAAGGATGCAGCTCTTTGGGCACCTATTCCTTTTTCCAGCTTGCCTCCTTAAATTTAACAACCTAGCTCTGTCCATCTGAAAGAGAGTAGCTTTGAACAAGAGCGCCAAGAAACCTAATGCTTCCTTACTCCTAAATTACAAGTAGGACACATGTATTGCAATGAAACTTGTGCAACTTTGGTAACTGTTCAAAACAATTAATGGCTATTTGTTTCAATACTTAATTTTTTAAGTAAATATTTTGGTAGTTTAGCAGTTAATTGTTCAGTCGTACTTCAAGTGAGGCTACACTGCATTCTGCCTCTTACCCTCAGGATTCCCTAGCTCTTGGTAAAACGGATGAAGAGGCACTGAAACACTTCAGACTCAAGTTTAATGAAGCCCTGCGAGAGAGCTGGAAAACCAAAGTGAACTGGCTGGCACACAACGTATCCAAAGATAACAGACAGTAGAGGGATGGAGTCAGCCTGCACACTTGCTCCAAGAGAATGTACAACCACTTGCACTGAATCCAACGATTGTAGACTGGTTTTAGAAGACTGATGAATGTTGCCCTGTTTAAGATCCCTCACCTGTGGCCCCAGAGATCACATCTTTCTGCCTAACTGAAAGTTGTTGGACTGTCATCGGCCACCTAATCATGCCTGCACCAGACCTTTGGGTGGCAAGGGAGAGGCACAAGGCAATAAAATTACTGCAAACAGTGAAAGGTAGGTAGAGGTACCGTATCCTTAACAACTTGTTAAGTTTCAAATACATCTTCTAATGGAAGAGTTCAGGCAGTTTCAATATACTTTGAAGTCAGTAAGTGTGCTAACATGTCTGTTTTTATTTTCTTGATAATTCAGCTGAACACTGAACAGCTACTCTGCTGTAGCTCTTATAGCACAGCTGTTGTAGGCCTCTACCATTACAGCTCAGGCTTTAACTCACTACGTCCTACCCTGTTTCAGTGTACACCAAGGTAGGTCAACCTAAATCTCCTCTGAAACCAACTTGTACAAACTCTTTATTCTGCACTGTAACAGAATTAAAAAATAAATCCCTACTATCACATTACTGTCTCTCTGCTGCAGAGGCCAGAGAGCTCTGAGATGCTGCCTAAAATCTCACGCCTTGAGAAGAGGTGCTTGGGTTGGCCTACCTTGAGTTAGGTACACTTATTTCCTTAAAGCAGACCTTAGGTTAAATTCAGCTATCTTGTTTTCTGCATTTGTTCTGTTTTTGAGCCTGAAAACATTAAAATTGCATTGTGCCAACAGGCATGTACCATTGGTTGCTGAATGTACCTCCTGGTGGGGTGTTACAGCTAGTCTGCCACCTGGTTTCCCTCTAAAGCATCCATGGAGGGCACTGGCCTGCACTTATGTACTTATTGGGATATAACACTGTAACCCAGTGTCAGATGGGACATATGGTACCATTCTGTGCTTAAGTAAGTTATTTGGCCAGTCTGCTTTCCTGTGTAAAGATAGGAGTGCCAGATGAGTGGCTTTAGCACTGAAAAATTGCATCTCGGTTCACCTGAAAAGTTTGTTCCCTGCCCTCTTCAGCCATGTGCTCTCAGCTGAGGCATGCAGCCCTGTTTGTTATTACAGCTGGGGCACAAAGGCTGTGAGTGGGGAGGTCAGCCAAAGAACAAGGTGCAGGCATCTGTGCTGGTACCTACACTGGACAAACTGTTCCAGCCGCCTTCTGTTGCCACAGCTGCCTTTGTCTCCTGCACCAAGGAAATCTGTCCCCTGTCCCACAAGGTGCTGTTAATCATGTATTTCTACTCCTGTGTTGTATTTTTGTCTCCAGCTAATGTCCTCACCTGGTGGGCAGTTCTGAGCACTGGTGTTGCACAGGGACAGATGAACAGGAGCCACTGCTGTCCCTCAGTGCCTCCCATGACCAAATTGAGGTGCATCGAACAGGCTGCAGCCTATGGGTCATGCTGGAAGAAAAGCAGCCTGGTTAGTATCTGCTTCCTTTAGCAGTTCTCTGGCGTGCTTCCCTTCCGTTCCCTGTGTTCTTCACACCATCATGTTCCTCAAGAGGTGCTACCATTTCTGTCTTTTGAAGAATGACTGTCAGGGTTTCACGACATCCCTGAAGTTGAATTAGCTCTTTTGTTTCGTATGCCCTGACCGGGGTTGAGCAATGGTTAATTTACAGGACTCAAGTAGATAAAAAGAAAGAAAGGCACTTCCTATCCTTTTTTTCCAAGCAACAAGAAACATATCAAGTGATGGACTACTCTCATGTAAATGTAAGCTTTCATGCCTGGTTTGAGTTAATCTTGCCAAACATTCCCTCAAAAATAGCTGAACTTGCCTATTTTTTCCCAGTATACCTTCCCTGGTACGGGGTAAATTTCATTTGTTTTTGCCACCAGGACTTCAGCATAACACATTTATGATTCTTAGCTTTTTTTACTGCATTAAAATGAGGTGCCCTGTACTTCAGAGAAAACAAATGAAAAAACAGCATCCCCATACTGCAGGGTAAGCCCAGTGCTTTTTTAAAAGCAGGGGTTCTGATAGATTTGTTCTTCATCAGCTGCACCGCTAAGGTAATACTGCCTCAAAGTAACTCCTACCTCTCTAGAAAGTAATAGGAGATATTATAGTTGTTAGTGAATGGAGCAACACGGCATAGTTACTTTCTCTGATATGTTTGTTTCCTATGTCTATGATACAATTCGTGGTTTCCTTGAATTGAACAGCGGCCAGTGAGTGATCTCAGGTTTCAAACCCATACTTTGTAATTACAATTGCAAATCACAGATTTGTTCATACAAATTGTGAGAGTAATCCACCTGAGATGTTCTTTTAGCCTGTTTTAAGTATTATAAGGATAACTTATTTGCAGTGCCAGTTGATGCCAACTACTCTAATTCTTCACTGCTTTTATTTTGCTAAGACTCAGATTTGTGGAGACTGAGCATTCTGCCCTCCATCTTATTGGAATAATACAGAAAGCATGCCACAGTCACAGAAGACAGTGAGGTAGGAAGAGATCCTAATTAAGGACTACATAGGAAATGCAAAAGCAATCTTTCAGTTGCTTTGCTATTAGAAAAAAATACTGTAGAATTTAAAGCTTTCTGAATACTAATCTGATAGCGAGAAAACTATATTGCACACAGTTAAGGTACTGCTTCCTCAGTAGGGAGGAAAAATTATAAAACCACAATGCACACTGAGTGCTCCCTCCTTTGGGGGGGTGTGCCTGGACTCAGCTTGCAGAGGTGCCTGTGGCCACACAACTTTGCTGTATCTTAAGAGGCTAGGAAACATTGCTGTTTCCTTATTATGACATTAACTCATGCAGAAATATCAGGCCACAGGCAAGCTGAGAGGCAGTGCAACCACAGTAATCTTATGGCAGGGAAGAAACATGTTACAAAACTGTAAATATAAACACAATTATCTTACACTGCTATAAGCAGGGAAGCCAGGATCCCTTGTCAGACTGCAGCAAGGCAGTCTTACCTAGCAGGTTCCCTGGGTGTGCTCAGGTACTTGGATCACAGGCTCACAGCAGTTCCTACCTGCTTAGAGAAGTACAAAGCAGCAGTGGCTCCTGTCATCTGTCCTTCCATTGTAAAAGTGCAATAAAACAAAGCTGTATCAGCATCACCTGCTAGAGCTGAGCCATTCCAAAGGAGTCTCAATTCAGCACGGTTTTACAGCTAGGTTACACCATCAACAAAGCTGACTTTCCTACAAGCAGTAAAAATGTTGATGAGTCATTGAGTGACTTCCTCCCTTGTACACCCCTGGGACAGCATCTTGACTGGAGCTCTGATGGCTGCACTGGGCAGCAAAGAGCTGCTGTCTCCAGCTTTACACAATAGCTCACCTAATGCTTTCCAGAGAGTTGAACTGTACTAAAGATGAAAACTTAAATCATTTTCAAAGACATTGTTTCACTGTAAATAAGTATCTTCTGCTTTATAAATATGCTCCGTGATACTCCTTTCTATTTATTTAGAGATGTTTTTTTGTGATTTTAACTCTGTATAAACTGATTGTTCTTATTTTATTGCCTTTGAAAAAGAAAAGTATTTTTTTAAGGAAACCATGGTTCTGTAACAAGAGTGTGTTCACATGTTTAACTTTTTGGTTGCTCTAGGTACATGTTTTGTAAATAAATAAAAAAGGATTAAATTGCACACCAATGGATGCCCCAGTGCTCCTACGCGTGACAGATCAACAAAAATAAAACCAAAGTCTACTTCTAGGCCAACAAATACACTGTTAGGGTGATCTGACTCAACTCTATTCCATGCAGGAAGAAATAAATGCAAGCAACCTTTAGAACCAGAAATTTATTGTAGCTTATAGACTTTCCAAACTGACCTTTTACCAATATATGCATCTGAAGAGTTATACCCACAGTGGCTACTAACTGCATCAGGACGTTCACAACCTCTCAGTATTACCATTAACTCATGATCAGCTTTAGTCTAAAATACAGCAGCTACAGTGACAGTATATGGAAGGATAAGTCTTCTACACATTAACACAAGACAACTGTCAGACATAAGTTAAAAGTTTCCCAGTTAACTTAAAACTAGCAGTTATATTACCACGTAAGTAGTCAAAACCATTTCCCCATTTTAGAAATCTAAAATTTTACATTAAAAAAAAAAAAACAACACAAAAAAAAAACCAGTAAGCTCGTTGGGTGGGTTCTCTCTCCTGCTTCCAGGTCCATCTAGTATTGTAAAAGGCACTCCACAGAGTCAAATGTTACCCCCAGGTAAAACCCACCATTAGATCCCATTACATCCATCAGGAGGCAAGATGCGTGCTAGAGAAGAGGTCTGCTCTGAAAATCAAAACTATAAACATCTGGACCAATCTTTATGTTTCTGAGTTATGACCCTTTTCCTCCCACTCCTTTCCCACCATTTGGCTTGCTCCTCTAGCAGGCTTATCCACTGCAACGTTTCCCTGCTGGGTACTGTTGGCCATTAAGGAGCCTGCTGTGACACGGGCTGTGTGCACCTGGAACATGGGCAGATTGCATACAAAAAAATGGAACTTTGCTTACCGTGCTGAGGAGTGAATGGAGTCCTAGTTTCCTGTTACAAGCAAAACAAGTTACTCTTTAATCCAACTTCAAACATAAAAAAAAAATAAAAATAAATCAAGTAAGAAGGTATTCATTATTCGAGGCTCTGCATAGGACAAACAAAGTTAAACGGGCAAGTCCTGCCTTTCAAAAAACTAGCACTCTGCACCATGGGGTCATAACTCACTTTTCGTACCTTTCAGTCATTTTAAAAAAAGTCCTTTGCAATTCCAAGTTCAAACTTTCATCGGAAACGACCAAAATCAGCCATGACTTGGAATAGTATTAATGTGATTCCCAAGGTTTTCTGGTTGGATAATTTATTCTATAGTTTCACCAGCAGGAAAACACAATTACTAAGTGTAAACAAAGGCTTAATACACCAACAGTCCAAGTTACTGTACAAGGAGCTACAGGGAATGAGCAGGAGTGCATTAATAGAAATGGTATCAGCTATGCCCCAAACCCTCCCATTCCCAAATGAGAAAAACTGAATAGTCAAAAAAACCCTCAATACCTATCTATGTAGACTGGTAGCCAAGGTGTGCAGGTACACAGGTTGCAGGCTTTTTCCAGCTTCAGTCACCAGTGGGACAACCAACCAACTAAACAAAATGCTCTCTACCAGCAACGCCAACAGACCATTGCTGCACCACGGGCAGCCTTGCTGTAAGCAGGTGCTGTGACAGCACACCACAGCCTGATTTGCCCACCATCCACGTAGTGTTCTTCTCCCAATAACTTAAACAGTGCTTATGCTAAAACTTCACTGGAAAATTTTTTTTAAATGACAAAACAACAAGAAAACGAACCAACAAACTGTTAGGCAGGGCAGTTGAACCTCTGCAGAAGTTCCTAAAAGCCTTCACAGTTTCCCATAAGCTTGCCTGTTCCTTCTGCAAATATAAAGGAAATTGGAGACCAAAAAAAAAAAAAGAAGAAAAACCAGAGTGGGGCATGAATGAACATGGCAGTCAAGGCCAAGGACACCGCATTACTGACACATCTACACTAGATAACTGTGCCCGTGCTCCTGCTGCAGCAGTATGAGACTTGTAGTATTTCATGCTTTATGATTTTTTTACTTTAGCATGTTTTAAACCCCAATCCCTGTTTTCACTACCACAAATGACATAATTACATAATTCCAATATATTTACAAAATATTAAAAAGTCTGTTAATCTTCTACATATTAACCTCATTCTGCCACTTTACACATGCACTAACTTGGGAAAAAAAAATTAAAAGAAATCAACAGGCTGAAATGAGCAGCTTTACCCTTTGTCAACAAGCAATCTTTGCATCTTTCAGAAAGACAAAAAGGAACAAAGCTGGAATTGTTTCACAGAGCAAAAAAAAAAAGTTCAGAAATTCATGTGCAATGGCTACAGATCTGCAGTCACTTAGCTGAGATGACATGACGAAAAAGTGCAGGGTGGGTCCTCACATAGTGTAAAAAAATCCAGTCACTGAGGCATGGCTGAGGGAAAAGAGGTGCTAACTACAACTCTAGAAACAGCATCAGGAACTAGCTGACAGAACACAAACACTGGGGTGTGTGTTGGTTGAATCTACTGGCCAGAATGATTTTTTTTTTTTTAAACACCATGAATCCTTGGGAACAATGGAGTGCATTACAGTGGAGTCTTCTAGAGCAGAAACAAAGACAAAGGGAACAGCTAGAATCAATAACTGAGGGTAGAGTCATCCCATTCCAGCTGTTGCTGTCTATTAACATTCTGTTGGTCCTCCTCCTGCTCGCCTTCTTCTTCCTCACTGCTTTCAGACTCTGCACTAGTGATGTCATCCTCTTCTCCATCTTCGCTTTCCTCTTCCTCTTCCTCCTCCTCTTCTTCACTGCTGTGCTGGTCCTCGTAAGTCTGTTAAGACAGAAATCAGCTGCTGATACCATTCTGGCCAAAATTCCTTTAATTCTTTTGAATTTGAGCACAAGGTACTCTTACTGAAAAAGAGCCATTAATTTCTTACTGCTTGAAAAGTTCAGCAGCAATTAGGCAACTAGAAAATAAAAAGTTAAATAAGCTCATTAAAATTGTTCTGGTTCTGCACCATTCCTATCAATCCTGTCACACTAAGCAAACTCACTCAAGTACAAACCAGCACTTCAAATTCTACCAGAAAAGGATCTTTCAGTGTGTTACATGAGTAACATTAAGGTTGCACGTTTTTCTTGTGATTTTCTAAAAATTCAGATGTCAAGCACGGCAGACAGAAACATCAATATCATAAATACAGATGGTGTTTCAACGCTTCTGTACTTTGGGAAAAAAGCTGATGGTGATGAAGGCAGCATACAGCATTGGAAGATCAGTGTTAGACACTGACCTGTACCACCTGATGCTGGAGTCCAGTGATTCCTGCCCCATTCTGTATCACAAAGCTACAAGCTATGCCCCAAACATAACTGCTCCTGTTATTTGTCACTTTGAAGCATCAATTAAAAACTCACAGTGCTAACATTTGTTCTCTCTGTGTTCTATGGTTGCTTTTGCTCTACTCTCTGTCCATGTACAGTCATACCAGTTAAAACTGGAAGAGGGCATTTTTTGTGAACTTTTTTTTTGCTGAGACACCAGTCTTACTTCCATAGGATTCACAGTGATGGTCAATGCAGAGTCATCCCAGTCCATCTCATTTTCCTTTCCAGTGTCCTGGTCACGCATTGTTCGCTGATGTGCAGCTCGGATTCTGAACACTCCCAGAATAATCATAAAAACCAGGAAACTCACACAAACTACAATCACAACAGTGGCTGTACTTGGAACAACTGCAACAACAGAAAAGGAGTTTCTTAGACAATATTGATACGCAATTTCTACATAATGATCACAATTAATTCTGTGTTCCTATCACCTACAAGAGAGAAACGGCATCATGAAAATATTATAGGCAGCTTCACAGAGGCTGTTTGCATAAGGCCATGGAAAAGCCTGTAGAACTCACTGAGTGAATAACTGCAATTCTTTCCTTGTGCTATTTGTGAGAAATAATGTCCCTGTTCTTCACAGTTCTTTATTTAGGTCTTAATAGTCTCTGTTAAGAACAGTGTACCTCCTGTTTTCCAATGTGTGCACCAGCAGAGCTGCCCTCCTAGCAGGGAGATATTTCATACATCTCTAGCAAGCTGCTGCTCCTTGTATGGCTAACACCAGAATAGGATCAAGAAGATGCTTACATTCATTAGTCCAACACATTGATTTAACTCTCGAGGGGGGGAAGACTCTTTGCAACAAGAAGCCAACGCATCAGTTTAACACCAGAAAAAAAATCAGCAGAACTTCTGTGACTGAGAATTCTTACCTGAAAATGGATGAGGGTTAGCTAGGTTGTGACCAGACAGATCAACAAACGTGTGGTGCACCGGATGTACAAACTGTGGCTGTGCAGCGATGTGATTAGCATGTTCAATGGGGTTAGCTGTGTGGATAACATTCACCTGAGTACAAAAGGAAACAGTTAAACTCCAGAAATACAAGTTGACCTTTCAACAGACAAAAAAAAAAGGGGGGGGGGGGGAGGAAATAAGAAAGATTTCTTCATTTGCCTGAGTAATCATCTCATTCTCAATGACCACAGAGAACAAGCATTCTAACCAGTAGTTCCTCCTATGTTAGTTTCATATCATATCATATCATATCATATCATATCACATCATATCACATCATATCATCCTGCAGTTCTGAGCTTTCAACTCTGTTTTAGTTGATCTGGCAAAGTTTTTGCAGAGACATCAGTATTTGAGAATAACCCAGGTAAAGCCAGCTCATTATCCAATTCAGTAGCCAGCCATTTTAATTCTGAATTAACAGTATATAAAAATGTATGACACATTAATTACACTCCTTTCCCATCTTTTCTTATTCTGTCACTTATCTTCAGCTAACAGCAAAGAGAAATTCTGTAGTAGAGCCCAAGGATTAAGGTAACACTTCCTTCCACAGTGTAACCCATGCTTAGCATAGCTGGCTTTTGACAACTACAAACTCATTGTCACACAGCATTATTTCATGTTTCCTTGCCAAACACACAGAGCTAAATATACCTCTGCTGTTGTGATACAGGGTACCTGACAGCTGCACTACAGGAAGCGAGCAAGTTCAGTAGAGAAGGGAAAGCATTTGCAGTTCAACAGTTTGGGAAGATCCCAACTCAAGCTCAGAGAAATTCCTCAGGAAACCAAGTCACATTAATTAATTAGGCTCTGTAACCTAACTTCCCAGCCCACCATATCCACTTAACTAATGGTAAATACAGCTGTTAAATTTCACTGTCACCCTTTTGGTCAGCTTTAAAAGCAGGAATTCAAGCTCAGAGCTGAAAGATGCAGAGGTACATACCAACATAATTTCACATTCCAGAAGCTGAAATAATTAGCTTCTATTCCGCTGCAGAAGAAATGCAATTCTTGCCTGTCTATGCTTTTACATAAGTGCTTACTATCAGCGTTTGAAGGATCACACAGTCTAAACAGTAAAGGGCCCAGCAAATCCATTTACAGAAACCTGTGAGTTATACATGAAAGCTACTCAAGTCTCTGGTCAGCACAGCATTTCTAATAGTTCCTTCACATTTCTTTTCCCCGAAAATTTATATGCTGTCTTTCAAATTCAATGCTTCTGCCTTCACGCTTCCATCAGCCACATTACTTCTACTACAACACAACAGTTTCCACCACTGCTTCACCTCTGTTTAGGCTTCCTCACTTAAAGATGAAACACAGGATTAAGAAAACATATATAAAATACTGCTTGAGATGCACAAGTCCATTAATATCTAGAGGACAAAAATCTTAATGATTTATTCATCAATAATCCATCAGTTGAGGCAACAACTATCATCCACCCATCCCTGCAGACTCTCCACCTCCCAGAGCAATCAGAAGAGCTCACATACCTCTACTTTAAACTCATTGCTGACATAACGCCCATTAAGCTCAGAACAAACCAATTTGAACTTTCTGTCAAAAAGAGAAACGGTGTGCCAGTTTCTGTAGCGTATCAAATGCAAAACTTCCTCATAGCTAGCCATAGTATCAACTCCTGCAGAAAGAGAAACAAGAAAAACAGTTATTTTGCAAAAGCCTAGTGCAACACCATCTACTCTACAAATCACACTCCTTTTGTTTGACCAACTTTTCTTGGCAAACAGATTTTCAGTCAGTAGAATCAGAAGAGACGCCATTATGGCAGATGGACACACATGGCTTTAAGGAAATTTGTGGCTTTACTTTGTGGTAAAATCTGAGATTCACATAGCCTGTAAAATCTTTTCTTTTGAATATATAACTGACTCTGAAAACAAGAAGAAAGGAATGATGCACACTCCACATCACTGGATTATCTGTGCAAGAAGAAAACCTTTTCTAGAGGGCAAAGTATACATCATTTCCACATTTAAGAAGTAGCCTGCAATTTATAAGACACCAAGTGTCCAAAGAAAGGAGATTCTAGAATGACCTATGTTACAGAATCAGTTTTCCACAAAACAGTGCAAACACCTCTGAGCCTGAAATTCCAGTAAAAAAATGAGCTATTTGGAGTAAGGTGTTACAACTGATCTATCAGGCACACTGATTTCAGACCTTTTCTGCATGAGCAAAAGAACTAAATCCCACCTGTGATGATCATGCCAAGGTTGGAACTACTCATCTCAATGCCTTTCTGCTGTAATCGTGTCATGTCAACCTCCAGGCTTTCTTGATCTTGATTTAGTTCTTCTCCCACCACCGTCACCTCACACGTATCCAGGTTATGCATGATTTCTTCAGAAACCAAAGACTCTTGTACTAAAAAGTAGAGGAACCGCCAAGGAGATGAGCAGAAACAAAGGGAAGTAGATAAGAGTCCACAAACTATAAAATATTCCATGCAAGCAGAACTCTTCTTTCAAATCAAACATTAAGATCTGGGCCTGAAGTAAAGAGACCAAGTATTCAAGGTCTAATGACAAATAAGGGATTATTTGCATGGCCTGGACTTACTACCATTTCCAGGAAATTTTCTGTTAGCTCAGAGCAGAATACCTACACTTTTTCCCAAGCAACACACATCTTGTTTCCCCTACTAGATTCTTACTGCAGGAGAAATCCATGTTGCTTTGCATGAGGAAGATCCCCCAACATGATCACAGAATAGAGTAAAGGTAAGCAAGAGCTAAGAACAGAAATGATGTTACCTGTAGGATCTTCATCCCCATCTCCATCTGGCTCCACCTCCCGTGTAATGGTGCTTATTATGCGAAGCTCAGGGAAGAGGGAAATGCCCTCAGAACTCTCAAACTCTGAAGCAGAGCGGGCAAAATGGTTGATGCCACTCAGGCTGATTTTTGGTTCCTCTGGTTGCAAGACCATTACATATCCCTCCACAGAAGGAACAGAGACGCAGGCCTCTTCATTGAAACACCTTTGAGATACAGAGACACAGTCAAGGCAGCTATTTGAAAGGCAGGCACAATTATGCACAGTAATTACATAATAAATTAAAAAAGCTCTATCTCAGACCCAGGAGTCTCAACTGTGTTGGAAGAATTCCCCGGCAAGGGAATAATCTTACAATTAATTTTTACTTACGTATAACATTTTGCCCCATTTTCTATGCTATGACTATCAGTACAGATAACAACTTTATTGAAGCTTGTGACACTGGGTATGTCCTCTCACTGATAAATCTCTCACCTCTTACATCTTCCTTACTACATTCTTAGGAAGAAAAGAGCAGTACTGGGAACAGCTGCCATATTCAAATGTGACAGCAGATACGGTAAAAGTCTTTTGTGTATCAGAACTGAGACATGTCAACATTTTTTCAGGCCTCAATATCACCATACAGAGCAGCATTATTTCAGCACTAGAACATACTTGACAGTACTGGTGATTTTAAGCCTCCGGATTCCAGGTGTGGGGAATTGGCGAGAATTCAGATAGGAAATGTGCTGCATGGCCTTATCAACTCTGTCAATATCATCCCCTTCTATGGTCACTGCTGACTGACTAGGGTTCATGTGGATCTGAAATTACAGAAGAGAGAAAAAGAGGGAACACAGGTAATTAAAACAGAAGTTCAGCCCTGTTTACTCAGGTAAGCACTGGGATAGTTACATCTGTATTCAAAGCAGTGAGGACATTATTTATGGGCCTTGTGCTTCACTTCCTTCTTCCAGTCAAATACACTGAGTATTTTGTCCTTCAGGAAGAAAATCTAGGCACTTGTAACAGTTCTGAAGTGAAGTAGTAAGACAGACAGCTAATATGAAAGATAAATTTAGCTTTGTTCATGCAACCTTACTATGAAAAATAATAATAATTAAAAAAAAAAAGATATCTAAGTCAGATTAATTCTTCTACGCTGCTTGCCAAGAATCTCTATCTGGTGTAGCTGGTAAAACAGAGGCTTTCAAATATCCAATTTCTTTTCTCAAGTTCCAAAGAGCACCATAACTTTCGCTTTTAAACTCCGCTATGACCATGTCTAAAAAGATTTGCTAGTTTTCATGTAATTTTAATGCAATGTACCACAATTCAATAAGCCTATTTTAGTTAGGATGCCCCTCATTAACTACCTGCAAAATGCGCATCTATTATCAGCAGAATAACACACACAGTCCTCTTCATTAATATGTGACTTTACCTTCACGCCTTTGCCAACACCATCAGCAATTTGCAAATCCAGTCCCTCCTTGCAGGTATACAGGCAGTCTATCACTTTCTTGTTTTCCAGTTTACCAGAACGAATCATCAAACCTGCCAGATTGCCTCGGAAGAACTGAGCCATGCGGAGCTCACCACCTTCAGAAAGAAAGAAAGGAAAAATCTTTGAAGATATTAATATTTTTTTTCTTTTCTATTTTTCTTTTGTAAAATAACAAATTTGCTTTGTGGCTCCACAGTACATTATAAACATGCATGTTAGTTTGTCTAACATTCTGGGTGTTAACCTTGTCATTATGTTCAAGCACAAAGAATTAAACAGTTCACCATGCACATGGCCTTCAAAACATGATGGTGTGGCCATCTTGAACTGTTATTTCCATAACAAAAATTTCTTTTGCTCATACAGCGAGGTGGTGTTCAGAACCAAATAAATGAACCAAATCCAGAATTCTCACAATGAGGTACTAACTCCAACTAGAGTTTTCCCTATAAAGACAGCAGTGCCTACCATGGTAGGAGCCAACAGCATCCGTCCTCAAGCTGTTAACTCTCTAGACTAAGCCAATCATTTCAGGCTCTGTTTATACCCAAAGGAGAGAAATAAACTTCATAGCATCAGTCAGGGTGTGAGGCAGTGGTACAGGCTGCCCAGAGAGGCAGTGGGTGCCCCACTCTTGGAAACACCCAGGGTCAGGCTGGACTTGGCTCTGAGCACCTGACTGAGCTGTAGGTATCCCTCTTCATTGCAGCTGGACCAGATGGCCTCTAAAGGTTCCTTCCAACTCAAACAATTCTACGATTCAGCTCATCCTGTAGGAGATACCTAAGAGTTAATGAGTCCTCTCTAACCAAGCCTTCTTCTCTGCATGGAATTAAAGCAAGGAGTTTAAATTCAAATCACTTAGTTTTACACATCTATATTAATCACAGTCTTCTAAGCATCGTACATATTTGATTTTTGTGATTACACCAAATGATCACCAAGTGAACTAGTAACTGGCAGCCATAGGACTCCACCTGGAAATTTGTATTTCAAAGTTATCACTTAGTAAGCTAAGAGGTTTTTATAGAGGTGTTTCAGCTTGTTTTGAAGATTCTGGGCGATGAAAGATCCCTGACATAACTCAGAAGTTTTCAGTAGTTAATTGCTATGCTACAAATCTTATTTCCAGTTTAGACTTGCACAGTTTCAGAATCTAGCTCCTGGATTCAGCTACAGCCATGCAAACTAAAACATGGTGCACAGCTAGAAATCTCATCTCAGTTTTATTTAGACCATTTCAGGATATTTAAACTATACAGAATAAATCTGCCTTGACTCAAGACAAAAAAATCCACTGAACTATAAATGTCTAAGAAAATAAAATCCTGAAGCCAATCAGACCTAACTGGGAGCAAAAGGCTTTTCTCATCGAATGAGTATCCAATCCATTGTCAATTATGAGAGGGAATTGTTTATATATCAGCAATCCGATTTAAATACAAAATTGTTTGAGTAGGAAGCAGGACTACCCAAATTCAAAGATCCTTCCTAAGCACAGAATGACTCTGTGCTATGCACAAACATACCTTCATTCATGTATGTACACACATATAGGATGAGGTGTACTTATATTTTAACAAAACTGGATTAAATAAATTGTAGCTAAATAAATTTTGCATCAGCAACTTATTTTACACCACTTCACTGCAATCAAATGGTGGCAAATTTGTACATGGGTGTGCAATTGGTTGGGGAAAAAAAAAAAAGAGAAACAATGAAAACAAAAATCAGCTGGTAAAGTTCTGGAAATAAAGGCACAATGAAGAAACAAGCCTAGAAGAGGATTATGTGAAGGTCAATGGCCCAAATGCAATGCCTGCATTTCATGCTGTGTGTGAGATGAAGCAATGTCTTGGCTTAAAAATGAAATAAAACAGTAGGGAAAAAACTCCAGCAACCTGCAGAGGTCTCAGGCAGGGTTTCATTGTCATTTTCATTTCCTGTATATTCTGTAGAAGAGCAAGACAAAGAATAGGACAAGAGGGAAGTGACCAGGTCGTTACAGTTTGGCAAATTCTCTCTTGGGTCACAGAAAATACACACCACTACTGTTCCTCAGAAGTAGCATTCATGACAAGACAATTCACTATTATTGAGATCACCAGTGAGATGCAGGTCTAACAACTGACACAGCTTTCCTCTAATAATAATATCATATGTACTGACCAGTCAATTTATCAGATGGACGTGTGCAAAAAAAACCCCACCAAAACCAAACCAAACAAAAAAAACCCACCAACAAACCAAAACAGAAAAAAACCCACCCCAAAAGCAGCTTTTAACCTTCTTAAATAAATGTTAAAAGCACACAATTTCTCCCCGCCTAGAGGTGTGCTGTATACATAACTTTGGGCAGCCTGACTTATTTAACAATGTTTGTAAGGCAAAGTTCATGGCCTTGTGCTCTAACTTCACTCTTTTGTCAAATCTCTTTTTCCTTTTGTGCTCTAATTGCCTACAAATCAGACCTTTGGTGGAACCTTTAAAAAGGCAGACCAAAGAGTTCTTGTCTTCCAGACTTTTAGTGCTCCTGTTTCAGTCTGTTGTTAAGAAGTAGTAATTAAGAAGTAGACTCACATCGAAGAAATTAAAGAATCATAACATGCTGCCAGTATGAAAGCACAGAAGTTTGTAAATTAAACACTTTTGTTATGATGCAGAGCATATAGAAGCCATTACACAATCCATACACTCAGCTAGAACTTGGTTCCCAGCCTCATGAAAACCAGCCACTCTAGTTTCTCTATGAGCTAAAACAGATAGTTGGAAAATTACAAACAGAATATGAGATGAATTATGAAGAAAATAATTAACTGACTCAAAGTGACAACAAAATGAATTGAACACTAAAGCGACATAAATGCTGAAAGATAGTGAACTTCCACAAATATTGTTTGATGGAGAAAATATTTTGATAATTTAACCTCCATTCACACTTCAAACCCTTAACATTCAAAAAAAAAAGAAAAAAAAAAGAGAGACATTATAAAACCCGAGACCATTAATTTGATAGAAATGTCCCACGTTTTCCATTTGTCAATCACTCACAAGCTACTTCTCTGCATTATGGCAGACTGCAACTACAGTCTACAGTCCGAACTACAATAAAACAAGAATGATTTAGCACTGCTCTGACCCAAAACATCAATTCATACCACCTAGGATATAATTTAGTCAGCAAGCCAAACATTTCAGTTCAGGACTGCAAAGCAAGAGCTTTGTTACAGGGATCTCCAGTAACGAGCTATCAGTGCTCCACAGTCAGATGCTTGCTACCTTTTTTCCTCAAGGTTTGCAGATTAGATTTCCCAAGAACAAGAGAATAAGAATCAGCATTTTACAGCTTGCAGAATTCTGTTATTTAACCAGAGTCTGTACGGAATAAAGCAGATGCTTCTTATATATTTCTATAAGCAGATCATAAAACACCCAAGAGACAGCTTTTAGCTGAATTGTCTACTGGCTACACTTTGATTTATGAGAACACTTCTTCTAAAACGTGCCATTCAATCTACTTGAAATTAGCATTCTCCATAGTAAGACCTTACAACTGTTCTTAAGAAGAAGTTATCTATCTGTATCCTCACACACTCCAGAGAAACCTCTTAGTGTAATGCTACTTGGTGAGTAGCTTTGTCATTCACACACACAGCCAGTAAACAAACAAACCAACCAACTCGTGGAAAAAATGACTAAGAAGAAATATCAGATAACAAAAATCATACCCAAAAATGTTCAGCAAAAAACATTATAAGTTATCTTTCATGCAACAGAAAGATTAGCTATGTATTGCTAGGCTAACCACAAAGATCTCATTAAAAAAAGAAAAACAAAACTAATTAAATGTATTAACAATTGTAAACAGTTACCTTGCCAGCATGCTCCAACTACTAGCTGAGTTTCTATTTTTGAAGGATGAAGTGGATAATCTTCAGTCACTGGGAAAGGATCATATGAAACACCATCTACATAAAGTGTTACTGCAGGAAATTCAACATTGAGGACATAATGATGCCATTCTTTGTCACAAACCTAAATAAAAAAAAGTATTGTTTTAACATTAAAATAAAGGATTGCAGTTGAATAACTGGATTTGATGCACATTTGCAAATGTCCACATGTGGACATTTACCATTAAAACAACACACATTGCCCTGTACAGAACACAGTAGGATATTTCACGCTATCTTACAATGTAACTCATCTCAGGTAGCTGATGAGACCCAGCAGGCTGAAAAAGCACATAAAATATTTAGTCTCTTTTGTATCACTCTTCACGATCATAATCATCATTAATTCACAGAAATAAACTCAGCAAATGGTAATAATACCAAAGAAAAGACTTGGCATTATAGCACCTGCTTTCACATGTAGAATAATGATGAACTGAAAGAACACAGACAACTCTTATTCCAAACAGGAAGAAAGTACCTGCATCCCTAAGAGGCGTATTACTCTATTTCTGTGGAGTAAATACCTAATTATGCAAATTGACCCATCACTATTTACAATATGCATAACTACTGCTGGCAATGTGTAACATGTCACACACTTCATTCCAGTGTGAAGAAGTATTAAGAAGTTCTTTTGTTATCCCATTAAACACTTAGAACTGCAACAGCGCTGCAAGCTCAGAAGTAATTGTTATAAACAAACTGGAATGCTCATGCCCCCGTTTCCATATGCATTGTGTTATTGTGTATTCAGTGAACATAACTGACAAGACAGCTGAAGTCTGGCATTTTATTTTCATACATAAATCCACACTTCACTGCCTTTCAGGACAACGGTCCGGACTTTATTTCATGAGCATCCCACTGGATTGAATGAAAGCACTAAAGCAGCAAGTCAAAATGAAGTTGAACAGGTATGGCTGCATCTATCCCTGACAATCATCACAAAGTAAACACCACTGGGCCCTACAGAACTCAGTATCAGTCTGAAGTTGTAAAAAATACCTGTTAATAATTATCTTATTGGAGAGTTTAGGCTCCCATGTTTTTTCACTGCATGCTATCATTTTACCAGGCATTCCAAACTTACTTGATTTAGCTTCCAATGGAATTCTGCAGGCTTGTATGTCTTTCCCTCTGAAGGATCTTGTCGGAAGAGGAAAACAAGGCGGCAGTTGTGCAGGTACAGAGTGTAGTGGTGTCGATTCATATCTGCACAAGAGATTCAAGTATTGTCATTGTCTCCTGTAAGTATCAGGCACACAAAAAATAATTCACCAGTTCTGAATATTCCTATGTAAATGCCCCAGTAATTGATCAGACATGTTAAGAGAGACAGTATCTCCACCTAGAAAAAATATATACTGCAGCCAATGCTGTCACTAAACTGATACGTGTATCTCAAGGATTTTTGGCAGCATCAAGAATAAGGTTGTTGTGGATTGCTGGAATAATACACCTACCATGATGAAAGGAAATGCATAACATTAATAAAGTTAAAACTCCTCATTTCAGCTGAAGTTAGGTAATTTAAGTGCACATCTCTACAGGTAAGTACAGCAGAGAACAGCTTTGCAGTCCACTTCCTTTCACTTCCAAGAAAAACCTAGAGAAATCACTTAAGGTTCCCACATATGCTACCATAGTACATAAAAACAAAACTCAACAATTTAGACTGTTCAAACTTGTACTGACAAACCTGTCTTGTCTGAATTGCAAAGAATTGTCTCTTTCTCTTTGGTTCCAGGCCCATGCCTCATCCACACTGAAATCATGAAGGGTTCTTTCATATTGACTGTGACAACACCATCTGGAATCTTCACAGCCTGTGTGCCATTAAACTCAAAGACTTGGTCACTGTCATGACCATTATCAGTAGGAAGTCCTATCGTCCAGTTCGCAGCACTACTTGGAGAAGGAAGCAGTTCAGCTGTGCCAGAAGCAGCACCTGCAGTAAAAATGCTCACATGAAAACAAGGTAGTGACTAGAAAGATCACAGCTAGCTTCATATCAAACAGCTTCTAATGAGCATCAGTTTTGCAGCACCAACTGTCAGCATTGTGCATTATCATCACATATCAGGCAATTCTCCCACTGAATAATACGGCACTAACATTAGACATATCTAATACTCCAATGTCTTCCATATGCTTAATTTCTGGGTAGCTTACTGATCTCATTGAAAATGCAGAACTTTACTTTGCCTTTATCTCAGGAAACATTACACTAATACCATTTGTCCCTAACACCCATGAAAATAATGCCTTTTTCTTGTCACTGTGGTAGCTGTAAGATTAATATCCACCCAGCTGAAGAGGTCTGCATAAGAACACCACGCTGAAGCCAAGCATCTCCTCTCAGATCACCGACTAATAAGACTGCAGGTCTTTTAACATAATATTCAGCCTATAATGAGCACTTTATCATAACAAAAGCATTCTTACCACAGAGTCTGTGAATGGATTTCTCAGAATAGGTGTCTCTATCGCAGCCTTTCCCAATATGATTGGTTTCTAGCTCAACTGTTGCCTGAATTGAGGTTATTGGTTCATCACATGTCTCCAAACGCATACTTGGGAAGAGTGCTAAAGAACCAGTACCAGGTTCATATTCTATTCTTTTGCTCCAACCTGTATAATTATTCAAAAAAAAACAACATTAAAAAAAAAACAACTCCTGTTTAAATGAAGGCACTGGCAAAGCAGACAGGAAGGAGCTCAAACTAACCTTGCCAGCCAGGCTTGCATGTAGGCTTAATGCTAATTTTAACCAATACATCCTCAGCAGCTCTCTTCTTCCCACAGTCATACGCAGTTACTGTCAGTTTATACTGATGCTCTTTGCCATAGCTCAACTTTTCTGTGTTTTTTATATAACCTGGCAAAAAAAAAAAGTGATATTCCAGAAATGAATATTTCAGGGTCACTGCTGTGTTAAATCCATAAGGTGCCATCTATGTACTTCATACTGCTAACAAGACTTTAGCAGCCAAACAGACAAATGAATGAGACTTTCACTACCTGTACTTTCCATGCTAAACATAAAGTCCAGCTATTTTAAAATTATATATATCCAGAAGATAAGTACAAATAAACAGAACAAATATACACTTATCAGGCTCACAGCACAGTATATTAGACTGTATTATATAAAATACAAACACACATATATAAAAAATTTAATAGTATTATATTACTCCAAATTAAACTATTGACAAATGGTAACTGATAAATAAACTTTATCAGATTATCTGTTTCATCTGCAAAGCTTTAGAAATATGAATACCCCAAAAATTCAAATGAAAGCCTAATAAAAACCATCTTGATTTGCTTAGTCAGGCTCCTTGGACACCTGGAAATATTCCACAGGTAACAGACTGAATGGAAATGACCTCAACAAAACACTACACTTCAAACCCAATTCCACAATACTGTAAATTTCAGAGCCACACGTAAGCATCTCACACCGAAAATTCTGCACACTAGCAGAATCCTATTTTTGAAAGCTGTTTAGCAAAAGAAAACTACAGGCAGTAGACAGTAACTATACTATGCACTCACTGAAAGACATCTTCACTTTTTATTATAAACATGTCCATTTAACTGCATCATAGGAAAGGGTAAAAGCAGGGTTGCTGTAGTTTTATGCTGATCAATTTGAAGCCCTGTGCCTAAGGCAGTGAATGACAGTAATTCCCACTCTGTCTTGCATCACATTCTTACCATCTTTGTCAATAGCAAAAGGAACATCCGGAGTTACAATTTCATAGTTGCAGATCTGGCTGAACTGAGGTGAACAATCTGCATCCACTGCTTCCACTTTCAGGATGTTATCATACCTCTTCCCTTCAATAACCGTTGCCTTGTATGATTTCTCTTTGAACACGGGAGAATACTCATTAACATCATTCACCTGAATGTGTACTGTTGCTCTGGAAATAAAACACAAAGTCAGTGTTGCAGATACAGTGCAGATCTCCCATTCTTGTGTGGAGTCTGATAGAACTCTCATTTACAGATGAAACTACTCTAGAATTTAAGCTCCCTGAGGGACGTCACCAATTACTAACAAGGCTAAAAATCTAACTGGAAAAACAGTGAACATTTTCCCCATGTGTTGCTATGTAATGCTGTATAGTTCCAAGTTGTTGCTTACTATTGCTGGTTAAAATTAGATAACCAACATTGCAACTACTAAGCTGCTGCCACTTTCCAGAAATACAATGAAGTACAGCTGTGACAAAATAGGCATTTAGTTCTGATAGCAGTACAATTTTTCCAGCACTCTTCTGCTGTCAGAGTATGTGATATAAACATCTAATTTTTATTTCATGTGACTAAGAATGACAGACATGACTAGTTTTAGACTAAGAGCTCAGTCAAGTGCCTTTGATTAGTTTTCTTTCCATAATGAGGCACTGAATGCTGTACGTCAGTGAAAACTGATTTATTTCCTGGATATAGGACTGATAGATTAGACAATTTAAATGAAAAAAAAATTGCAGTAGCAAGATGCACTGTACCACATATGCAGCAAGCTAAATAATCCTAACCAGGTTGGGTCAAGAAAAGGTGAATAGTGAAAAGTATCTGAAACGTGAATAGTGAAAAGTATCTGAAAGGTGAATAAAGAATCCAATCTCCACAGTCCTTGTGTTAAAGCAAAAGACTTAAAATGCTTATGTTAAAAAGGTATCCTTAAGGTTTTCTTTTATCCTGTACACCCAACCAATTGCACCAATAGAAGGCTTTCTGTAGCAAACACTACATGTATTCCTGACTAAAGTAGCAGCCACAAGGCAGGAAATAGCAACAGTGGTTTGCAGGTACAGGTTTTAGGAACCCATTATTCTTCCACGGCAAAAGAAGAACTGCAGAACACAGTCCTGGATCACAGAGCAATACCGGAATGACAGCTTCACCAAGCTCAGCTGTCTTAGCTCACTGCACAGAGAGCAATCTGCACAGCCATAACACTGCATCACCTGGCAACCACACACATCACACCTGTACCAAGGAAGCTGTGTTTTGCCTGCTCAGAAAGGCAGAAGATTGGCCACTTGTGTTCAACTATTTATTTATCATTCATGTACTTACATGAGATGCCTAAGATAAGGTATTTCTGAATATAGACCGAAGAGATTGAATGGCTGCCTTTTTATTAGGAACTTCCCCAATTCTGCTTTTGTTACCTTCTCTCTAGCCTACCTATTTTGATAAAACTCATATTTTAGATTTATACACATTGTTCTGGATCTATCAAGAAGGACGTTTACATCTCAACCAACCTGCTCAGGCACAAAAATACATCCCAGTTGTACAGCAGGGAGAAGGAACTGTACTACAACACTGATCTGAGCAATTCCAGCCAACCAAACAAAATGATAACCACCGCCTTTTTGTTTTAGATCTTTCTTCAAAAGTAAAATTGAGTATCAAACAGAAATTCAACAGGAATACCTATTTTCCACCAGTGTAACCCTTAACAAGATAACTTTCTGCTGGGTATGTGAAGCAGCCATAGCTATACAGCTATAGAATAACAACTGTATTTGTCACCAAGATGACTGCTGGTAAACCAGTCCTCATCTTGTTTGTGTCCCTCTTTGCTTTGCACTGACAGTAATCTTCCACATGCCTGGCAGATGTTGACACCAGGGTGTTGTTACACAGTTACTTGCAAGTCCATTTCTAGGGAGTAATTAAATTGTGGTTTATTCTTTAGATGAAGATTGCTTTGTTCCCATCCTTTAATCTAGGCAGAGAAGAACCTTATGCTATCGATCTTGCTTTTTAGGGTGAGGCCAGCTGGAAACAATAGAAATATGTATTCTTTTCCACTTTGTCATGGCTTATTGAACCATGTTTCAATTCACAGAAACTGAATTCTGAACAATGTCCATAGCAGGTATCCCAATGTGAAGTCTTTATATCAACTCAAGTCAGAAATAAAATATTTCAAGAGCCTTCAGAGACATGGAGGATAAAGCAGTATCACTGAGAATACAGTTAGAGATATCAAAACAGTTCATTTCCATGTTGCTACTATTTATGTTGCCATAATATGAAAGTCTTCCACTACTAACACTTGGTTTGCTTTTACTCCAAACACACAGGACATAAATCACCAGGAACAGGAGACCAGTTGAAACCAAACTTCCCCTCAGCCAACCACAGATTCACTTACTTGTGGGATTTTTTTGCATTTGCTCCATCTGGTCCCTTCCCACAGTCATAGGCCTGTATGGTGAAGGTGTAGTCCTTCTGTAGTTCACAGTCGAGTTTTTCTTTGGAGCGTATTATTCCCTCACCAGTGGATTTATCCACTACCACTGCTTCAAAGGGGACATTTTGCCCATGAATTTTAAATCCACAAATCTCACCTACAGATTCAAAGCAACAGAGGTTAGAACTGGTCAAAATCGCTATTTTTTTATTTCTTTATTTTTTTAAATGAATGACCAAATAGTTTGCAGCCAAGGGTTTGTGAGGGTCTGTGGACAAAGCAAGAGCACTGTGCTTTAAAATGGGTGATTTCTGGGAACTTTAGTAAAAAGAAGCATATGTCTGCCTTCCAAGCAACTCGTTTACTTGCATCCATTCATGCAGGAGTACAAAAGAGAAAAAGAGAAATGTAGACAGGCATTTCACAGGAGTACTTGAGATAGCTCTAGGGTAAGAGTAGAACTTATGAGAGCACACAGCCAAGGCCACTTGTAATCTCTTCTATGCCAAGCTACTGGGAATAGCTGGGCAGCTTGTTTATTTTGACCAGAGCAAAAGGTTAAAATGCACAGTTACAAGTCAAGGGATGAGAAAGCTTCAAGGACAGGTTCAGCACCTTAATTACAGAAATTCTGTCAACAGATCAATGAACAAAGTCTTCCTGTGCAATGGACCTGACTAAAAATTAGGGAATCAAAATAAACTACTGAATGAGAAAGGTAGAAATACCAACTTCTCAGGCATCCATTTCAACAGCTATCTACTAACAGACCAAACTTCTTAATCGAGAAAGCTTTCGCAAGGGACAATTTGGTAGGCTTTCCTTTCCATTCAATCTCTTCATCCTAATGCACTTGAAGTGAAGCTCCTTGTCCATCATTCTAAAACATGTCTGAGCTTGAGATTACGTTACAAGTCACCTTGCTGGCGCAGATGGGTCAATCTGTCAGCAGGTAATGAGGACTGAGCCCTTGCTGATCCAGCTGCACTAACAAAAGCCACTCAACCTTTGATCAGCTGTGCTGTGTTTTTACCTGTATAGCTTGTTATGAAAGGGATTCTCTTATGCCAACATAAAATACTAGTTTATTATAACTGCAAGTGGTATCACAGTACCAAGAAGACATTCTTACCATTGATACACCTACAATCATTTAAAAAATGCACTTGATTCAGAATTTAAGCTACTGAAATAGATGCTAGAAGAATCATACTGCACACAAGGTGGTAATGCTTTGGCACCAATATATTTTACCAAGCATATGAGAAAACAATGTCCAAAAAAAGTAAACTATCAGTGAAAATGTCAGAAAATGTTCATTTTCCCCAGATCATCAGTGCCCACATAGTGTACAGTGATCCCCAATGGTTCAAATGGATGTCTGATGTACAGATATTTCTAACCAAGGGTTTGGTTACATAACAATTTTTATCAACATATTTTAAAATAGAAAAGAACTGGGAGAATAAATGGGACAAAGAGCATGACAGGATCTTCTGTTTAAGTGCTGATTCCCCATTTCATAACGAAAGTTAGTGGGTTAATATTCATAAAAGGGATAGAAAGAACCCTTTATCACCTTCTTTGGTGACTGTCACCTCAAAACTCTCTAAAGGGAGAAAAGATAAACCCAAGTCAGTAATACAGGAGAGGCTGAAAAGGGAACAAATAAGGAAAAGGCAAAGATGCACACATTACACAGAAAAACTTTGGAAAAAAAAAATAGTCTTTTACAATTCCAGTGGTGATTTGTTGTAACTGTTACCATTTTAGAGTTTTAGTTCTGTTAAATATGATTTAACCTTTTATCTCCAGATTATCATTCGTAGAATTCTGAAGTTTGAGATTTGAATTGCAGGCTTATCTACAGGCTTTTTGTTTTTTAAAGAATTCAACTGCTAAACAAGAAATGTTCCAAATTTCACGTGGAGAAATTATCCAAAAAGTTGAATTTTCATCAAAATTTACCACTACTCTTCTATTTAAAGGCAGGATAGATACTTTAAACAAGCTTTTAGCTACTGAAACCTCCATGTTGCTGAAACTAAAACCACTTTGTATTCCTCTTTTGATCTCCAGTAATAACAAATAAATAAATAAATAAACAGTCACTGGATGTTTGTGCTTCCAAACCATATTTTATCTGTACAGGCTGCAGCATTTTGCAAAGTTTAAGTACTGCATCAAACATCAAATATGAGGATGCTGCAATAGTTCTGAATTAAACATGGACGCACTCAAGTTTGACCCTAATGACGGTAGAAGCTTTAATTGAAGACATTTGGGCAAGTAGGAGGAGTTTGTATATTTCCTTAGCAGTGCATTTCTTCTCCGGGTTCAACAACCAACCAACACTTTCAGCCATTTTACTGGTGTAAGATGACTGCATGATGCACCCTGAAGGGCTTCACAATTTTAAGGAAGATATAACTGAGCACGATCTTCACTCCATTGTAAGTTATGGTTTTGTTCAAACCCCATACTACCACCTTTTACAGATCATCTAACATACTAATTATTTTTTTTTCCTGATTATTGTTATCTTTGACCTGAATTGCAGTATAGCACAGCAGATTTGTACCCATGGAATCACCTTGGGCAAATCTCCTTTTAATTCTCACATCTTTCCAACAACTTGCAGTTTTCCAGTTCCCTGTTCCAGAGCTGCCTCAGAAAGAGATGGAGCACTAGAATTGCAGAGAAGCATTTTTTCTTAAAAGGCAATTTTCTAGCAAAAATACCATTAAGAAAAAATATAATGAATCCTGATTTGTAGTCCTTCTTTTCCAAAGGAGCCAGTTTGTGAAACAGCTCTCCTTAGGCCCTCCCTGAAGGTAATCAGGTAACCCCTACATTTATAATCAGCTCTTTATTTTAATGCACACACATACTGCCTCTCTGAGGCATCCTCATAATTTAATTCTGTCTATTTTTACGTAGGATATAAATACAACCCTGGATTTTAATATGGCAATAGGATCATTCATGAACATCTTATGCTGCTTCAATGTGTGGCTGACACCACTGGTTAATGATAACTGACAATCCACCTGCAAGGAATCTCCTGTGCATTCCAGGACTTCTAACCTTGAGAAGCACACACTGGGTGTGAAACGTGAAGGTTACTGAAAAAATATATGAAGGGAACACAAAAGCAGAAAGCCTGGTATGGGAGGAAGAGGGAGAAGTGTGTTAATGTAGCAGTTACCCACATGGGACAAAGGGAAGCTGGTTAACTACTGGTCACTTCATAACAACCTGCAGTGGCCTTCAGCTTAGGCACCAACTCCAGTTTTGGCTGTTCAGACACTCAGGCATTCAGGCTTCCAAGCAAAGACATAAATAAGCTTTTCAGTTAATATCCATGTGTCTCCAGATGCTTTTTAGGGCACAAAGCTTTTGTTCAAGGTGTACTAGAGACCAATGCCTTCCAGATATTTCCCAGAACAACAATTGACCCAACATAATTGTATTTTCCACTTCACGCTAATGAGATTAACAAAAATCCCTTTTATTACTGCATGGGCAAAGTACTTCAAACTGTACAAGTTACAGTGCCTAAGAACTGCAGGGTTACCTATGGTAAAAGTGTACTAAAGAAGCAAATGCACAGCTCCCATCTCTGTTCTCCAAAATGTAACACACTGGTTTAGAGATGTTTCAAGACAAATCAGACAACTTACAGATGAATACTCCCATACATGGATGATATTCCTCTTCATCTCAGTTATGAAATGCATATATTTATGTGGTAGAAGTGAATATTTTCTATGACAATAGAATTTTTTTTGCAGTGATGTTTTTTTCCCACTGCAATCGTGCAAGCTCAGTCCCATGGAAGGTATTTAGTGGCAAATGTGCTCCCTAAGGTTTCATACTACGTCATATATGCACACGTCACTTGTTCTGGTTTCACCTTGAAGTTGAGATTCACTGCTGAAATGAATTTCTCTCTCTCCTCATTCTTAAAGAGAATAAAGATAGACCTGTAATTGGATTTTTATTTGATAACTGGGAACCGTTCAGCTAAACGCCACGGCAGTGGGTTGGAACTTCCACAGTATTCTGACTCAGCTGTACTTACAGTTGAAAAATTATCTCACTTCACGGAATACGGCTGCACACTGCATTTGATGTACGTTTGTTGAATTACTCCTTGGATGTGACAAGATCAAGTCCACAGATTACACAGTGGCATTCATCTTCTCCACATATTGTTTCTTTACAGCCACCATCCAGCTGAGCACTGCATTCACGCCGGCCTGCTGCAGACAGGATGTCAGCACAGCTCCCTGCCTTAACCAAACAAGGGCTGGCAGCACAGCATGGAAATGTGGTGCTCACCCACCAGCCCACTGCACTACACATCTCCAGGGGAAGGCAGACAAAAGGTTTGGTGGATTTCGTTTGATTTTAATAGAGCAAATTCAGATTCTGCAAAACCATTTTCAAAGCTCTATTCATATTCGTGCTCTAAGTTAAAAATTCCTAACCCCCACAAAAATAATTCTCGTGTCCCAGATCAGTAAGGGCAAACTATCGTATTGTGACCATGTTTTTCTCCAGGTTTTGGAGGGCAGGGGAACCAGAACCTTATGACAGATGCACCAACAATTCAAGAAACTTTTCCTTCCACAAAGGAAACACTTCAAACCTTTTGCTAGTAATTAAGACCCTCAGCAATACACATTCAGCCACGTGAAGACACTCAGATACAACAGTTTGCTTGAAATGCAATACACAGTCAGTTCCATTTTGCACGGTGAATGGAAAATCCATACTAAGAGTTTCTAACATTAAACTGATTTTAGACATGAATTATGTTAATGTACAATAAAAAATGTTGGTGCCTTTTATTTTATGATCAAATTCCAGCATGACTCAATTTGTAACATAGAGAAGTTTCACTGAAGAACTAGAAAGGTCATCATCTTTCCAAGCACATCCACAGCAAATACAACAGACTGATGCCAGAGGGTCTCCGTGAATTACACAGACCCAGACCATCTAAATTCAAATTCTGCCTTCAAAAGTGTATTGTTTCAGATGCAAGAGCTTCTTATCCATCTTATCCAGAAATAGATGTCTAAGTAACAGTATTTTTGCATACCTAAGTGTAAGGATCCTACCCAAAGTAAAGCATAAGATATTCCTCCTCCTTGCCCCACAGTTCACGTACTACAGAACATTTAATGAACTATTTTCAAGATGTTTTGACATGCTCAAATTTAAAGTGAAGCAAAAGATTATTTCAAATATTTTAAAACTACAGACAGTTCAGAAGGGTTGAGAGCTCAATTAGGAGGCACACAATTAAAATATCCAACCTTCTGAAGTGTGAACAAATCTGATTTGCAATACCCATATACTACTTAGGGCTGAAATAGGCATTTAATCCTGAAAATGCTTTGTTTTGCTGTGAGAACATGCTGCCAGTAACCTAATGGGTTTCTCACACGTAAACACCCACATAGATGCTGCTGGACAATAACAACACTATTCTCCATTCCAGGACATGGCTACCACACCACCAACTAAGATTGGTAATGCTGATTCAACACCACTCCCACATCTGGTCTCCTCAAAGACAGATTCAAGTATTGTTCCATTTCATGGTAGACATAAAAACCATTTATTTAACCAACTAATCTGCAAGTATAGAGCTCAAGCCTGTGTTGACCACTACAATTAATTTCAATACCTGCAGATGCTGGATAGTGCTCCTCAAACATGGTTTTCTAATATTTTGTCAAACCATGGGAACGCCCTTCTGTAATAATGGATCCAGTTAATAAATGAATATTCTTGAATGGTAGATTTCAGAAAAAGAAAAAAAAAAAAGCAATAAAGAACAAAAACTACAGCAGAATTTTGTAAGACAACTGCTGGCTGTCAGTCCTATGTCAAAAGTGAAAAGTTAGCATACATTTAGCAAATGGCTTTTGTATCATCTCCTATATGCTTTGTTAGAGGAGAAAAAAGCCTTCAAACAGTGCTAAACCACTGAGGTATACAGGAGATAGAAGACCTGAATTCATCATTTTCAAGCAGACAGTACTGTGCTTTAATGCTCTGATCTGAATCAGGAAAAAAAAAAAACAAAGCAAAAGGAATGATGCTTCATCTGCATCATTCAAGCTGCAAATTTCAGTCCTGAGATGCTCTGCTCATGTAGCTGAACAGCACCTACAAGAGAAGACCTCTTCAACTCTACTCCACTAATCTAACAAGAGATTGTTGATTAGAACAAGATTATGAACAGTCAGCTTACTTCTACATCTCCTCAGGTAGTATTAAGCCAGTACCAGTGAAAAATTCCATTATCAGAGAAGATACTTTGCACAGCAGCAAGATGAGCTCAAACCCGCTTACACAACATTCAGACTCTGCCCAGATGCAGGAACCTGCTTACATTTAGGAGAACTCCAAAAGAGCCAAGCTTCCCTCCACAATTCTTCCCAAAATTAAACAGAAGTCAGATTTCTAGCACTATCTCATAGCTAAAGGAACCTCAGCCATAAAATACATTACATCATTAAGTAAGTCTCAAGCTTCACATTTCTGAAATTAAAAAAAAAAAAAGAGTGCTGAGAATAATGTTCTCTTATGTCACCTCTGCTCTCTGACACTGACCAAGCTGTGAAGTATCAGTGATTCTTTGAGTAGAAGAGGCTTTCCTCTTCTTCACATTTTCAAAAACACTCCAAAATGCTACACAAATTTATCACAGAAAGCCTGAATTTTCACAGAAACTTCCAAAAAAGTCCAAATACTGCAGAAAGGAAATGCAATCTTAATTCTACTAATGCCTTCTCAGTCTATTAAGACATAAATTGAATGCTCTAAGAAAACTGAAAAATGTTTGGAATGAGAAGGAAACGTGCATTTCGGAACTCCAAAGAATGCTGCGAAATGTGGAATCTGGAGGACTGAAGAAAAGGTTAGATGCTATGCAAAGGAATTCAGAAAAAGTAATACACGCAATTGAGAGAATATCTGCAATAAACTCTATTCTCCACTTGGATATATGAATATGGCTGTAAATATCAAATAAAACCATGGCCCATGCATGGGTATTTCCTAGGATCTATAAGCTACAAACATGACACTGCTGTTAGGGAAAATGCACTCAGTAATAACACACAGTATTTGCCATCAAGATAGCATTCCCACTTCTTAAAAAATAAAACTAGATAATTTATTTACCTGCAAAACGCAGAGGTGCATCTTTGTCCAGGGCTATTAGAGGGGGGTCCAAGAGAACTGTATTGTCATTTTCTGTGACTATCCCATGATACGTCGTTTCAATCCATGGCTTATGCTTGTTAACTGAAAGGGGGGGAAAAAAATCCAGGTTAACATTTTTGAAACTCAGGACTTCTAAAAACAAACAAAGAAACAAAAAAAACAACTCCTTATAACACTGCCTTCATTTTTGTTTTCTAAATCTGAAGCAGTGTTTTACTAAATTCAAACATTTGAGACAAAATCCTGGCCAGGTACGTTCAGAAGAGTCCACAGTCCCTGTAGGCTTCCCAAAAGTAACTCAGATCTAAATTAGTTTCTTTTAAATATGCTGGGATTTAAGATGGCCCTGGAGTGCAATTCAAAAACCTTTTAACAGCAATGGGGAGCCGCTCTCAGCAGTGCCAAACATCACACCAGAAAAAGCCATATTCAGCAGCAAACAAGAAAAGACTGGCCAACAGGAAACACCAGGGGGCTGCTGAAACTCTGCTTCCCTCCAGCCTGGAAAATTTGGCATCTGGTTGGTGGATTATTCTTTAGAGAACAGAAACTAATAGTCAACACTGTGCATGCTTTCAGCATTTTTTTTTTCCTTGTGTGTGTTCATGATTATTTTTACTACTAAAGGAGCAGAAGAGATCAAAAGGAGAGCTGCAGGAACTCCACTGAAGCCTATGGAGGCCATGTCAGTGCAAGGAAACAATACAGGAGAGGCTACAGAAAAGGGCAAGGTCAAGTACAGCAATTCCATCTCTCTGCTGCAGAGGTGCAAGGCAGATGATCTGTGCCCCCCTGCTTCTGCAGGACTTGCACTTGAGTTCTCTTTAATCCAGTATACGATTAATGCAGATTGCAAACACCTGCATGGGACCATAACCTCAGGCCCTTTTGATACCTAACAGGAGGCCTTGAAATCTGAGTAGCATCCCAACCTGTCGTATCACCTATTCAGTAGTTGCTTGAGAAGACAGTGAAGTTCCTCCCAAGCACTGCCCATAGAAGCCTTCTTCAGCTCTGCACACAACAATCTGTAAAGCAATGGCCTGAGCGTGTTTAAGACAACAGGTCCTCTTCTGCTGTTAGCTTTCTTTATCAGCTTGAAAAAAGAGTTTTTGTAGAACATCATGAAAGATATGAGACAAAATCATGTGTTACCTACCAGGTCCTCAGCTCCTATATGACAACCCAATGAGAGAAAGCCTTTGTTATTAATTATCTTTACAAGACACTTGCTAAAGATAAATACAGCTCACAGAAAGAGTGCACATGGTTAACAACTACTTTTTCTTGACATCTGAATATACTCTTTTTGGCCTAGTTCTCTTCATGCTGAGGTCCCACGTGCACCAGTCCTACCAGTTCTGTTCTGGGCAATGCGGATTTGTCACTTCATAAAACCTCCCAGGTTATCATGCACTCTTCTTGCTTATTGAATTAATACTATTTCCCCCAGATCTAATTTCTGGAAGGCTGTATGTATGTAGCTGCTTGAAGCCTCCTGAAAACATTCACTTGGAGGCCCTGAAAACTGTTCTTTACCATACAAAATCATGCCAGCATCAGGAGGCGATGCAGCCACGCATAAGAAAAACTTTGCTAGACGTTCTAAAAAGCAAACGAAAAACATGTCATTACTGATATCATCCAGATTTTGGTCTTCCTGACATACAACACTTACAACCTCTAAAATAAGTGCCTGTGCAATCACAACCAAGTCTGCATGGTAGAAAGCACACTGCTGTGCAGTTCAGTCCTGCTGCCTCACCCTGCAGAATTACACAGTGGATTGTCAAAGTGGCAGAGGCACAATGCTAACCCAGACACTGCAGTGCATTCAAGATGTCTGTGGTGCACTTACCCGAGAAATCTAAAGAAAGAGAGATAAAAGGACACTGAGATGATTAAACATAGATGCAGGGAACTCATACAGGAAACCAGAACATTCTCTCGATCCACTTTCATCTGCCATCTTTTACTGGTTAGTGGCAACAAACTGATGGAGGGTAAAACCTCTTCATACACAATGATGCAGCAAGAGAGAATTCACAATGAACTATTTTAACACAAAGAGTGTTTAATTACCGCCTTGTGGTTTTACTCAATATGGCAACACTATCTTTATTGCCTCAATGCACTCACAAGGGCACGATTTCAAGATTCAGCATAGCACACAGCCAGCTAAATGTCAGCTCACCCAGAAGTACACTGCAGCACCCTCCAAGGAACTTGGTGTTTTAAAACAAACTTCTTCACATTCAAAGGGGCCAACACACCATCCTGCCCTGGGAAGGAAGGCACCCGTGCCTGTTACAGTGCAAGGCTCTAACTGAAGCACATCCCCTCATCCAAACCTGCTCTAAAACAGAAGTGCTTTGCTCATACAGCTCTGGCAGTCAGAAATACAAGGAGGATGCAGCTGTGTATCTCTGCTGTTGGTGTAGCTCTGGCAGTTATTACCTAGCTGAACATCTCATATGACTGAGCTCTTCTCTGCTCATCTTCCCCTTCTCAAGACCTAGTATAAAAATACCAGCATAAATCTGTCAGAAAAAAAAACACAAAAGCATCTCCATTCTAATGCTTCTAAACATAGATAATATATATTTTTTAAAGCCTTGACAAACTTCTCCTAATTTAGCAAGCTATGATAAATCCCATTATGGACGGATAGGGAGTTCTACAAAAGCTTAAAGTACCATAACCACATACGAACACAATTATGATGAGTATGCTAAGCATCTGCAAAGCCCAGTGAACCTTCAAACAGGCCCAGTTAAAAGCAAAGTCATGTCATTTTATTGTGCTGCAGACAATAAAATCATAAAGCTTAAACCCCTTTGTGTTTAGGAAGGTTAAAACGTCGCTGGATTTTAAAGCATAAAGCTTAAATCCCTCTGTGTTTATGAAGGCTAAACATCACAGGATTTTAAATCATACACTGAACTAATTGCTGAATATCCAGGAAAGGCCCCTTATCCGTACTTGTGATCTCCTGACTCCAGCACAACCACACAGTGTAAGAAATTCTCAAGCTAGCATTTGAAAGACGAGGCCAAGCTTATGAGTAATTCATTAATGCTTCCCTTGAAACAACTGCAGAATTGAAGCAAGAACGACTCTGATGTCAGTTGGCTTCAATAACGTTAAATGCTAGACTGACAACCACTGACACTTTTTTTTTCCCCTCTGAAAACATTACCAAACTCCTAAAATCTGCAGAGAAAGTTGTCCACAGCCACACTGTTAACTTCAAACTGAAACACTCAGTCTGTTCCAAGCTTGACACTTAGTGCCCTGAGCTGTTAATCTCCTGCCATGTAAGTGGGATAAACTACGCTGCTTCCCTTGAAATACAATATTCACACTATTTGTGAGTGCCTCCATTGGAATCTGCTGTAAATCCCAACCAGCACTGAATGAAGTCAAGTGAAGGAAGCCTCCCTGGCACATCACAGCTTCTACTTAGCGGTCAGTGCCCAAATATCTTTCAGAACAGACAGCCCACCTCTTTTTCCCCAGCAGCAAATTGAGCAGTACATCTCACATCAGAGCTTTCATTGCTGCCAGGCAATGGCTGAACGTGCATCTGCAAGGTGAGCATGAGCAGCCTGGCCAATTTTGACCTGAAGATAATTGCTGCTAAGCTAGAGAGGAAAGAGAAAGAATACGTGCCTTGAACATGGGGATGTTTAATACCATTCACTCCAAGGGAATGCGCTCAGTTTCTCATGACACCAAACAGACCAACTTCCACTAATATCAACTGGGACAACTGCTGGCTGTTCTCAGAAAGGAGAACATCCTTCTTAAAGGAAGGATGCTCCTCCAACAGCAGTGGCTGATGCTACAGAACGCAATCCATCAGCTCAATTAGCAGCATTTTCTCCTGCTGCTTATATTAACGAACACAAATGAATGTGTTGATAAGACAGTGGAGTTCAGGGCTAGCCTGGAAACTTCAGGCAAAAGCTTCAGTCTTGAACTAAGCAAATGAATTCAGTTCTATTATTCAAATGTAAACATATTAAACGTACTTCTCTAAGTCCCTTCTGAGGACTTCAGTTATCTCCTTAGGAGTGGTCAAAAGTTCATTTGACTTAAGTGGGATCTGGCATCTACGTAACTGGAGATTTAGATGCACCTCAACCAGAAAGAACTGCAGCTGACAATATTTGTTTTTTTTCTAGTGGGTTAATTATTTCAAGTATATGGTGCTGCTTAGCCATGCTACATAACTTGAGAATTAGATCAAGATGATGTCAAAACAAATTTGCGTGAATTAACTGATAAAACACGTTTGAACAAACTCAACAACAACTATTAGAGTTTGACAGCTACATCTACATCCACCCTCATCACCTGGTGACAGTGGATAAACTTAAAACATTTGCTTTTAAAATCCAGCTCACTTCACGAAAATTCCAGAAGTGCCTAAAAAGAGAAAGAACTTCTGTCAATTCAGATGAATTGCCCTCAGTGAACTGAGTAAGCAGTCCTTGATTCCTGCCCTGAAGGGCTGACAATAATTTTGATTACTGAGCATCTTCTGCACAACTGCCTGCCTCCTGGTGCAAGAGAACACAAGCCTGCCTTTCAGAGACAATGAAACCTCCACAGGCCTTACCTTGAATATGCATAAGTCAGTACTGCTCTGATGAAACTGCAAGTAATATCAGTAAGAGAACGGGGTTTGTGTAGTAGGTAACCAGAGGAAAAAACAGCTCAGCCAAGGAGAAAAGGATGCAGAAAGGAAAACATACTTTCTCCACCCTGAAAGCAAAGTTTAAGACAGGGTGTAGCACGGCCTGATTGTGGTGTGTTCTGTTCCTGCCTTGTGTCACCAGCCTGCAATTCACAGCTGTGCCTCCATTTTCTATCAGAAAAGGGTGAGGATTAACCTTGCATATAAACAACCTGAAATACACCAGTGATAATGAAAAGATTTCTTTCTTTAAGTAGGTCTTATCATAGCTAGAATTTTGCCAAAACTCATCTTGTAGTCACATATAAACAACGGGGAAAAAAGTCAACATGAGAGCAGCTAAACAATACATCTATAGCATGGGTTTGAAAGACAAAGTACAATTTCTGCTCCTGGGACATAAAAACTGTAGGCTGCACCGTGGTTGGGTTAAGGGTAAGAATGGGCACTCACTGACATGAACCTCTAAGATTCTCAGCTGAAGGAAAAGCAGGGGGTGGAAATTCGTCCCACAATTCCAGATCTCTGTCTCGGATCCTTACAAGGAGCCCTTGTAATTTACGCTCTGGGGGCTGAACTGTCACACCCTGGGTGCACGAGGTAACTAACCTTTATAAATTATCACTGTTTATGGCTCCAATCCACACAATTAACAATAATCCTCCAAGCACTACATTCATAACCAAGGGCTGTAAGAAAAAACATAAGCCTCTAACCTTAAGTATGACTTTAATGCATGTTCTCTTAAATGTTGCCAGTTGCAGTGCAGGAACAGAAATCACTTTCTGTGGTCATGTTTTCCAACTTCACTCCTTGAAAGGTAATCTTATTTACAAATAGATCAAACACCACCTCAGTACAGCTAGCACTCCTGGCTCTACTTGTCCATTCCCTTTAGCAGCAATTTGTTTTCCATCTGAATACAAAGCCAGGGAGATGAGGCCTAATACTCCAAACAAAGGACAGAAAGACAGATCTACCAAGGCACTGAGGCTTCCAATAATCCATTCTTAAGGCTCCTAAGGAGGTTTAGTTCCTATTGAAGCCAATGGGAGTCAAGCAGCATGAGTCAAAGGAACCAAGAGTGCAAAACAAGATTTAAGACCAAGGCTTCCCACTTACTGAACTTGCTCGTGTTTCAAGATATCACTTCTGTCTTTGACAATACTGATAATGCAACAAGATGGATGCTCCTTAAAATCACAAACAATATTTCATAGAGACTTCTCTGGATACAATTTAATAGAATGAGAGATAAGGGCCAGAAAAATTATGTAAGTGCTTTTGTTCAGAAAAAGTCAATGACCACTTCAGTTTTTTTCCTACCCTGCAAAACAGTTTCATAGCTACGAGCACCGAGCTACTAGATATGTACATCTTCACAGTACAAAGTGCTGTTTTAACCCAAATACCAGAATTCTAACAAACTTTTTAGGATGAGGTGATCACATTATGCTGGCCTGAGGCCTGGCCTGCGTTTAACTTCAGGCCTTCTAACTTCCATGAGAAACAAAAGTCCTGAAGCCTAGTTCCTGTCCTTCTCTAAATAGACAGATAGAGATGGATCTTTCCAATGATCTGAAAAATGTGGTTTAAAGTCTACAAAAACATGGAGATCTCAAACCAAAGCCATAACCAAGAGTCTGGCCAGGTTTCTATTGATAAATTTTCCTGATAAGTTGGCAGACAGCACAGCTTGCAGCCCAATGATCCGGGAGAAGACAACTGGCACACCAGCATTCCAAACACACAGTACATTATGCTAGCTCAGAACACCACACCTCCTCCATTTCAATTTCCATAGCAGAGTTATGTTTTATATATAATATGAGTGAAGAAACAGATGAATTTTCCTGCTCGTTACTTGATCTGAATGGATCTGAACTTTATCTGCCATGCAGATAGAAGAACCATGCATCACACGAAGGTTTAGCATTGGTTCCTTCTGCCTCTTCTCAGTGTTTTTTTTTTTTTACTTAATAAAAGCCTGGGGAGGGGGAAAAACCAACATCCTCCCCAATTGTCTTTTCATTACGCTTTTGTGTACTCTTACCTTTCCCTCCCTCTAAAAGGGAGAAGGAAATCACCCCACCAGCCCCACATTACACAGGCTGCTACCGTGCCAAAGAAACATCTGCAGTAAAGCAGCAGTAGCAACGATGTGGTTTGTGGTTTGGATTTAAGACTTTCATAGCACCAAGTAACTTCCTGAAAAAAAAAAATTAAAAAAAATCACAAAATAACAAAGCTTCCTTGAGATACTGTTACTTTGATTAATAAATACTCTGCCTAAATATCCGTAAGGTAGATGGGGCCCAAGCAGCACAGAGGAATAACACCCAAACTGATCTCTAACTATGGAAGAAGCAGACACATCAGAGGCACTGCCTGCTCCTCCGCAGAGCCACTCCACGCCAATTCCAGTTCAGTTCTGTTGATAAATTACTCCATTTTGATAGAAAATACCTCAATGCCCTGCCAACCACTGCTTCCCACTGCAATGTTAGTCAAACTACTCTGAAATATTTGGGTCTACCAGCCCAATTACCAGATGAATTCAGCCAAATTAAACATTTTGCATCAGCTGGACAGAAATATTCTTTAAAATTGATACAACACTTCACACCACTTAAAGCTCACAACTTTCGTGCAAGATCACGATCCTCCAAAAGCTATTTCTGTTCCTTTCATCACAAAAGGAAATGGTTTTCAGCACACTGCTGTACCCACAGGAATACACAGGACTTGAGAACAAAACTCATCACTCTAATCCAGTATTTCTACTCCATTTCTGCTCGTTACCAGGCCAAGCACAACTCTCTACCGTGTGAAATAAATCTGAATTCTCTCATTTCTAAGGACTTTTAAAACCACAAATTATAAATAGAGGGAGCTCTACTAGAAGGAAACGGAACTGACAATACAGCACAAAACTGGAAGCTTACTATAAATGCTTCCAAACAAACATTTCTCCTAACAACAGGGAAATGAAAGCCAGAAGCCCTAGCAGCTCTCCCTCATGTAAGCACTCTCCAGAGTTCCCCTGCCATTAGATAGAGCTTCGTGTAAAACCTTACAGACCTACCAAAAGGTCACAGAATGAAGGCAGCGGTGTGCATCGGGCCAAAGCTGGGCTCACCGGGTAACTCAGGTTTGTGTGATGGAGTTGAACACCACAAAACACACAGAGCAGCCCTGGGCAACAGCTGGAAGGCGCAGCCCTGGGTGAGCTGCAGAAGGGCCAACGCACAGCGCTGCTCCCTCACCTCATCCTTCACCTTCAGGTACACGGAGGTTTTTTCAGAGCAATTTCTGAGCTTGGTTTTTCAAATGGTGGAAAAGCCTATTCATGCAGTGCTGCGTTTCCACATCGGGGTGGTTAAAAAAAAAAATAAAATAAAATCTGCCTCTAAGAAGAGCAGATAAATAGGCTGTACTCAAAGAGATGATGTGCGGGTTAAAGTCTAAAGACACGGAGATCTGAAAGCAAAGCCATAACCAAGAGTCTGGCCAGGTTTCTATCAATAAATTTTCCTGATAAGTTGGCGGACAGCACAGCTTGCAGCCCAATGATCTGGGAGAAGACAACCGGCACACCAGCATTCCAAACACACAGTACATTATGCTAGCTCAGAACACCACATCTCCTCCATTTCAATTTCCACATTTACACAGCTGGCAGCCTCCTTCATTACAGGAGCAGCTTCTCCATCCTCCGCGGGGAAACCGCAGCAAGGCGCATCCCTAGCGAGTCGCCTTCAAGACAGAGAACTTCCCCTCCATCCCCTCGCAAGCCATCTTAAAGCCAGCCATGGTCCTAATCTGCATTCAGACCGAAGGCCGGCTCTCAGCTCCGCCACACCATCGGGGTAACCTTCAGGTGCGCGAGCGGCGCGCAGCCCCGCAATGCGTATCTGCGGCTCCGCTCCGCCGCGGGGCCACGGCCAGCGACCGCCGCGCGGCTCGGGCCGGCAGCGCTTCTTTACGTCAGCCTCGAGGTTTGGATCCGCGGGGGGTCGAGCCGGGCGCCCTGCATAAAGGAGAGCGGGCGGGCGAGCGAGGCGCGACCCCGGCACGGGGCGGACGCGCCGCCTCACCCCACCCGCAACAAGTGCCGCTCTCAGCCCGGGCTGCAGCTGAGGCGGCGTTACGTAAGGGCCCGGCCCGCCCGCACCGAACGACCTCCGGGCTGCGGGCGCGCAGGTGAGCCGCCCCGCCGCAGGTGCAGCGCCACCCCCCCCAGCACGGCTCGTCCCGCGCGAAGGACGCCGCGCACCCCGCACCCTTCGCCCTCGGCTCCGTTTACCTCGAGCGGCCGCGGCTCGTCCGCAGAGCAGCGCGGCCAGCAGCAGCAGCAGGCAGCGGGCGGGGGGCGGCATGGCAGCACGCAGCCCCGGCTGCGGGGAGGCTGTGGCGCCCCCGCCGGTCCGGGCTCCGCTCTGCGTGCGGAGGGCTCCGCTCGGCCCCGAGGTGGAGGAAGGGGAGGGAGAAGAGCTGCGCTGCCCCGCTCCGCTCGGCTTTTCTCTCCTCCCCTCCCCTCCCCGCCCGCCCTACGCCTCGCTGCTGCGCGGCGCCCCGCGAGCGGCACCTAAAATGGCGGCCGCCCCCCCGCCCCGTTACCAAGCGGAGGGAGCGAACCAACGGCGCGGGGCGGGGGGCGCGGGAGAAGCCATGTGAGGGCGGGGGACGGGCGGGAGGAGCCCCGCCGGGCGCTATGGGGACGCGGGCGCAGCTGCGGGGCGATGGGTTTTTGCGCAGCTGAGGAGGCGGCTGGTTGGCCGCAGCCGAGCTGAGCACGGACCGAAGAGAAGAGCAGCGCTGCGGCAAGAGTTAAAGCCCCGCTGGAACCATTTAAAGATGCTGTCAGTGCTCTTCTTGCACCAAAAAAAGAAAGAAAACCTGAGTTTCACTAATCCCCATCAGCAGAGGGGCACGGAGCAACGCGCAGGCACCTGCCGGACCCAGTCCTGCACCCTGCTGCTGCCATATATATATATAGATCACTGAACAGGAATAAATCACATCGAACCTGTGCTGTAATAGAAAAGCTCTTGGCGCTCCGGGTCAAGAGTTGCAATTAGAAGGTGCTTAATGAGAAGAAGAAAGGCCATAGGCAGAGTTTTGACAGAGAAAATGCACCCAAGCAGTTTTATACTTAGATACGGCTGCTCGCGTTCCGTACCTATGAGCCATTCCACTCCCACAGGGAAATAAAAATAAAATCCGGAACGTTCAAGATCCCAGAGCTGAGGTGTGTATTCTAAAGCACTGTGACTTCAATATCAAGACACTGCAGCAAGGGGTCAAACTGGCAAGATGATGCTGTTGGATATTCCAGAGGCTGCTTTCCCCCCACCAAAAGGCTTTTCCATCCATAAACCAGCCACCCTTACGTAAATTTGCCAATACGATGATGTGCAGAGAAGAAGAATTTCAAGAGAAATACATCATGGTCCACTACAACAAATGGTGCTCCAGTTCCTGTCCTGTGCTGTGAAACCATCCCCTCACCGAGCAACCAAGCAGTCACGTTCGTTCCATTGACTGCATGCTGTAAGGCCACCTGCTCAGCAGCAGCTAAGACATTTTCTTTTTTTAAAGGTAAAGCCTCAGTCTAAACCCCCTTGGTTTCTCAGCCTAACATATGCTGGATGGCAGATCGTGTCAGAAGAAGCCTGTAGCCCATCTGTTGCCAGAGAGCTGAATCCTTACATTCTGCCAACGCAGCTTCAGCTGACAGCATGCTACATCATCTATTTTTCTTTTGTACGAAGAGTAGAAGGGCTGTCCAGCTCAGCACGACTCTCTCACTGACTTAATGCATGGAGAACCACCCCACGAGTATGGATCTGCAAGGCGAGAGGTTAAGGTGATTGCCATTGGTGTAAGCATGATCTAAACAATCTTTTGCATAAGTATTCACTTTGAGCTAGGAATATAATGGAGTTTGAATACCAATAAAAAGGTGTCTGAAGAGGGCTTGGAAGTCAGTGGCCAGCTGGCATGCAGATATATACAAACCCATAATCTAACACAATTTCTGCAAAATAATACATTTTTACCTTTAAATTGCAGATCAGTCCAGGTTCATTCATCTTGGCAGAGAAAGAACAGAATTCGTCCCATAGTCCGCTCAGTATAACACATTAACATGGGGAAGAACACTCCTCCTTTAGAGTCATAAAGGTGGGAAAAGATTACCAAGAGCATCCAGCACAACCCCAGCCCATCTCCACCCCCTCCCTCCCTCAGCACCATGCAGTTACCCTTCCGAAAACCTCCAGGAACCTCTGACCACAGTGAGAAGGGACTTCGGTGTTACCATCCTGACTCATCTGAATGATTCCAAAGAAAAGAGACATTGTCAAGACAAGAAATGCTGTGTCCAGGTAAGCTTCATTTGTTGCAAGGTGACACTGTCAGCTCAGAGAAATTCATTAGCTGAATCAGTCATGACGAAACTGGGCAAATTCCAAGGCAGGAGAAGGCATTGATTGCATCTTCCTCTGAGCAAAACTCCTCCGAAGCAGCTGTGACTAAGGCACTGATTCAGTAAAGCCAACAGGCCATATTTTAAGCTCAGCTAGATGATTTTGCTTGGGTAGATGACTAACTGGTTTGAACTGGCACATCAGTGGTTGAGGAACTGGTCATATGGGAGCACTCCATCTGCAGCAGAGGAGAGAAATTAAAAGCGATCCGTGTCACCACGGATGTTCCACTGGCACTTAATCCAGAAGCACAGCAACTAAAACATCCTCTCAATGCCTTTCATGTTACAGAACTGGATTTAAATTGCCTAATGTGAAGCTATGCACCAGTCCTATTTGCTGTTAAACAGCCACTATGCTGCTTGCCAGAGGTAGCTGCCTTTCACAAGCTGCCAGAGATTCTCACTTGCTCTGAAATGCCACATGCCATTATTTCAGAGAAACTCGCAGCACCAACTTCAGCACCTTCATTTTTACCACCTATCTCCCTCCTACTCTCCGACCTGCTTCTCGAGCTCAAAAAACACATTGATTTTGATTTTATTAGTAAGCAACAAAACTGGAACAAATGGCTCCTGGCAGAACATGCTTTCTGTTACAGCTGAAAAACTATCAGACTGATGCCCTTGAAACGCACAGTGTGACTAATGCCCAGCTTGCAAGGACCCAGGGGGACACATATTTATTGCACTTTTCAGAATGAAGCTGAGCAGCCAGAAATGAAACGATAAGGTGATAGGTAAAGATGAATGCAGTAGCCTGCTTGCTGCTCAAAGGAAGACGGTGCATATTATACAGAGAGAGGGATGTGAGACACATGGCATGAAGTAACCAGCAAATCTGTGTCTGACTGTTACATCTCAGGCTCATAATTGATTTTGACTGCACACAGAATGTGCACTGTATCTAGATAGTAACTCTGGACCCTTGTTCCAAAGGAGAGCTGAGGGGAAAGGGTTCAGGCTTCAAATAGTCTGGAAGCGGGTTGAGAAAATGGTCTGGTCTTTATTTAAAGAGAATAGAGCTGGCCTTGGTTTTGATTCTTGTCTCAGTCCTTCAATTAATGTATGCATATTAGCTTGCCTTCCAAATATGATTGCTTTTAAAGAGAAGTCAAACCCAGAACCCAGCTGCATCTCATCTACGGAGCATTTGCTTTATCACAGCTGCCCTGAAACCAGTGCTGAAAGGAGACCAATTGCCATAGAGACTATGCTGTAAAGTAATTAAGCTCATGATAGAGTTGCATGCACAGCCAAGCAAAATATTACATGAAGACAACAACAGAGCAGTTTCTGAGTCTGTATTTCAGCTCCACTCCAGGTCCTTCCACTCCCACCTACATCTTTTCTAGCCTCGCTGTCCCTAAATACACAGTTCTCAATCTTCTCAACATAAAGAGGCATTAAAGCATTTTTAAGTTTGGTGGATGATAATTTCATCTTTTTTAATGCTTTGGAACCTGAGTGTATATATTAGAGGGGAAAGAATTAGGGGACTGGTTTTCCCTGCACTTGAGCGTTTCTGGAAGTGCTTTGATCATGTGTGAGAATTGATTTAGGCGATGCAAATGAAGGCCCTGGCAATCTAAAGCAGCAAATCTTCTCCCCTGACATTTCTGAACATTCAGAGAATTCTCAACAAGCCACTGAAATATGGGTTTATCAGAGAGACAAAAAGAAAATGGAATAAGCGAAAAAGCACACAGAAACGACTGCTCCCTCAACAAAAGCACCAGCCTTGGCAATCCTTCCATCGTGTTCATTACTTTTTTCCTGTTCAGAATTACCTTCTCTTGCAAAATATGCTTCCAGAAGCATGAAAGCAATGAAGGAAAGATGCAAGTCTTTCTGCACCAAGAGATAGGCTGTATATTCTGCAACAGGATGATAATATTTTACAACTCATTAACACCTACCATCCTAGGATCTCCAAGCATTTTACAAGCGTTAATTAATGCACTCTCACGAGGCTTCTGAGGAGCAGAAAGGCGGGTGTCAGTGATGACAGGTGCGTTACAACAGAGTAAGACCATTCCTAGCTTTTCCATTTGCATTTTTAGGAAAGCAAAAAGGCTGTAACACACTGAAACACCTTGAACCATGTGCACAAACAAGACTTTAGATAAAAAAAAAAAAAACAACAACAAAAACAACAGACTTGACTTAGGGACCTCAGGAAAATTGAGGCGTAATAAAAAAAGTCTGTCTTTCCATCTGGTACCACAATAGCTATCGTAAGCTGGGGAGATGAATCCGAGTGGAGTCTGAATGAAATGGGACTGGTTCCTTACGAGATTGATTTCCTTATTCCAAGGGGTGCTGGGCCTCCTAAATCCCCCAAATCACTGCAGCCTCCAAACAGCATTCAATCAATTATTTATAAAGCTCAGTAAGACACTGCTGAAGACAAAGAGGGAGAGAATACAGCAAGATAAATAGGTAACAGAAAAGTGATTGTGCTGATCACCCACTAATACAATAAAAGAATTAAACTCAGGTATACTCCAGACAAGCCATTCCAGAATGTGTGTCCGTGGAAAGCAAGGACTCCTGTGGTTCTGTGCTGTCTTACTGTGCAAACCTGTTCTGAAGAGCAGCACAGCAAGCCTTGGCCATGTTAACAACTGCTTTAACTTCCTCATTTATGCACGAAACTGAACAAGTGACTTATGCTGTGTTAAAATAATAATAAAAAAAAGCAACCTTGGGTTGCCTTTCAAGTTCTGTCCTAAATTGTCCCTCTGGGTCAAGGACTAATCCTTTCCTTATGTAACTTTATCTGAAAACATAATGGAGTCACATACAGCATATAAAATAATGGATAGACAAACTTACATTCGTGGAAATACTTCCAATATTTGCACCAGATAGGGTGACAAGGCTTAAAACACTCAAGAGTGCAATTTTAATTTTATATTTAGGATCACAAAGTCCATCACTGGACTTCTGGTCACACAGTGATGCTTTCCTCTTCTCTCTGCTTGCTTTGCTGGGAGGAAGAGCAGAGCTATGAGCATTAGCACTGCCATCCCTGAGAGCCATACAGGAATGTAAAGGCATTCTCTGAATTCATTACTGTGCCCCACAATATGATTCTGTCTTTGTGAGAGCAAGAAAATGGATGTTAATTTATTCCTCACTGCTAATTTGAAAAGGAGCACAAACACAAGAGTTCCATTGCAGAGACTTCTACCAAGGGTATAGTTTAAGTCCAATTATGTGCTATTAGTACATTTGCTCTTTGTTTCTTTGGCATATTAATTACATGTCTGGTATTTTGGTAATTAACACATTTATACTCTTTATTTTCCCCTTTGGTTAGACAATATTCTTGCATTTTATTTAGATAAGTAATTTTATGTAGGTAAAAGGAGCCAAATTATTACATATTAGTGAAATCTAGCAATAAGTTTTTAAGTGAGCTTTACAGAGAAGGCTCAGCAGTGCTCTTCAGCAAGAAGAAAAGCAGATGCTCTCCTGTTGGGCTGCAGTCTCAGAGGCTTCTAAAGGGAAACCAAATTACAAGCCTCCAGTTGTACAAGCAGCACTGTAATCACTGGCTGCTGCAGCAGGGCTGTACGATGGGACCAGCACTTCCACACACAGCTCCATCTGCAATGTTATCATGGCCCACTGTTAGCAAGATCTCACATCTCCCACTGACAGCCATTAAAATCAATGACATTTTAGAAAAAAAAGTTACAACAAAGAGTCAGCCAAGATGGTTTACAATTTACAAACGAACACTCAGCAGGGAGGATGTTCCTAGGAAACATTCAGGAACAAAAAATGCTTGCTTACCACCATAAGACAACAGAGTGAGCAGCTTTCTTTCACTGAACTAAATAGTTACAGGTGTACTCCACAAACACCTGCAAGATATTTCTTTTCCTTAAGACTAATTCATTTCTGTATGTGCTTGTTTGAAGAAGGAGGAAAAGGAGGATCAAAATATTTTGTATTCCTGCAACAGGCAGAAAATTAATAGCATATTGTCTGGCACCAGCCCTCCTCCCCAGGTCTGTTGGGTCCAGATCTCCTGTGCAGGAAGCAGAGGTGTCACCCAGCAGAATGAATGTCACTCATTCATTCCCAGAGACAGCAGCAGACATTCACTATTTACCGCTATCTGGGGCAAGTCTTACCAAAAAGGAAACCTGAGGATTGTTTATAATGGCAAAATGCCTCAAACTGTGCCTGCTTCCACTACTGTTTCTATTTCATCTTCCCCCCCCACCCCCCCCCATCCCCCCCAGTTGTACTGCATTGCCTCTGAGTCCCTTGGGGAAGAAGAGAAATAAAACCTCAGTAGGCAAGCATCAGTGTTGCAAAAGCTTGCTCTGCCTTTCCTGAAAACACCATCTGGAATATTTTTTATCTTGAAGGTTGACTAGTAGACCAAAATTATCTACAAGGGCTCTCTGAAAGACTGCTGTCATCATCATTTCCTATACAGACCAAAAAAGAACCCAGCACCACCACAACCACCCCAAGCTGATCTCAGTACCCAACTGTACGGACCCCATTCAGATAGCTCTTGCTGTATATATGCACAAAAGGAAGGTTTGAGAAGGGAGACAGGGCTGCTGTGCTGTTCCTTACAGTACCACTGACTGATTCTACCCGCAGACAAGTCCTTTAATCTCCCTATGCCTCATTTATCCTCTCAATTTAATGCCAGTTGCCTATTCCACAAGGATGTAGCAAGACTTCATTAACAAATGTTTGTAAAGTACTTTAAGGTCCTAGGACAAAAGCCTCTCTAGAAATTCTGTGTGTTATTTTCATTAAGGCAGCATTTATCAACTCCCTACCATTAAATGACCAAACCACCAGTCCCATTTCCAAACCAATCTTGAGATGCAAAAGAACTGACATTTTAAATACACTATGCTATAACATGTATTCAGAATCAAGAGTATTATGCAAGATCAGTGTTACAGACAAGGTCTTCTGAGACAGAATTCTAGTTGCCATCTTTTCCACATCACATTTGCTTTTTATAAACCAAAAAACCCAGCCAAAATGTGCCATTATTTGTCTTGCAGGTAGTTTCAAGCAAACTGTTGCTTGTGACATGAACTCCATGCTCAAATTCACCTTATCTGGCAAGACCAGTCCATGGGTTTGCTAGACTTCTTCCAAAGTCCCAAAGCATTTCAGACACTGATATATTAAAGGCTCACGATCCTCTGCAGGGCACTGTGAGTACCTTTGCTGTCTAGCTGCTGAAAAAAATGATTAAGTTCCTGCGCATCAGTCATAGAAAGCATCTGAGCTACAATCAAGAATTGATATCCCAATTTCTGAGCTCATGTTTTAAGCCACGTGAATGACTTGTGTTGCTTTAAAAAGTGCTTTTCAAAACCACCTGGTCCAGGAGGAAAGCCTCCTCTTGCTTGCTATTTTTCTCTAAAATTCCAGTGCTCCAAACATCTTCCCAGCAGCACCTTGGCTATTTACAGTCTCATCAGACAGGAGTGCAGCTAAACCCTTTGTCCTTTCACATATTTACTTCGATTCTGACACATACCAGTTGTGACCCTTCCTCGCAGTAAGCCCCTGCCCTCCTGGCCTTTACTCTAATTGCAGATTTGCTAATCATGTTTTGATCACCCACCCCTCTAATCACTAACCACGGAGCCAGGCCCACTGTCAGCGAAGGAGAGCATAACACACAAACGCCATGCTTGTGTTCTCCTCCTTATGGAAGGGATCAGAGGATTAAGAGGAACAGTCAACCCTGATTAATGCTGCTGAGTGGGTGAGAGCTCTTTGCCAATGGCAGGGGCTGATTGCCTCCCCGTGGGGAGCTCCCAGGCAGACAGTCTCCCTGCAAGGACACGTCTGTCTGCTGGTTTTAATGCTCGCTGTGCTCTGCAACAGAAAGGAGGTTAAGCGCTGACCCTGGCTCTCTAAGTGGCAAACTGTCCTGGGGTGGAAAGGCTTTTTAAAGCAGTGGAATACTGCTCTGGGAACAACTGAAGATCAGCACAGGTTTGTATCTATCGCTGACTCAGCCCACCACAGCAGGAAAACTTCACTGAATTCCGTTCTGTGGCTTTTCCACAGGCTGAATATGAATCACCAAGGCACTGCCTCACCTTAAAAGGGAGCCAGCAAGGAGCTGTGTTGTTTTAGCAAAGCACAAAACAAACAGACACAGAGAGCTAAGAGCCAGCAGAACCAACATCACTGCAGACTGCACTCAGCACTAAGGTAAGGATGTCCCCCTGCCCCCATCCAACCTAATAAACGTAAGTGAATCCGAGTGATTTACAGTAATTACCCCATCCCAACATGCTCTGCTTTAATGTATCTGTCAGACTGTTAACTCCATGTTTTCCTCACATCAGTGGTAGAAAACTTTCCTAGAGAGCTCTGCTGTGCTGGTTACACGTGCACTTCTGCAGAATCCATTTGTGCTGGACCCAACCCAGTTGGAAGGGCCATCCTACCCCCTAGACCTCCATTCAGCAGTCATTCTTTTCCATTCCACCTGTAGTTTTCCACATTTTAGGATTTCCTTCATTTTCATTATGGACAATGAGCCTTCTTATCTTTTCCTCTTCTGTTTTAGCCACTATTCTGTACCACTCAGAAGCTGAACAAGCAGAGCAGTGCATTGTGTTCTTCCAAGGAAGGGGGGGGGGGGGGGGGGGGGGGGGGGGACTGTAAACCCCCTGCTGTGGGAAGCCACAGAAATACAGAGCTTTGCACTGCATTTTAACAACACAAGTTCTTCCACGTTTACTGCCAGTTCTGTGATACATTACCCACCGAATGCAAGTAAAAAGCTTATGAGAGGAGACAGGCATATCATCCTGTCTGAAGCTCAGCTTACACAGGCACCTTCCTGCAGCGTGAGGAGCAGCCTCTGGGAACGGCTGGAGTCTGTGCAGCATGAAAATGCAACTCAGGATAGGTGAAATATATATATATATATATTTATACTGAGCTGGCTAAAAAGTGAGTGCCTGCTGTTCACCAATTTCAATAGGAGGTATATGATGGCAGCTAGACTTCCAGAGGCTCTGCAATAGCTGAAGAGTTCTCACAAGTTCTCTCATGAAGCAGCATGCACAGATCTACTCTTTCTGTCTGAGTAAACAGGAGAAAAACAAATAAATAAATAAATGGAAGTACCATCTTCTCTATTCTCCAAAGCCATGATTTATACACAAGAGTATCAGATGGCATCCTAACCCTGATGGAGCAGCTCAGATTAGAGATTTGGGTCATTTTCTAAAATAATGTCACTAGTAACCAGTGAGACATCCCAGAGGGAAAAGATACTTGAGCAACAAGGGGAAAAGAAAAACGGAATATCTGTAGAATGGCCTTTTTTTTTTTTTCCAATGAAAGGCACACAAAGCCACACATCATATGCTAGATGTGCACAAAAGAGCTCAGCATTAGAACATTTTCATACCCTTCTCCCTCAAGCATCTCTGCTCCCTTTGCTGCCCAACTCGTTCTGCCTGACAGCTCCTTAATCACAGTATCTCTTTCACATGCATAGGGTATTATTTAACCTGCAGCACAGAGGAAAATGCATGTATAACCTACTGTTTTTTTCCCTTTAATCTCTCTCTCTTTCCCCTTTGCTGCTCCCCTTCTCTTTTCAGTAGCTTGGAGCAAGAATGGTATTAACAATCTTCATAAAGATTAATTCAGGTCCAGACAGGAACCAACTCTGCACTCTGTTGAGATAGGAGACTAAAGAAAGAAAACACATGATCTCTTTTTTCTACCCAGGTGGCAGAAAACATTATCCATCAGATCACAAAGGCAGCATAGCATCTCCTGCAAGAATGTCAGGACGTGTCATTTCACTTTAGAACATCCCTAAGTGATATCTATCTAATCATACTTGCATTTGAGATAGCTTTGTGGCTTTGCTCTACAGCAACCAGACACAGTTGAATTTAATGCTCCATCTGGCCGAGTTGAATTCAAGGTGTTGACTTTAAGCTGTAAGCTCTACCAGGTCTAGGACCACGCTATGTCAAAGACCTCCTTCTTTGTGACCCATTTCACCGCTACTTAAGCCGAGGTGTTTTTGCTGACAAATTCTATTTAAATCTCTAAGGACACAAGCAAGGACGTGGAAGGGCACGCACTATGAATCCCCACATACACAGCAGTTCTACCCTGCTAACTGGATTATTTATCAGAGCAGGTACGTGAGCTCTGCTCACATTGGTGTCTGTAAACTTTCAGAGACAGCCTTTCCTGCTTGTTACCAGCATGCAGTCCATCCAGACACTTTTCAGCTAGTTAAGTCTTGCCCTCTTTTGACAGTGGTCACGTAGCTGTACCAGCCAGGATGATAACATCCAAATGTCCCCCTTAGCTTCAAATAATTGTGACTTCAAGGTCAGGGCCAGAACAGAACAAAAGGCTCTGTCCAGCGATCTGCTCCAAGCAGCTGAGCGTGCTACAGAGCCAGCATGCAGCACAGGTATTTTAGAGGACTGGGAAACCTGGTGCTGCTGCCGAGGCAAGTCAAAAGCTTAAGATTCTGTCCACTTTAATTACCATCTTTCTCCAGGTTCAAAGCAGCTTATGAGAAGACAACAGTGACAGAGAATCCTCCTCTAATGCTTCCACCTACAGAAATTCATCCATTCCTGACCTGGCTCTATCTTCCTCCTCGCACACATCAGAGATTTAGTCGAATCTCGCCAATAGAAAAGACATCAAACAGAGCACAGATGATTTTGTGAACCCTTTTACTTGACCAGCTGTGATCAGGCACCAGGCACCTGCTTCCAGCATGAACTCTGGCCATTGATTAGGAAAAATGTAGTTCTGTCAGCCTGCTCCAGCCACTTGAGGTACACGACAAAAGACTGCAGGACGATGCTTGGCTACCACTGTCCATTCCAATCACGTTCGATGTGATTTCCATTGTGCCCTCAATTAGGAGGTCACACATAAAGCTGAAAATGGATTACAGTGCACAGTTCATAGCCAGACAAGCTTCTATGTCACTGCATGATCAAATAACTCCATGCATTCCCCTGTCTTATGGGATAAATGTACAATCACATGCAAACAAAACCAAGTGGTGAGCAAAGCTGTAGAGTCACATTTCAATTCTGGTGCATCTCTACAGTACTGAGGACTTAGTCATCTTTTTCTGACCCTATTGGGTCTGCTGCATTTTTAACTCCACTATTCAAGGTGAAAAACTAAAGAAGTGGAGATGCATTGGCTCAGGGTTGGAGTTGGTAGAGAAGTTGTAAAACACAGGCTTGGAGTTGGCTTTCTGCATTTTACAGGTGAGCATTTAGTAGCAAGCATAGCCAACCTGGAATAAGACAGCAAAAAGCTCGATGCACGTAACTATTTCATGCTGATACACAAGGCAATTTGTGAGCAAGCCAAGCTAAAAAGATTCAAAAAACCAACAACAAAAAAAAGCCAACAAAACCAACTTTCTTCCAAAATAAACAAATCCCCAAATTGAAGTGCTTCAGGCTACAAAAGAAGCCAGCCAGGTTGTTTATAACATTCTGCAGGAATTCTGCTTAGGGCAAATCAGCTGCTAACTAAATGAAAGCAGAGCTCAGAAGACAGAGAAGGTGATATCTTTTGTGTCTTTGTATGGCACCTGCTGTAGTCTGACAGCAAACAGATCCAAGCTCCTCTCACCACGGTGAGCAATAACAACGCTCCTTGCTGTATACAGCACATCCACATTTGTAAATGTGAAAAGCATCAGCAACAAAAGGAAGGTTAAGGAAAATCGTACTGCAAGATGTCTGCATGGGCACACCATACTTACACAGCACGTCTGAAGCAGGCCTGGAAGAACAACGCAGTGACCTATTCACTACAGCTTGAAAGTTACATAGGATAAAGATTTGCTGGATGCATGCACTAAACTGACTTTTTTGCACACCACAGACTGCAAGAAAAAAAGCTGCCCAGCAAATGCTTGTCAGCACTGTGTCTGTGTGACTCATGGTTACCAAAACTTGACTCATTATAATGTATTTAGGTATTTATGCTGGATGTGGCTCTGAGCAGCCGAGTCTGGTGGTTGGTGACCATGCACATGGCAGGGGGTTGAAACGAGATGATCACTGAGGTCCTTTTCAACCCAGGCCATTCTGTGAGTCCATGACTTAAAAGCTGGTTTCATGCGAGACCATTTACACTGTAAGAGTTTACTGAAATACCGGAGCCAGGCTGGCAGGATCCTTAACACTTCTCTGCAGCAGAAGGAAGGTGAACTTAAAATATTGACTTGAAAATACTTTTTAAAGTATTTTTTAATTTCCTGTTTATACTGTGAACAGGGAAGAACTTCCCCTGTACACAACACACACCTCTGACCACGGCACTGAACAACAAATGTGTCCAATTATGATGTTGAACAGGCTGATGCTCGGGCGAGGTGCAGATCATATTGCTGTCAGTTGATCTGAAAATCAACATGAAGCAAAAAATTCCACCAGGGCAGCAACTATGCGATTCTGCAGTGATCCTGGCACTCTTCTAGCTAAAATAACTGTAGTTTAAAAAAAAAGCTTCTTAAAAGATTTGTATTAACAACTAAGCTTTGGAATACTTTGTTACTGATCAAGAACAGTGAGATAAAGATGTTTTCTTCTGTAGAAACTGAACGTAATTGAAGATTTATTAAACCTCCAGAGATTGCTCTTAGTGCACTGCTGGTTTCTGATGCTGCCAGCTCTGCCACAGTCCTTTAGGGGCAAGAGACCAAAAAAAGCCCAAGGACTGATCTTAAAATAACCTACATCACAGACTGCCCTCCTTGCTCAGGCATTCAGTACATCTTCTCTAAAATAATTTCTAATACAAATTCATTGGAATCAAAGCTTTCAACTTTTGGCCTTTCCCCTCCCCCCATTTTCCCAGTATATTACAAGAACACTGATAGCTTCAGACATAACACTGCTCCGTTCTTATAACACGATTCTCAAGAGCTATAGAAATTTATCCTACATATGACCCTGAAGCCTTATTGAGGATGATCTTGGCTATGTGCAACGGGGGTCTTTGAATTTCATGGGCCATTTAATCTTTAGCCTTCACCAGAACTATTTAGGCTGCTGGTGAATTAGAAATACTGACCTTATGAAACTGAAACAGATTTAAGGGTTAAGCATTAAAAACTTTCACACAGGCAAGAGAAGGTAACAACTTACGTTGACTACTTACCTGATAGGAACAACAACATCTAACATCTCATTTTATTCATGGTCCAGCCTCTTTCAGACAACAGCTCCTTCCCAAGTGTTGCTATGCCACCAGCTCATGTCCTGCTACCGCCGGGTTTATTGCAGGACCTGGGAGAGTCACTCTAAAGGGTTATGTGAATGGCAAGGAGTCTCATTTTCCTTTACAATGAGCAGTGCTCACAGACACAGTGACCTTTACTGACAATTACAGCAATTGCTGCCCATCTGGAGAGCGATGAGAGGGGAATCCGATTCAGCTCTAAATCTTTTCCTCAAGTTTTGGAAAACACTGTGTATAGAAAGGCAGATTATAAGCCTGTTAAGAAAAACTGAACAGCACATTTGGAACATCTGAAGGAACAAGTCATCCCAAGAAGGCATCCTAAAGGACGTGTGCTTTTTGAACTGAATGCTTTAAGCACAGTTTGGTTGGTAGTCAAACTGCACCTGCACAGACAATGTATTTATAAATACATTTCTCTGTAGGTCTGTGCTAACCTCTGACCTGTACAGCACTGCATTTCCTCTCTCTATCAATAACAGTCAGCCTAGGAAGGTAGAAGCAAAAGGCAAAGATGGAGAAATTTGTATCTGCAATAAACAAGGCAGCTGTGCTGATGTACTCTGTGCAGGTTCCTCTCCCTCCCAATTAATCCAGGCTCTACAGTGTTAATAGGTGCTCAGCTTTCATAGCAGGAAGATAAATAATTAGACATATAATTCAAGCAGAATATCCACTACTTTCTCCCTGATTTATATAGCAATCCTTTATTATAAACATTCTGGCCCTGGTTTAAAGGTAAGAAATCGTCTGTGAGGAGCTGAAGAGCACACAGGTAACAAAGGCAGCACAAATATTCTCAAGAGACCTGATTTCTTCCAGGCTCTGGATCCCAAAGCACACGGTTACACAACATGCTGACATTTCTCAATATATCCTCAATGTTACTCATCATCCAAGACTGGAGTCTACGTAGAAGGTCTTCCACAGAGGTGAACCAAACATTCTCCATTTAGTTGGTCAGCAGTATAAGAAATGGATAAGAAACAAGAGAAGCTATTAAATTCTGTATTTCCCCCCCCCCCCCCCCCCCCCCCCAACAGATACATCTTCAGTGAAAAGATTAAACCACATAATCACTTCACTTTTCTCCTTGAAAAAAGATTCAACAGCTCAGAAATGCCATAGATACACAGGGCGGAAGCACGTTAGCTTGACAGCAACAGGCCACCACAACCCAGCCCACTCCTACCAGGCAGCATCAGAACTACTCACCTCCCCTTACATTAACCCTTTATGGCCTGCCCAGTTTACAATAAAATTGAGATTTAAGTGCCTCTTAGGCAATCAAGTCAAGATGTAAAGAATCATTTGGGCTTGTTCCTGGTTTATTTTAATGAAATTGTTTCTTAATCAGCCCCAGCAAACAGGGGGTAAAGAGAAACTTCCACACAACCTTACAAAGCTGTAACAGAATCAGAAGGATCTTCTTTCATAAACAGGTGTACAGTTGTTCTCATTACGTATTTATTTGCTCAAGATAAATTCCCTCCTCATGCTCACAAGTCCATTCTTCCTTTTGCACGCATTCTATGGTTTCTTTCAAGCTTTTCCCCCACTGTGAGACACAACAGCATCCTGTTGTCAGAACTTCTTGCCATGAAAAAGGGTCACGTTGTCACAGATTCCAGAGCTGTTACTCCAAATAATTAACCACCACATGAAAAGAGCCAGCAACAGGTGAATGAATGGATTTCTGCTTTAATAGGTTTTCAAACATCTTAAAATCAGTGCAACCCATGGGAAAATCTGGAAGTATTGTACAAATGACCTGCACACACCAGAGGAAATGAAGTGCTAGGTTTTAGGTAGCAGTGCTTGGAGTTTTAGGCTTCTGATAGTCTATGTGCAGATTCCTGAACAGTCAGTGCACTAATTTCACTGCAGGTTTTTAAGTCTGTAATGCATCTGTGTGTGTCTGAAGGCCCTGCAACTACTAAATAGTAAACCTGAGTGTCATTTGTCACTCACTATTGGACAGCTTAATGCAGTGCTGCTGCCTCTTGGACCAGTGCCTAGAGAAAAATGCTATTATCCAGGATCCAGATAATTTCCATCTCGCCAAACAGTCTCAGGGAGCCAAACCACATATAATTTTTCAAGTGACTAGGAACTTAGTTTATTAAAGCCCGGTGAAAGTTGGATATAAGTTAACAATTGTTAATCTTCCCTTGTATGAGAGCTAGTCTCGTGCAGCAATTAAAAGGTTAAAGGGGAACTATATGTTGTATTTTAAACAAGTTCACATATTCTCTATACAAATTTGGCAAATTCACGTTCACAGCCATAGATCTCATTCTTGCAATTCCTGCAAAATACCTACAGCTCCTCTGTCAGAAGCAAAGAGTGAAGCCACCTGAACGACCAGATCAACCAGGAGTTCACAGCACAGCCCACACAGAAGCACAGAATGGCTGGTGATCTCCATGTTCCAGCTGAAACAGGTAGGCTTACTGAACTAAACACACTTTCAACACATGCTCCTAAAAGAGCTCGAGGCCACAGAGCAGATGAGTATGGAAAAATTGATGGCATCAGAAACACTGCAGACAAGAGGGAAGGAAAAACATGATTTCAAAGCCAATCAAAAAACAAACAAAACCAAACAAGCAAGCATGTATACATGTATAGATGTAATAAATATTGCAAAGCACATTTGTCTTTTTCCCCAAGTCAGTAAGGATAAAGTAATAGCCAACGCACCAAAACATCAGCCTTCTGCAATGAAAATGTTGATGTCAGCAAAACACCTGCAAGCCAACTGAAGATAAAGCATTTGCATTGTCAACCAACCACCACTTGCTTCCAGTTCTACGCCGCCAAAGCAAACCCTCTTCAAATTCACAACCTTGACCTAAATAAGCACCACAGCAGGAAAAGCTTCTTTAGAAGTAGGATGTCAAGAGACTTTAGAAAATAAAATAAGAGAAAAGGTTTTCATTGGTCAAGTTTAAAAATTGTCTTCCTTTAGCCAATCACAGTCTGTTCCTTTGAGCCAATCAAAAATACACCTTTAGGTTTGTCCTTACTTAACACAGCCCAGTTGAGTAGCAAAAACCTATAGGAACAGATGGCTGTGAGATGCATTCTGAGGGTTGGGCAAAGGGAAGCAAAATTACAAAGGAGGAGAACTTATGGAAAACTTAGGGTGGGCAAAGGAACTTATTAACGCTCAGCCATCCTCCTCTATCTCCAGGAATCACACTGTTCTCTCCAGCTCTGTGTCATTCAGGTGTCCTGTAATTACTGTCTTCTATCTTCTGTCTCTGACCTGGAAAATGCCATCACAACATCCTCAGCACCTGTAATAGAGACAGAAAAATGTGTGCCATGATTACTTCTGTTAAAGAACAGTAGATAAATGCAGTATCCAAACTGTAATCCTGTATATGCATAAAAATCAACATGAAAGGAAAGAGCACAGAGAGAACAGAAGGCTGTGTTTTCTTATTTTTGAACTGGGACTTACCTTTGCTAAGCAATTTTTTTTCCCCCTAACCTAAATAAATCTTTTCCAGAAGAGTTCAGTGCGTGGACTCAGTTCTTCAATTATTTTCCTCAATTGAGGCCATCAGCTAGGTAACTGCCATCAAAACTTATGTCCTCTAACATGCTATTACCTTCCTGTAAACCATCTCCAAGTCTTCCATCATTTTTCAAGTGGGCACTTATAACAGGAAGCCCTAAACAGCTGGAGAATCATGTCTGATAAAGGCTTGTAAAGAGCATTCCATGTTAAGCTCTCTTTCTTCAAAAAAGATAACACAAGATAAAAGAAAAGACAAGAAAAAAAAAAATCAGCTTTCTAAACTTCCTGAATACAGAGCATGATCTAACAGGCACTTAAGGAGAAACTTCTTCAGGACAATGGGGAAATAAAAGCACATCACGTGGTAGTGTCAAATCAGCAATTTAAATCAATATCTCTTGTCTAGGCAAGAACTGGGAAAGAACCCCGAAGAGCTGAATGCAACGTTTTTCATTTCTGGTAAAAATTTGATCCTCAACGAAGTCAGATAAAAGTAAATGCGCTCTTTCATCTGTAGATTCTCTAACAGCATTTATTTAATCAATTAGAAAATATGATGAAACCACCAGTCACTGTCTGTATAATTTCTAAAAATCAAATGATCTGAGACACTTAAGCGCAACAGATGACTCAAAATGACCATTTTAGCCTTCATTAATTAATTTGGTCTGCCTGGGATAATTTTGCTTAATAAGGTTTTCCTCAAAGCCTCTATTAAAGGATTAGACAACCAAGTAGGAAATGCTATGAGCAATGCTGCCTGTCTGTGCCATTCAGATCAGTGATCAGCTTTGCAGATATCTTTTACTGGGGTTTGGAAAGCTCAGATTCAGCACGGATGGAGCATCAGCACATGAAGCTCTCCAGAGCCTTCCACCAGCAGCACATCCAGCAGCTCTGTGCCCCAAGCAGCTTGCCCTGCACACCTGCACACAAGGTAAAAGAGGGCTAACAAGAAGTCCTCATCTGTTACAGCTGTATGAATGCCAGCCAAAACGCCACTTCTCAGTTCTCTAGTTCGCTCTTTAGTTGTGACACAGAAGGAAGAATGGACTTAAAAGGAGAGAAAGAGAAGGCGATTAACTCCCCCCTGCTAATACCCTTAAAAACTAAATCAATGCTTATGAAATGTGACTATGTTTATTTTTACACACTTCACAATTTATTTGCTTTATGTACTCAAAGGAAGAAATACTAAGTACCGAGCAGTAATTTGTTTTTCATATGCAGGACCCACATTTTCTAGAACTACATCATAAACTGCTGCAGCGCTCCTTGCCAACACGTAGAAGCCCTGTGGCCTTCTCCCTTTTCATCTCCTCCACAAACTGTTTTTTCCTTGATCAAAACACTAATGGCACACAGCACCAGAATCCAGCCCTGAATTCACAAGTTGCCATGATGATATCTTTTCTTCCAGCACCATGAATACAACAGCCACCAGCCTCTACAGGAAAAGGATTTTACTTCTAAAGATCCTGAGAAAACAAGCCTGTGCCAAAAAGAGAGAGGGAATAACGATACTGAAATCATTAGCAAAGCAAGTTCACATGAAGCACAGCCCATGCCTCTGCATTTTGAATGCATCCCCTTTCAAGCCGCAGAGGCTTTGCTATGTGAGCCCAGAGCAGCTGGAGCAGCCTAGCAACAGCAACATCAGTGGTGACGTCGCATGGGCATGGAGATGAGCTGGATTATCTAACAGATGTTGATTGTTTTCCTGACGTCTCCCATTTCTACGGGCTAAATATGAACAAAATCATTCTTACAGGCACTCTCATGAATTTCACGCAGAAATACCATTCCCTACCAGCTGCACAGCCCCACAAACCCACTGGGCAGCACTCCTGCCTGCCCTGAGCAAGCCCAGCTCTCGGTGCTGCTCTCTGCACAGCTTGCTGTGGTGACTGAACAGCAGTTGGAAACACATGATGAGCAGAAATAGCTTTCGGCAAAGGACGCCGGGAATTCCGCAGTTCATTCTGGCTTTACAATCAAAATAGCTCTCACCAAAGTGCAGGTTCTCACTTCACCAGTTCCTGTTCTCATATTCCGGGTGCATGTGGCACAGCCTCAATGCCAGTGACACTGTCAGCATGAGCTGGTAATGTGCCATTTGCCTGGACTCAACAGGAGATAACAGAAGAAGCACAGCTTGCCAATACAATCAGAAAGCAAAAAAGTCAAATTATAAGATGATGTTCTATTTGGAAGAATAAAGCAAGACTAGAATAAAGAATACAGCATAGAAATGTGGAAAATGCTTAAATGCCCATAGCATTACTGCATTACTACTATGTATGTTTGCATCCTAGATGACAGTGGAGATGAATGGGATGGAGAATTAGTCTGGAATTCAAGGCTGCAGTCTTTCACAAGCAAAGCTAACAGCAAAGAAGTTACTACAGCATTCCTGCTTTGTCACTGGTGTAATTACAATAACTGTATTTTTAAAGTTGCCTGAATTCATGAAGAAAACACCTTGGAGGTTTTTTTGCCCCATACAAGATCAGTAAAGAATGAACTTTATGCATAACTCTGAGCAGTATTACTTCCAGCTCCTTCCTCAGATCTTTTCTCTATTGTAGCAGAAGAACCAGTGGTTTCATCTGCAGGAAATCCATGCAAAGTACCATTTGCAAGGGCCTCAGGCAATCGCATTATAAAGGACCATTTGATCCATCAAATAAAAGCTAATATCTTCGAGGCAGACCAATGAGCAGCTAGGTAATCCCAAGGCACAGCACCCAGCAGAACAGCACCCACCTCGTGTGCCTCAGCAGTGCCAGCTCGCTTCACCCCATCGTCTCCAACACAAACAGTAAGGTTCAAGCAAATGAGCTTGTCTAGCATTTTGAGATCCTCAGAGAGAAGGCACTGTATGATTTTGAGAAGCAACCTAGTGGTGTTTCAGTGATCTGAAAGCGGAATGAAAAGCTGCTCTGCTGAATAATAACCATCTTGCTTGAGTAAGGGCAAAAGTGCGCTCAGCCACTGAAAGAGACACTCTTCCAGGAGCCACTTGGTAAGACAGCATTTCTGAAGATACCTTGTAGCCAAAAAACAAAACCCGGAGACATTTTTCTAGAAACAGCTGGTCCACGTTTCTCAGCACAACAGCAGGTTTTGTTCACATCCAGTCCTGCAACCCAAGCTGGACAGAGCTAAATGAAACCCATGGAGTAAGGCTGCTCATTAAGCACTTCTATAGCCACTTGTGCTCATGTACAAATACAAACACGTCCAGAGAATGGAGTAGGGGCTTCTGTGCAGTGAATGGAAAGCAGGGATTAAAGCACTAATTAATAAGGCCTCTGCAACAGTCTCGCTCAGCTCCCACAGTGGATGTTTTCTTTCTAATCGAGTAAAAAATTGAAAAACCAGAGCACAGGTTATAAAGTTAAGCTGCACGTTGCCAGAAATCTGCAACTTAGACAATAGGACTGTGGGCCATGTTTACTTTTTGCACATCCTCCACTGAGCCTCACACTTCCACTAATTAATGTATAGAACAATGAGGAAGGTACACGAATACCCGACGTGTGCCCTGCACTCCATGCACACAGCTTCTCTCTGCATAAACCTCTCCTCTTCTGGGCACGCATTTCTACACTGAAATAGGGACTTGCATATATCCAATACCTGCCATCCTCCTTTATGAGCAAAACATTCATTGCCTCAAAATCTTAAACGTGAAAATGCTTCTGCCACTTCTGCCCTACACTTTCACACCCCTACCCCTCCTACAGTTAACAGTATTTAACTTGTACCTTTCCAGAGCAAGGATGCACTGGCAGCAACACCAAGCCAGTAGGGTACCAGCTGGATTAAAAACACACTGCCTTGACCCCAGGCAAGATGTCACCTTCTACTGCTAGGTCCAAGTGTTCTTGAAACGATGTACAGATACAGAGAACTGTTTTGTTTGCAGCCAGCTGCAAAATTAATAAACCTGAACAGCTTTCAGAGATCAGAAAGGTAAATGTGCTATGAATGTCAGAAGGATGCCAAATAGAAAAAAAAAATACATATATATCTTTGCTTGCCCCAAGATCTTTAAATATACATTCCTTTAATCACCATCCAGCAATTGCGTGCTAAGCATTAACTCTTCTGTGAACCCCTCAGTATTAATATCCTGCTAGTCTGGCATTCTAAAAATACGACATGCGCTGCTGAGAGGAAGAACGCAGTCAGACATGGATGGTGTTCAGAGGGAAGGAAACGCTCTGTGCTAAGAAGAGCTCTAATATCTCGATTTCTCCACCACTGTCTGGTATTTCTGCAGTCCCCCTGTTAACTCCACGAGCAGCCCAGATCCATTTTTAATACCCTACCATACAGAGAACGTTTCTAACCCAGCCAAGGCGTGTGCCTGCATCTCAGCACTGCCCTCCCTAAGGGACCGGCTTTCTTCAAGAACCAGCATGACACTCCTGTTGCTATAGGAACAACAGAGCTGTAATCACCAAGGTCTTAGTATAATTCTCATATTGGGCTTACTAGCTGCATAGCTTCCATTTTCAGATACACCACAGAGCGGTGACTTAAGGCAGCCAAGTGCTAGCCTACCATTTAGCAATTTAAGCAACTGAGAAGCAGGATTTTTTTCCCCCCTCCCAGGTGTTTCTGTGTACTTCACTGCCTGAGAAGTGTTTTCCTTGTGTTAAAAACATGTAAGAAAGCTTTAGTTTCATTATTTCAAGCTCAAGAAACTTAACGAGGCTGAGCTGCTCTACTTGATGCTGCAGTGCAGGGAAGAAAACTAACAAGCTGTATCTTGAAACAGCTCCTGATCAAATCCTCCCCTCTAGCACAGGCACTGTTTGCAGAGGGATGGCTTCAGGTTCCTCAGTTATTCCTGGAGCCATGAAAACAGAACAACAACAAAAGCCACAAGTGTCAGCTAAGAAAAGTCTTTCAGCAAAGAAAAATGCCATATATTCTGCACTTCCATATGTGTGTTAACAACATTGCAGAACTGATCCAAAACCAGAATGGTTATAATATTAAATCAACAACGTGGTACGAAGGTTTAGGCTCGTGGTTAATGTTAAATTCATGTATTAAATGCTTCGGGGGAGAGCTGGAATAGAAAGAATTATTTTAAGACTGAAATATTTATTGTAGTCATTCAAGATTCACAGATATGTTGCTCTAATATATGCTGCTCTGCAAAAGTGGAGTTTGGAACACATACTGGACAGCAAAAGGAAATAGGTGCAGTTCTACCTGCTGGAATACTGCAGAAAGCCCCAGCCATCAGTTATTCCCCTGTGATCTACACAAATACACCCAGCAAAGCAATCAGCTCAACTCAGAGTGGGAAGTTTGCTCCCCCGTGCACTGTCACATCGCTGCAGCTACACATGGACACACTGACCACAGGAAGCCATTCTGCAACCAGACAGACTCAACTAAGGAGCTGACAGATCTTCATCAAAAGCCAACAGGGAGCACCACAGCTCAGCAGTCACCTTGGGTAACTTCTGCGAGGGAGCACAGGAAGCCAGCCATTGTAAGACAGTATTTCATGGATCACAACAAGGAAAAAAATTCATGAGACTATGATGTACTTATAAAACTCAACACCATCCACCTACATTCTTGCTTTCTGCATATGTGGGTCCTGACTGCAGCACATCTGATGCACAAAAATACGCAGGTCTGTACCAAAGCTTTTGGGGTCTAAAAGGTCATTCCCTTTTTGGGAAAGAAAAGAGTATGAAATAGCTTCCTGCCCCATGTGTGTCTGCTGGAGAAAAAGGCCTCTAAAGATTGGTGGGGCTGGAAGCTCCACCTTTTATTGGTCCTTTTAAACTGGTCCTTTTATTGGAAGGAAGACTGTGAAATCCACTAACCTAGAAAGTCTTTGTAAGTAACTCCTTAATAACAACACCTCTTTGTGTGTGGGGGGGGCAAACTGCATAAAGACCGAAAAAAAATCCTTCAGTGGAAACAAATATTAGAAAAGTAGGGAAGAAAACTCCTTTAAGCAACCTTGAAGGAAATAAAGCATTAAAGTATCTCAGTGCCGGGACCTGGGATAGTGATTTTTGGTGGAAGATAATGCCATCTAGTGGAGATGAAATCTCCCTTTAGATGGCAGATTGGACACCTACAGATTTTTTCCAAACTATTTTTGATAACTTCATGATGAATCTACACTTCGTAACTCACCTACACTAGGTTACAGCCAAAGGGTCCTGGCAACTGGTGCTGATTCTCAACAAAGAAAAATCATGGAAGGAAAAAGAGCAAAGAGTAGTGTTAGCATAACTGACTTTAACAAACCCGCAGAGATTTTCTAGGGATCAAAGTCCTGACCAATAAATTACAGTTGCTTACGCCTTTACAGCATGATGCAGTTTCAGCCTCCTCCAAAGGAAATGCTATTTGGCTGGTTTCCTCATTACAATTTTTCTTCATGCTAAGTACCAATTAATTTGGAAAGACTGCATATCCGGTTATGGAAAGGACTGATGGCTTTTTCCAGCTCTCTGAAGAGTTAAATATTTTCTTTGGTCTGTTTTCTTATACCAAAAAAATCTTTATGGTGAGGCCAACGGTTTAATTATAACTTGGGAGGATTGAAGGTGGATCGCAGGGTCAAATCACACAAGACAGACAGCAGCATCACAAATCAGATCAAAGTGAGCATTAACATGGAGGATTTCACTTCCCTAGGGAAGAAGTCTAAAGAATTCTCAAGGACTTATAGAAAATGATGACAGAGAAATCACTTGGCATCTGTACAAGTCTGGAACAAAGACAACTTTTTGAACAAAGTATGAAGTTCTTACATTTCCTGTATTGCTTGATTAGGGAGTCTAGAAAAACAACTAATTGTTGATCTGTTGATCTCTCTTTTGATTCAATTTAAAATTTATGTCAATACTCATTTTTTCAGCTGCAAGTTTACGGCCTGTATCAGAAAGAGCATCCTTTGGGGGCTCTTCTTAGTGTTATCTTAACAGATTGAAAGCAACCAGAAGCACAATACTTTGAGCTTTCTCTACAACACCACATCAGGAATTCTAAAGCAGTCCAACAATATTAGAATAATGTCTCCAAAGCCCTCTGAAAAGAAAAGAGTTGGCTAATTTTACAGATAATAAAACCAGACAGCTTAGACAAGGAAGCTAGATGAAGATGTATAGGAGCACAGCTGTACAAGTATCTCTGTCCTCTGGCTGGACTCCTGTTATCAGTATCTCTTTATTGCTAAAGTTGAGACCATTCAGAATACTTTTTTTCTTTTTTAAACTGTGTGAAATGTAACTGTTGTAGGAATAAAGTTGACAAAAGCCAACGGCTGAAGGCAGCATCACAGCTCTCTGGTAACAAATGCAGTTGTTCTTATCTCAATGTTTTCCTCAGTTTTTGAGAAGAATAATGAAAATTTGCCACTGAGACTGGCAGAAAAGTTTAGGAATTCTGAGCCAAAATACATAAGCATATCTGTCTGCATCAATCCCCCAGCTATGTGAGGAATGAATACACGCTTAGAACTGAAGTGCAAGTCTATGCAGGTTTTCTAATGGTTTTCTAAATGCCTCAGATCTATATTAAATTTCTCCTCAACTCAGTTATTTCTAGCACAAGAAAAAGTTTCCTCCCAAACCAAATCCCATATTATGAATGTGATCTGGCATAGGGCCTACATGAAGAGGAAAAAAAAGCCATGCAGAAAGCAGCATTCAGTTCAGAACAGATCTGCAGTTTCAGAATAACACCACGGAATTACTTACCAAGACTTTTGTAAAGAATTCACAAAAGCAAACCTACTTCACCTCCATAACAGGAACCCAAACAAACCCAATTGAAATAACACCGTATGGCAACTAACAAAGACAGTTTATTAAACAGATCAAAATTTACCAGAACAAGTATGGAAGTTTCACAGCAGCAGTTATCTCTGTCTGTACCGTATCTCAAAAGTTTGAGTTCTGTTGAACATCACACTCCAGTTCTTTTCCAAAGACTAGAACAAAAAATGGACCACATACCTCCAACTGGCGGATGAGTTTAAATAGAAAGTATATTATTACACAAATATAGGAACCTAAATTTAGTATTTTCTGAAGCTCTTCTCACAGACGAAATGAACACAAGGCAAACAAACCCAGCACTCACCCTGATCAATGGAGTGTTGAGGCAGCTGGCTAAGTTGGCTATTCACTACACCTGCATATGTGCGCAAGAACTCCTCTTCACTGGCAGTCAGCTGAAAATGTACAAAGAGTTGGTCAGCAGAAAAGAAAATGAATAAAAACTCAAGACATCATCTATGACTTTCCAATAGGAAGCATCAAAGTTACCTCTACTTTAATCTTCAACCATTTAAGCTAACTGTTATTCAGATAAATTGTAATACCAGCAAAGCTACAGCTGTGAACTGGTACATTCCACATTCATGGAGAGATTCAAAGTCACTTTAAAACAGTTGCCTTACTTTCCTGGTTTCACAGTAATGAAAAAATTTGCTGGAAGTAGAGAAATAATCAGATGTTCAGATTTAGATTCAAGCACCACAACCCTCATATTTATGCAAAAAAAAAAAAAAAAGCCCTCAATTGTATTTAATCACAGGATAACAGCTAAATCAATGACAGCTAAAACAACTCAGTAATAGAGCCAGACCATCATCTACCCATTTCAGTGAGCACTACCCCAGTTATTACAAAATTACACCTGGAAAACCACAAAGCACAGGCTGTGACAGAGTGTCTTACGTTTGATCCCATCTTCCTCAGCATGAGTAGGACTCTCACTTTCTGCTGAATGTACATCTCCTCCGGACTCTTTCCGGGGACGCCCTCACGGTTCATTCCCCTCCTGCCAGCCCCTGGATTTCCTGGAGATGTGAGGAGATCAGAAAAAGACAAATCAAAACAGATAATGGGGTATAATAGGAACAACAGGCAAGTTTAATTCCTGAACTATTTTTAATTCCTAAACTATTTTTCAGCAGCAGGCGGAACACTTAGTGACTTCTACTCTGAGGAATCACAAGCTTCATCAGAGAAATCCTTGAAAAAAAAAAAAAATAATCGAATTGGGCCTTGCTCAACTCAGAGACTGAAAGAGGTTGATGTTCAGACATTACTGGCTCATTATCTGTTGTTAGATTACTGCAGAAGTAGAGAAAGAGCAACGTGAATCCTAGATGAAAGAATTACTGACAGAGGAGCTTGTGTTTTTGTTTCTCCTCTCCATAAATAACAACAGCCAACGTGAAAACAGGATGCAGAACACACAGCCATGAAGCACACGCTGGAGAAATAAAAGTAGATGAAATGTTAATTCTTAAGCCTGAAGTCCTGTTTTTAATTAACAAAACCAACAACCACAACACACCCACGGTTTAAGAATGGAAGTTATATGAAACGTCTACCAATAGGTGGCACTACACACAAGCATCAAGAAAATGCCACTGCATGCCAGCTCAGGAGATCCACACTCAGTATCCCACTACACATCGGGCATTACAAAGATCTGCACTAAATACATTTAGTTATTCATGTTTTTCCTGCATGACAGCCTTCAAGTCGTTTATTAATTTATCAAATACTTTAAAAGAGGTGATGTAATGCTCCTATTTAAATCTGGTTCTTCCAAAGCGAGTTTTAACCGAGATGGATTCATCATGACCTACGTGTTTAACAGGAAGAATAAAACAAATATTAAACCTTCCCATTCAGGGAATACCTTACAAAGGCAGTAGCAACGTGGGGGGAAAAGAAAGTACTCAGACAAGTCAAAAGCTACTGCAACACATGTATAAAGTAAGATTACTGAGCAACAGTGCTTTGCTCTTCATTTACTGCACAGATTGGGTCAAAGTCTCAGCAGCCACAGCTTTTCCTATTTGACAGTTAAGTAAGACAACAGTCTTAAAACAATACTGAGACTGAAAAACACCTCTCCATTGCTGCTACATGCAGATGCCCTTTAGGATGACAAATGCTATCCACCATATATGTTGTGCAATTACATCAGGACATTTCCACAACCACTTGCAAAACCGGTCTATGCTCTAAAACAATACAATCCATCTTTAGAAAAGGATTGGAAAGCATTACTGAAGTCCTTACCCACTTGGCTTTCCCAAGAAAGTTAAATTAATTTGCCATACATCATGCAATACGACCCAGCAGAATTTCCCTAACCCTGCAATCCTTTTTCTGGTACACAGATCAGGAAAGCTCCCTCATCCCCACCCTGCCCCCTCCCAAGTGAGTACAACATTAAGAACTTTCCCTGCCAACATACCTGCTTCTAAAAACCACAGAAGATCAGATAATGCACGTGCTCACTCCCAACTAACTGCCAGATTTGAAGAAAGAAGTATGAGAAAACAGCCCTGTGAAAACAAAGAAGCAAAACATTATAGGAACATAAAAAGCTGAGACCTAGAAAAAGAAAAAGGAAAAAGGCAGCAGAAAACTTTACCCAATACCTTTGGCAGCACAGTTTGCTTTATATCAAGGTGTAGCCAAAATTCATAACAGCAAAGCTTTGCCTGGAGTTTGTAGATCCTTTCTTATATTTAAAGAGTAAGCTTTTTAAAGGTAAACTCATTCTACATCTGCAAGATTCATACCCTGTACATACCAGTGACACTCCCAATCACTAGAGAATGGGAAGCATTCAAGCTTTGCAGTCCTTGAGAAGCTTTAAGCACAAAAGCTAGCTCCCTGAAAAAGCCAACAGAAGTAGTGACATGTAATTTCTTCTAGATTAAAACAACAGGCATAGTTTACCAAAGATCTGAGGAAAACTATGGAGAAATGGAAAGCATGGTGACTTTGACCAAAATTACTGTTTTCAACTATGCATATGTTATGTGAATATATAATTACAAGACTGGCATTTGAATGCTGGGCCAGAAATTCTTCTGTACAAAATTTTTCAGACCAACCTCAGTGTTCAGCCAACTACAGCTAACAGTTACACGTTCTTATTCCTTTCTTTTGGACTTGTGACAGGTATCAGTGGCACATTTCACATCTGACACTGGGTACCAAGGCTCAAGAAGAGTTTACAACTCTTCCTGTCCATCACGTTAGCAGGTAAGACAAATGATTCAAGCTCACAAATGGAGTGGTTGTTCAAGTCTTCAGTAACCACAGAATGGCTTGGGTTGGAAGGGACCTCAGGGATCACCACTCCGACCCCTCAGCCACAGGCAGGGTTATGTGCTATGAAATAGCAAGAGCCTGCTACTCAGGACAGCATCACAGCTAGAACTGTGTTTTAATTACCATAAGCTGCTGTACTTAAGTATCTGGTTAGAGAAGATGCACATATCCACATCAGTTGTTAACAGTTTACCATTATTAACAGTTTGCCATTATTAAAACATATTCCCCCCCCCCCCCCCTTAAATGTCAGTATGTAAAAGCAGAGCTAGACTAATTAAATGTCCTTTAGGGCTGCTCACTGCCCCATGCAGGTGTCATTACCAGCAGAGAAACAAGGAAGGGGCAGCTCCTACCACTCAATATTCTGTACACCAGATTCATCAGAGAAAAAAGGCTGCATTCAAAACACTGCTAGCTTCACCCAGATGTTCTCTGCAGCAGCTCTAACTAACAAGTGCTGGAGGCAGCTGAGCTTTAGCATTTTATCATTTAAAAGAATCATTTCACCTCTCCAGAGGAGAGAAATCGCCTGAGCTATCTAAACCATACCTTGTTAATTAGCTCTCACTGTTCTTGCCCTCTAAATATGCAGTCCCAAGGAGTATCATCTAAAGCACTGACAGCAGGACCATTTGCAGTAACTAATTGCAATTCTTATTCCTACACACCCCAAAGCAACCCCACGCATTGGGCAGGTATTCCTGCACACCTGTGAGAGCTCCTTCCTAAAGGAAAAGCCGAGCACATGGGAGCAAACCACTTCTGAGATGCGTTACATCCTACTCACAGTAACTCAGTATTTATGGCTACCATTAAAATCCCCAGTCCTCCCCTAAATCACTAACATTATGCATTTGTTGTATTTAACACCGAGCACAAATTAGAACTGGAAGATGAAATGTTTTCCCAGCCCTGTAAATTCAGAGGAATTCAGCAAATCAATGGGCAGACCACCATGCCTGCATGCTGTATCTTGAGCTTCCCTGCTAACCCATAGTATGAGTGGTCTGCATGACACGTACCCTCACTGCTAAAGGTCCAAGAGGACTGAAGAAAGCCAAATAAATCACATCATTACTTTTTCCTAAATGCACAAGGGCAAAACACAACGACAAGACCTGATGGCCTTGTTGTGCCAACCAATTCCTAGCTATAACAAACATCAGCTCACACAGCCACCATTTTCAATTATACACCAACGCTTCCCTGTTCATCTCTAACAAACCCTAAGAAATAAGACCTAAAAATATTTTGCAACTGTGTGTTTTAGGGGTGGGAGGGAAGAAGTGCAAAATATGAGAAAGTTCAGCAAGACAGCTGAGGAACAGCTGAATCATCACCAGAACGAGTTACACTCACAGTATCTCGAGCCCCAACAGACCTGTCTGCTGCACAGCAATCCACCCAGAGCACTTCTCAGCTCTGGTTAATTCTTCCTTCCAGTTACAATTACCCTCTCTGCTCACTCATACCCACATTTTGCTCCTGCCCAGCCGCTGCTCATTCAGCCAGCGCCCAGCTCTGACCTGCTGTCCCTCTGTCTCCACAAGTGGTGAAGAAGGAAAAAAATCCCTGAAAGACGAGATATTGATCTGCGTGATCCCAAACAGGGAGATGGAATAACATGAACTGTCAGACCAGGCTAAAGGAATTTCCACAGCATTAACTGAACATGAATGCTGTTCATTCAAGAGAACAAACAAGGTACGGGCCTAGGAAAATGTGAATCTAGAAACAAATGTAGGTTGTCAGCCACACCTCCTTTTTAGTAAAAAAAAAAAAAAAAAAAATTCAGCTGGATGAATAATTTCAACCTAAATTTTCTGGAGAAGTGCCTTTCACGCTCAGTAAGCAGGACACAAAACCATCCAGAAGCCCCATTACACTTCCTTTGGTACTTACTGGTCTAAGCCAAGAAATACAAGGGTTTCAGCTCCATTTCTGGCAGCCATACCCTGAATTACTACTGCTAAAGGAAGGGATGCCACAAGGTGATGAAGCCATCAGTACGCGCTGTCCTACCGGCCTGGAACTGGTCTCTCCAGGTATGAGTGTTCAGCAAGGTGATCTGTGAAGCTCAGCAGCTCATCCACTTGGCAGATAAGAACAACTTCCTCTCTTCTGAAAAAGACGGGGCTGTGCGTTTCAAAAGCTGTCCTTTAGGCTGCAACTAAACTGTGTTAAATGACTAAATCCTTTATGTTGGTCCCTCTGCATCCAACATGCTGTGAAATGGACATAACTGGGTCACCTCATTTTTCCCTGCTTGGCACACACAGGGAATGAAACTTGGTTCTCATTTATATTTAATACGATTCACAAGACAGAATAATGAATGAGGAAGCCCCACATATTACATCCAAAGCTGCCAGCCCAGCTTTGTCAAAGTGACAAATTTGGGTTTAAAACCCATGGTCTCCCTTTCCCAAGCAGCAAACCTTTGAAAAAGCTGCCCTATCCATCACTCTGCCTGCAGAAGGGCTGGCTGAGCATCGCAGGAATGTTCTCTGCTTGGCCAGGCCCAACATGTGGACTGGGCAGAGCCCTGCATGCCTGACATCCCTGCTCCCAGCCCTCTGCCTACCCAGCCCATCCGTCCTGCAGCGGAAGCAGCAGACACAAGCCTGTCCCTTTACAAAAGGAAGAGTTTAAAAACCCCCTCATTTACTGAAGGACTGAAGTTGTACTTCCTAGCATGGCAGTACATTGGGATAAGAGTAAAATGGCCTATTTTGGAACCAGCAGATGTATGCGCATCTGAGAAGTTGGGCTGCTTTGTGGTTATGCTGACAAGAGGACCAAGGACCAACTTTTCTGCTAACAAGGAGGATGCTCCCTTTCCTGTCCACATTAGTCATGGCCATGAGAACTCCATCATGAAAAGAAAAAATCCCTCTCAAAAGCAAACAGAAGAACCACACAGGGTTCCCTTCAACCACCAACCCTGCACACAACCATACACTAATACACAGATAAAATATTACCTTTCCAGCTCTCCACCTGCCATCCTTTTCCTACCCAGATTTAGAACATCAATGGCACTGTCCACACATTTAAAAAACCAGAGATAGGAGAACTCTGGATACAAACTCAGCTGAGCAGCTCTGTTTGATGAACAGATGGAAACAGCTCCTAAGGAAACTCGGGCTTGCTGGCCAGAGCTGTTCTGACTGAGCTCTTTCAGTCAAGGAGGATTCCAGCACACAGCAACCAACAAGGACAGATTTATAACCATTTCCTTTGCTTCCACCTCCTCTCCTACCAACTCAAAACCTGGAAGGGCTTTTTTTTCCTGGGCACTGCCACAGAAGAAGTTATTATAAACAATTTCTCAACTCCTGACACCCCTGCCATTTTTTTTCCCCCTCCCCAAAATGAACCAAAGGACATTTCATATCCCAAAAGAAAAAAAAAACCAAACAGATTTGACATTCTTAACACCCCCACCTTACTGGTATATAAAGAAGCACAGTGGAACTGAGCAGCCTGCACAGCCTAGATTGAGGGCAAAAAAGGCAGTAAAGTGTCAGTAATTGTGAGTAATATTTTACATATTCAGTCTTAATAATTTAGGGTACTTAGAGCAGCCACCTGACAAGCTCTTTAAGATGTAGGTTACAGCTGCTTACCTTTTTAATACACTATATTATTTCTAGTTACAACCAGACTCCTACAGGAGCTGGTTCAGTTACAGAAACAGCTTTTTCTTCAGTCTGTTCTGTTGGAGGCAGCAAAAAAACCCCTCAGTTACTGGGACAGGATTATAAAGGCTCAGACAAGGAGTTGCAGTGAACAACCCAACCACCGGAGGTTTCATTTGCACTGCACAAATGGAGTTCACAGCTGGGCTGAGGAGGTCCCCTTCACTCTGATATCATTACCCAAGGTGAAGCTGCCAGCTCCCACCACCACACCACTGAGTACTCAGTAGTTAAAATACAGTCATGCTGGCAAACTCCAAGTGTAAAGGGGATGCAGCACCTCGAAGCCTTGTTAATTTTCAAACACTGTTTTACAGAGAGCAGCTTGAGAACTGAAAGCTCTCCAAGCTGGAGCCCAAAACCTCAAGTCAGGAAGCAGAGCCTGCAAAATCCTGCTACCAATTTTCCTCTAATTCTATCTGACTCATGACCTTCAGTCGCAGGCAGCTGGAGGCTGGATTAATTTCCATCTCCAGAGGGATATGGCAAGGAAGGATTCATAACAGCTACCTATTAATAGGTGAACAATAAGAGCTGAAGTATTTGTCTATTTCTGTCTTATTGTTTTAAATCCAGCATTATCTTCGACTTTATCACAGAGCCTGGACACCAGTGTATAATTTCGGTCCATTTCTAACTGGAGCTCCAAGGACAGATTCACATCTCTTCAATGTAAGAATTTGATTTAAACAAAACCAATGCAGTCTTCTGTCTTTAAGAAGGTAACAGCCCAAACCACTGCCACAAGTTACTCTTACATCAATGCTCAAGCTGCCATCCTTCTTCTACAATCACCATTCTCATGGAATTACAGCTCATGGCCTGACCTTCAGGCACACACAAACCAGATTCGTGCTGTCAGCCTTAGCACAGCAGCAATCCTGAACACAGAAGACATCTCTCACACCTCACGCAGTTAAAAGAGGTGGTACAGGTTTTTTGGCAGTCAACTTGAAGCCTCTGGAATTAAATGGATTAACAGCAACAAAACCTTTGAAGATTGCCATCTCCAAGGCATTCATACTTCAAAAAAAAAAAAAGGAATTTGCCAAAAATGCTTCAAAAAGTCACAAAACGTAGCAATAGCAGCTAATACTCAAATTTTATCCCAAGCCAAAGAAACAACTTTTAAGAAGCATTGCAATACTTTACTTCAGCCAAGATGATCTTCGACAGCTGAACTGAAGTGTTGCTCTTGTCCTGATCACCAGCACCTCTCTCAGAGGCTCACTGCACCTCTTCCCTTATTTATAACAAAGCTACAAGCCTTCTAAACAGGAAACTAGGCCATTACAATATTAGCTAATGACTTTAACTACTGGGTATCCCAAACAACAGAATCATGGCTGTAAAAAAAGTGTTACACAAAACACACATGAGCAATTGTACATTCAGAGTTATCAGGCAGCACCAACACAGAAACACTTCAGTATCAGTTTCCAGCATTTCCATACTGTAATTGCATTCAGATTTATGAAATTAAACTGCTGTTAACCTCTGGATAGCGCAAAAAATTCACGTTTCAACCTCCATTAACAAAAAGGCAAGTGACATTACTAACAATCACAAACCCATATGGAGTGGTCTGAAGCCAGAACATAGAGAACTCCGTATCTGTAAGCAGTTAAATAACAATCATATGCAACTTCAGTGTATGAGCCTGCAGTAACAGCCCCCTAAACCCAGAAGTGCCACCTTTGGAGCCAAGCTTCTGTGGACCAGTGACCACATTTTTCAGCATGCTGCACTGTTCTGTTTAACCAGAGATGGTGAGCAGTGCCTACTGCATGTGTTTCTCTGCACTATTCCACTTGCTGAAGCACTACTATATTTACAGGCAGTCCTTTGGTACTCATCAGCATCGTATCTTTCTACAGATGCCCAGCATATCTGAGACAGCTGTCAATCCAAAATGTGACTTATGTTGCCCTGTATTTTGTATGGACATCTGAACACCATTAATGACAGATCACGTGCATTCCACTCTGACAAGAACTACGACTCTTTTATAGCAGAGATTATGGCTAACTGGATTTCTTTTGGTAAAGCAATTAAAACACGAGCTGTTATTAGGCTGGTGACTAGCATTTTAATGTTTTGCAATACTGCAGCAAAATACAGTGTCAGGACCAAGGACACTCTGAGATTAATAGCTGCTGACTACCAGCACTGTCTAACCATTCTGGCTTCATACATCAGTACTGGCTGTAAAACACTGATGAATACATCCCTTCCAACACCTACTCACCTTGCCCTTCAAAGGGAAAGAAAAAAGAATATCAGAATCCTGTGCTACTTTCTGCATAATAATAATAATAATAATAATAATAAAAACACAACCAAAGAAGTGTTTTCAGTTTTGAACCAATATAGCTTAGGTTTTTAAGCCATTTGAAGAGCTATTTCATTACTACATCCTGTTTAAAGTCAAGAATTAATGACCATTTGCCTAACATAAATATGCTCCCTGATCACATGTTTTTCAATATCCAGAGCACAGCACATTTTATCTCCTCAATCATATGGTAACATCACTAATATTATTGGACAACATGGGCAAGAGGCCTCTACTCCTAGGACCTTCATAAAAGAATGCCAGTGAGAGCCTTTCTTGGCAGTGTTTACTAGCTTGGCCTATAGAGCTCTTCTAACCCCTGGTGCAGAAGCATGCCAGCTCACCTCTTCTCTGCAGGATTGACTAACAACATGAAAAGGGATTGGGTTGCCTCCTTTAGGCCACCAAAGATGGAGAGAGCACAAAGGAAGAAAAGCAACTTGTCAATTTTAATGTTTAATCTTTGTAAACTTAGCATGAATTCTTAGTTACAAAGCAATTTTACTGCTGACATTTTGCTACCTCTACTTTTTGGTAAAGCGAGATTACAAGGAAGGAACTTATGCCTCCAAGGGACTTCCTATTTCTCAGGAACAGGGATGCAATATCCTTCCTCCCCAGTCACAATTTTGTACCTACAGTTAATTATATTAGCCCTAAACCGTGAAATAATCCTGTGTGAGGTCACTGTCTGACAGCTCTCCCCCACTAACATGCGCACAGGCTGGAGAGAAGCACACACTGACTGCAGGCTCTAAGGGCTGTGATTGTGAAGACCCACTCAGGGCTGGAGCAGAACCACCGTAACCAAGGACCACAGGCTGGAAGCACTCTTGTTAAAGGCACCCAACCTGAGCTTCGTGGAAGGCTGAATGTACAACTGCCTGGCAGTACCACTTATTCAGAGACTAACAAAATTCAGCACCTAACTGATGGTTTCACAGTATCATATATGTAAGGAGACACAGAAGTTCCCTTCTAGCAAGAATACAGGCATCACACATGCAATAAAACTTACTGTAACTAATCCAACTCCAATTATATGAATACTAACAGAAGGTGTTAGCTCAGGGACCATTAAAAACAACACTAAAGACCAGGCAGATTCTTCTCCAAGTTAAAAACTGAGTGTGAGATTTCACACTTGCCAGAGCTTCCTGAGGAGCACACTGTATGCAAGAGGCAGAATGGGGCAAAAGGAATCACTGCAGGTCAAGACAGATTTCTGCCCTTTCCAAACTGTTAGTGCACTCACAGTACATCCTTCTTAGCATCAGCAGAAGCAAGGAGCTTGTGGCAGTTATGTCAAAAATGGAAGCTACTTCGAAAATGAAATGGGTGCATTAAAAGCAAAGTGCCAAAAGTATTTCTTCACACATCCACATTATTACACAAAGAATTTTATTTAAGGATTAAAGTATCTTTTGTAGAAGCCAGTGAACTAAGAATCACGGCACTAAAATGTGAGAAAAGTTCTGCAAAAAGCTGTATGTGATTTGTGAAAGATTCATTCTGCAGCCATCTGTAGCTGCTGACCAATATGCAGTGATAAAAGCTCTCTTAAGAAAATGGCACTTCTGACCTGTGGAGTTAAACAAACACTTTTCCAAATTCCACATAAACCAACAAGTGGTATTTGGCATCTACGTGCATTCCTGCCAAAAAAGCAGCTAAGCTGATGTGAATGCTCCTACTTTTCTCCATTTGGCATCAATTCCTGTAGCTAATTATATTTTAAATTCATTATTGCTGATCATTTCTGCATCAACATCCACTTCCCACATTTATCTTCAATCCTGATATTACCCTCCTGGACCAACTGAGCAAGCCACCAAGACACAATGAAATCATCAACATCCCACGTAAGACACAGCACAAACAACCTCAATTCAATTATTACAGCAGCAGATGTCAGAGAGCAATGGAACTGCACCATTCCCCTCCCAGCTGTACCTCCATTGGTAATTCAAGTTGCTTCAGCCTTTCCACTCTCTCTACAGAAACTCTGCTGCAAAGATTTAGGTCACATTTCCTTCAAGTGTACATGGGTGTGTGTACATGCACACTTCGTTAAAACTCAAAGAAATTAATTAAAAGCTCCTCGCTGACTTCTGTGTGCACTGAATCAAGACCTAGGTGAGTTCAAACGCAAAACAATTATACTTAATTAAACATCACAACATTCTTGTGAATTAGTCAACTCATTTTTACAGAAGGATAAATTGAGTCAGTCTCAGAGCTTGCTCGTGGTCACACAGAGCTGACTGCTTAAGTTGCTTCTATTTTTGTTATTTATGCTCATCACGTATTGAGAAAGTAGTTTCTAAAAATCAAATATGCTCGTGGTCTAAATACTTACAGGAAACAGAACGATTCCAGTGCAACAGAATCTACTGGCTACAGTTCTGCTCCCCAATCAGTGGAATTCTGCCAGTCCAAACCGAAGTTTTTAGAGCTCTTTCTATATTGATTTAACTCCAAATGAGATTTTTGGGCATCTGGGTTTGCTTCTGAAACACAGGTTCAGATGTGATGTTCTGTAAAACACGAAGGATGGTCACTGAGAAGCAGAGGGATGGTCACTCTTCTTAAACTCAAATTGGCATTTCAACGATATATAAACACTATTACATTCCATCAAATCTACACTAGTAAGCAGAAACCATTAATTCCCTTTCCCCCTTTTTGGGAACATCTGTTACATACCTTTATCCCAGTGCTGTGTCTCCAAACAAACCTCAGAATGAGTATTCCACTCATTCAGTTACCAGCTGAAGTTCCTCATTTGTCCAATATTTGATTTTTTTCTCACCTACCAGAGCAGAATGAGCAAAACCAACAGTGCTGTCTCACTTCTTCCTGGTTTTGGTCAATTAAAGGACACGGGGAGAAAGAACTGTAACCTTCATCCATTATAAGAGACAGAACAGCATAAAACATTGTTTGTTTTTTGTTTTCCCACATGAATTTATCAGACCACCACCATTTCTTTAGGTGTGGTAGGTAACAAAAGATTGTTGTTACACTCACTAGTTTACACCTCCACTGCATATGAGCACCAAAACACAACCACATTCCAGGGCCAGTCACATATTGGCACACTTGCAAATGAAATTAATACTTTTCCAGCAAATCCAATTCACTCAACCCAGAAACAACTTGTAGATTGATACCCTCAGAAAGAATCTTACAAGACACGATGGACTTTGCTTCATCTACTAGAAAAATATACAGGACTAACTGGTTTTAAAGACGGCTCAGTAAAAACTATTGAAAGTGCTATGATTTCTTTATATCTTTGTTTTTACAAGAGGAAAGTTTATTTTGGGCTGAATATCCAACCATATCGTTTCAGAAGTACCGTCTGAGCAGTAACAGGCAAAACACAGCTGAATAGTTTTATCATCACTGTTAAGATATTTGGAAGCCTAATACAACGTTGTTTACTCTGACTATCTGAAAAGCCAAGTGTAAGCACCTTGTAGCTACCCACTTGGGTCAACAAAAGAAGGAATCTCTCCTTTCTTAAACAGCCTCCATGGGAAGTTTCTCCATTCATATTCAACAGAAGCTTACAGAAGCCTCCGTATGCACCCTGCTTTGGTGCACCTCTGACACCTCAAACCAGGTCAGACACTCAGGAGGGATGCTTTGTAGCCAAGAACAAGCTTAAGAATCAAAATATTTACTAAAATTCTTGAAGGTACATATCAGATACAGGTGATAAAAGTGCTGTAGAGAAAAAAAAAATCACTCCTACTAAGCTATTACAAATAGATATCTCCAAATTAGCAGTTCCCAAAGCAAGTCATCAGTCCTTAGCAGTGGTCTCACCTTATCCAAAACACACAGTTGTTTGGTTTTGGAACCTACTAGTACTAACTGATTCTTGTTCAGACGACAGAAGCTTCAAACAGTATCGGTTACAAAGAGATAACCCCTCTGCTCACACATCTCTACTGGCTGTGCAGCACATGGAGCTCCTACACACAGCTGCAAACAGGCACTTAGGTGAGGGACAGCAGAGCTCCACCTGATGTGCATGCATTGCCCAGACTCCTATCAGGCTGCAGGACCATTTCCTGAGGATTACAGTGCCCTCCCAGTTGGATGCCAAGGAACACTGAAAGCACTTGTGTTAACTTCTCATAGCTCCTCTGGCAATGCTTCAAATGAACTAAACCAATGCTATGCTAACTGAAGCAGTTGTGGGTAAGCCATAAAAATTCATCCAATCACTACCATTTAACTCCTTTACTCCATCTTTCACCCAGGCCTGCTGGTTCCCTTGCACCTTTTCCACTTTTACAATGCACTACATCAACTAAAAGAGCATTCAGATCACCTCACCAATAATTCTAAGCTGCATAGAAGAAGATTCCAGTTTCTACCAAGACATCAGAACTACGGTATAAAGGATGATTCTTTATCAGCTAATGCCAAAGTGAAGCACCTCCTGGCGCTTTCTCAGCTAATGCCAAAGTGTACCTGAGGTACACCGATCACTCCCTCCATCTGATTCTATTTGCAGTCTTTGAAATGAGAGAGAGAAGCCCAGGTTTACAAAAGATACAAACCTGAGCTCTGTCAACTTAAAGGTCTCCTACTTTGAAAATAAAGTTCTTTTAAGCACACAGCTTCATTCCCATCATTTTACATAATGTTTCTCCTTCAACAGGCTACCTTGATCACACACCAGCCCTAAAAATATCAAGGGCAAAAGGAGCTGACAGCTTGCAAGTTCATGGACCAACAATTAAATGGAAAATCTGGATTTTGTCACATATTTTATATATATATATATATATATATATGGGTGTATATACACACACATATATACATATATATGTATATTTTAAAGGTGATGTTCCCCAAATACTCCAAAGACGCGGTCATCACCATAGCAGTCAGGCTGGAGGAGAAATCTAAGTAAGCACACCTAACATCCCCCCTGCATCTGGCCTGGTGGCTTTTATTAACCATCGCATCTGCAGAATGTCTTCTTCTCATCCCACAGAGCATCAAAGCTTACTTTGTTAAATGTACCAAGATGAGGAATGGTCAAATAAAAGATGATATACAGCAGAACAAACCATCCTCCTCTTGAGGGGAGAGAAAACAAACATCAGTCTACAAGTCAAACATACCCTGATGAAGGGCATCTGGATGTTATGCAGAAACTCCCATCCGTTGTCTGCTTTCTAGCATGCAATTGCATTCTGCTTTGGAAACTGACGCTGCTCACGCATCTTTCCAAGACAGAGCTAGGGGCAGCCTGCAGATACTGCCCATCTTTACGCCCAGTAGAAAGTTAGAGTGCTGCTTCAGATGCTCTGAGCAGACACGCGGCTTGGAGTCACGGCAGATTACCCACAGAAGCCCACCATCCAACACACACCGCGGCGGGTGCCGGCCCCGAGGTGACGGTCAGGCACGGCGGGGTGCAGGAGCCCCACGGAGGTGACACCTGCGGTCCCACCGCCCCCAGCACATGCTGACGAGGGAACTGCTTCACGCAGCCATTTCTGGGCTGGGACCCAGCCGCCCCGAGCCAGGGTGCCACATGACGTAAGGGATGATGCCAGAAAACGAGCAGGGCACCTCCCGTACCTGCGCGCCGGGGCCACGGCCTCGCAGCTCCCGTTCGCTCCGCAGGTGGCCGTAGCCGCGGCCGGGCCCGGGGTGCGGGGAGTCCCGGGACCGCGGCCCCGCACCGGGCCGGGGACGGGAGGGAGCTCGGGAGCCGGCGCGGAGGCCCGGGGCGGCGGGCGGCTCGGTCGAGAGCCTTTGTTCCCGGCCGGCGCCGCGCACAAAGGGCGGCCGCGCTCACCTGCGTGCGGGGCCGGGCCGGCCCCGGCGGTGCTGCGGTGCGGGCGGCGGTGGGCGCGGGCGAGCGGAGCCGTGCGGAGCGGAGAGGAGCGGCCGCCTCCTCCGTCGTGACTCACCGCGGCGGCCCGACGAGGCAGGGAGGGACGGAGGGAGGCGCCTGGGCGGCTCCGGGGGAGGGACCCGCCGCGTCCCCGCGCCCAGGGCAGCGGCGGCGCCGCAGGCACCACCCGAGAGCCGGCCGGGAGGAAGGGGCGGGGCCAGGCTGGAAGGGGCGGGACTGGGG